>CM059425.1:93115383-93172547 GCA_030390025.1 Squalus acanthias
ATTAAAAGTAAAAAAATTTGACACCAAGCCACATAAGGAGAAATTACAGCAGGTGACAGCAGACATTATTTTAAAGTCAGACATTCTGTCCTTGTTTTTATATATTTGATTTTAAATTATTTACAGTTAAAGCATATTAGAGTTGGTTGGAGGAGTTTCTATGTACTACAGGCCAAAGAATAGGGAGACTGGAAATCCAAGTGCTACAGCGCCCACCACTGCCAGGAGGGTATTATTAGTCAGAGTTTACAGAGGCAGTTTCCATTTTAAATATAGACATAGGAATTATAATGGAAATTTATCTACCTATAAAGCTTAATCTATAATAAGAGTTAAATTTGGTAATTATACCAAGCTATTAGCCAGGTTACAAGTATAAAGAAGATGCATAGCATTCAAAAAGACCGGAACCAATTAAGCAGATTAAGGAATGGCAGAGGGGTTTGAAGTCCGCAAGTGCCTTACCTTGGTCAGCTCTATCTGTGGTGGGATTGAGTGAAGGCCACCTGGGAGTGTTTGATACAGACACTGGGTGCCTGTAATGCAGTGTTCTATGCCATAGAACTGATCTTCCTCAATTGAGCAGCACAAAAAAAAAGTACATGAAAATGTTTCCTGGGATGGTGCTGCCCATCCTGCCAGCTCTTAGAGGCATAAAAAACCTATAATTTTCCACAAAGAAACAGGCAAAAACACACAGAATAAACACTGGTGCACCCTTGGCACACGGGTCTTTTATTGCTGTTAGTTCTGTACAGAGGTGAAGTTAGAGCAATCAAACTGCTCCAGGGATCATTCTACAGCAGTCAGTGATTCATGCAATTCTCATCCCTTCTCTCTGAAATGCATAGTTTAATGCAAGCTGCCTCATGCATCTAGAAAACATTTAGCACTGTAATTCCATTAAAAAAATTAAAATAACAAATTTAGACAGCAGAATGTTATAAACCCAGCACAGCACTGCCTTATTGAACAGACAGATCTGAGGACTGAGGCATTGTGCTGCAGTGCAGCAACCAGCAAAGGACGCGACCCACACCAGCTTGAATCAGGCAGTGCAGATGGTTTGCACTGGGAAGGGAGCATGTGACAGACCGCCTGGGACTCATCAATGGGAAGGATGTCATTGCTGGGGAATAGTACATTTTTCACTGCTCTCCTCCATTGTCCCATCAAACACTCCCAGGACAGGTACAGCACGGATTAGATACAGAGTAAAGCTCCCTCTACACTGTCCCATCAAACACTCCCAGGGCAGGTACAGCACGGGTTAGATACAGAATAAAGCTCCCTCTACATTGTCCCATCAAACACTCCCAGGGCAGGTACAGCATGGGGAAATGGGGGTGGGGGGTGGGGGGAGGTAGAACAGACCCCACTACCTACAGCACGGAGAAATGGGGGAGAACAGACCCCACTACCCACATTCAGGGAGGAATGGGGATAACAGACCCCATTACCGGGGGTGATGGGAGGTAGAACACCATTACTCACCTCTCGGGGAGAATAGATCCTGCTACCTACAGACTGAGGACACGAGGCAAAACAAAGGGGAGGGGCGGACAGTTGCCTGACTTTCGCCCATTGCTGTTCTCAAACTTGCCACCAGTACTTGGGCTAGCCCCTACCTGTGGAACACTCCATCGTTCTAGAAATGCACCTGCTTTGAGTTCAACAGCCTCCCTTGGGCTGGGACTGAGACCTGATCATGGGCAGTGCCATGCCTCCCCCTCTGTAATGCCAGTGGGCTGACCCAGAGAGAAAGCTGGAGAAAACAAACCCACACGCACAACCTGTGCACCACAGCAAAGCGGCAGTGTAGTGAAAACTGTCCACAGATTGACTACGGACCACCGCATGGAATTACCAGTGGGAAGAAAACACAAACACACAGAAGCAATGCCTGACCCAGAGCTGGTGACCCTCTCCTGCCTCTCAATCCCCTTGCAGTCACTGTCCTGCCAGCTGTACAGCACAATGCCTCTCTCCATCTCTTACAACACAATCAGCATTGCTGGCTGCATGATAATGAACAGGATGATACATCTGCTGTATATTTTAATTCCTATTGCTCAGTGTCTGTTAATGCATAATTAAACATTGGACTGATTTCATTACAGACCTAGCTACTGTATAGAATACATTTTTGAACATGCATAATTAAAAACTCCGCCTCCTTTGCCCTGGATTCTTGTGGTCAGTTTGCGGTTCCGCCGATGTTTAGCTGATGTTTTCCAGTTGAACTCCTGCTGTCTGCACACAAATTCACACAACGCCGAGCCCCAGACCCTAACGCACCGATGGACAGCAGACCCTCAGTAACTCTGGCAGACACCTGGCCCACTAGAAAGGAGCACACGCAGTCCGAAAAAAGTGTGCTGTGCTCAGACTTGAAAATCCTGGGACGTGCCTGCTTTGGGTATTGTCCAGTTAGCAGTTTCTCCTCCTGCCCATTTTTCGACGTGCATGGGTGCTGCAGTGCTGTCACAGGCTGCTTCAGGCTTCCTCGAGGAGTTTTAAGTGGCGGCTGCCAGAAACTGGCCAAGCATTACACCCTCGATGGTCACAGGTATCGCTGGCTGGTTTCACCCCAGCCAGGTATAGAGCAATCCCAGTGCCCCTAGTTTAAAAAGTTTCTACAATACAAGTCAGCCTGTTCCAGAATAACTAGGTTGAGGTCTGTTTGGTCATTTTTCAAACCACTTCCCTCCGAGCCCCTCCTCTCCTATACTGGTACAGCATCACTAACACATGTACAACAGTTATTGCTACTAATGGCAGGTACTCTAAAATCATATGGCTTTATTTGCATTTTAATGTGACTACAATTTGTGCTAAGAGTTTCATTTGCAGGTGAAACCCAGGAGGTATTTAATAATCTTATCCAAAGCTGAATTATTTTGCAAAGCGCTATCTACTTAAAAAAAAAAAATCAACAGGGACAGTTATACTACAATCTGATCTGTGAAGTTAGTCTCAGCCAGCGTGAGGGATGTTGCAAGACAGGTCTCATGATAACTGCAAAAAAGCTTCCTGTAAAGTGCCGCGATGCTCACTAAATGGCACTAAACCCCACCCTCCTCGCTGCAAAGGGTCACAGAACGACAGGATAAGTAAATGGTGCCTGTGACAATCAGCTGACTGTGTTTATATCAATAGTTGGTGGCTGCTACTCGGTATTAAAGAATTAGAATGAACCCCACCAGTGACCAGCCAGCCCCAGGCACTGCGTTCAGGCAGCGTGAAGTATAAAGAGCTGATCTACTGCTGAAGAATCTCACCTCATTAGGACTGCGTTCATACGGCAGCATCACTGCTCTGTGCAGAGGTTTCGGCTTCAACCGACTCTAAACTTGTGTTATGTAAATCGGGCGTAGGTTTACTCTGAAGCGAAGTTCCTCCCCGCCCCCACCCCCCCCCCGAGGAGTCTCACTAAGTCCAGAGTCAGGCTGCGTTTACACTTTAACTGCAGCCTCGGTGAAGAGAGCAACCATCCTGCACTGACAATACAGCTACAGCATAAATACAAGTACTGCTGGGCACTGTAATATAAACTCTACAGACAGGCGGGTCTCACTGTCTTATATACAAGCAACAGATACACTGGAGCCGAAGTTTCCCTCAAACCCACCCCGCCTGGCTGCAGACGTTCTAGAAAGACTGTCCACTAGCTGAAGGAGGTGACCTTTCTGGGCTTCTAGCGTGTAGATTTCTGATATGTTAACGGTAACAGTTTGCAGAAAGTGGAGTTGAGGTCGATGATCAGCCATGATCTTATTGAATGGCGGAGCAGGCTCGAGGGGCCGTATGGCCTACTCCTGCTCTTACTTATGTTCTAAGCTGCTGGTAATTATTCAGATGACCGTTACGATCTATTTAGTTCATGGAACGCAAGGTTGAATGCTCGTCTGCTCCAGCTGCTGGGATAGACACCCACCCCCCGCCCCCACCGATAGGTTTTCTGAAGCTCCATATGGAGGATTCACCGCCTTCCCTTAAATCCAAGCTAGCGGCGGGCAATCTCAAGTGTCAAGATTCATTGCAACCGCGAAGCTGGAGAAGAGACGGGAGACTGAGAGCACAGGTTATGAGGCTCTGCTTTCTATCCTGACATTCCTCAAGCCAGCCTGCTGGATAAACCTGAATTCTGGTTAGTTCATTAAGCTACGCCCCGTTAAAAAATAATTTCCGGTTAAACCGCTCATGGCAAGCTCCGCTAACCTCATGCACTGCCTCTAAGGTTTGGCACTACAGCTGCTACTGAAGCACTAAAGTGGCGTGGAACTATACATCTCCAAATGGAAGACATTGGTGATTTTGTTGTTCTGTTTTTTTTAAAAACTTGTCGTGACACTTTTTTCACGTAATAATATTGCACAGCCCGAACTTTTATCTAAATGAATATTAAAAAAAAAATGCAAGTTTGAAAAAGATCTAAAAATTAGGGGGAAAGGATAGCACTCTATTCTACTGACACTGCGCTATGTACAAACAGCTCAATAATCCTCTCCAGCCCCAATGTTTCCGCTATCGCTAGTCTAACAGGGCTCGGAATCAACACAGACCAGTCTCAGCGAAGTTCATTAAGGGGCTAATATTGGTGAGAAAGAGACTGCCCAGATAGGCCACTGATTGATTGTATTCTGATGCCTGTTGCCCTGCCCTCACATATAGGAAGCTACTTGTACAGGCTACAAATTTTGGGGCAATCACCCCCTACATATTTAAACAAAGTTAGTTTCCATGTGATTGCCGAATGTTTTGAATGTTTCTTGCTGCTGCGGATCAGGGACTTGCATGAAGTAACTGGCCCTGCAGCCTGCCATGGTGGTCTGATATCCAATGGGATCACCATTACCTATGATGCACCGTTAAATGCTGCTATCCAACGGCAGGAATCCTGCATCGCCAGTCTGACAGCAGGACCTGGAGCCGACAGCTCTCATCGTACGATACTGAACAGGTCTCTTGCTGCTGCTGTTTTGATCTTGAATGCAGGAAATCCAACAGCACAACTCCTAGGAGAGGCACAGAATTCCCTCACAGATTCACTGGTATCCACCTGCCACAGGCTCATGGATCATCTTGGTCTGATTAGGAGAAAACTGAAGAAGTGAACACTTCGTTCTGCTCCATACACCCAGGCCTGCCCTGGGCCCCTTTTACAGCTGGCATAAACAAAGCACCCATTGTATGCACTCTTAATCCCAGCTCACTGCACTCTTAATCCCAGCTCACTGGGAGCTCTGGGGACCCAGCATTTCACAGCTCACCAGATGACATGCGATGTCCAACTGTCTAACCCACAGACTAACCTGTCGGTGCCCAATCCAGAGACAATCTTCAGTTGTGGAGGAAGATTCAATTGTGTCTTTCAAAAGGGAATTAGATAAGAAAAGAAAATTGCAGAGCAACAGGGAAAGGGCGGGGGGAGTGGGACTAGCTCTTGCAGACAGCCGGCAGGGGCTCGACGGGCCAAATGGCCTCCTACTGTGCTGTAACCATTCGATGATTGTAAAATGCTGCAAACACACAGCAGAGCAGTGCACATCCCAATGAGAAAAGACTGGTTAGCATTCCGGGCGAGAGGCTCAGGGCAGCCCCGACAGTAACTCGCTGGCAGCCTTGCTGTGTACTTGCAGCGTTTTAAACTGCTCGGGGTGGGGGGGGGGGGGGGGGGGGGGGGGGGCCGGCGGTTGGCTGGGGTGCTTTTTTTGTTTAATCTCAGTGAGAATGGCAGGCAGTTAATAGGGTGGAGGGAGGTGAAGTACTAATCAGTGAGCTCAGTGCCAGGTGGTCTGTTACCGGACGGCACAGGCTCGATCTGCTCCCGGCACATTCTTAAATAGCCGATGGTTCTGAACCCAGGTCAGCAATCGGACACCAGTGTAAGCCGTTTGATCATTTTCTTCAAGAAGGGAGCCGAGTCATTGTAGAGAAGCAAGCAAGAGACGAGCAAGCACTGGCAACTAAATACAGGGGAAACTCAATTTCAGACGCAATGGTGTCTAATCGTGTGGGGAAAACAGAAGGCTGTTAAATGCACCATCGTAAGCAGAGATGCAGAGCAGCAATACCCAGACAGGTAAGCTGCTTGGCACAGCCTCTGGTGACGAGGAGCTCACACTGCGTTTGCCACACTCCAGGACAGGGATAGAGATCAAACAGCCTTGAAGTTACAAACAGTCCCCAACTCGGGCACCTCGAAAACAATTATATCCAACCAGAGGAGGCTCGATAGGATCGCCATCCTCAGCACCCGGCACCAATCTTGGACATGCGCCACAGCTTGGCTGGGGACTTGGTTCTCCCATCTACGCTTGACACAAAACGTGGGCAGCTCCAGCCTGTGGGTAAATCAGCATTACGGGTTAGACACCGGATCTCTCAAGAGTCACAGTTAGTGCGGAACGTCAAGCAGCAGCTCGACAGTGTGTTTGAACAGTAGCTCGGGGGGGGGGGGGTTGAAGGTCTCAGTGCAGCTCAGATGTCAAAGGTCAGTGATCAGCACCACGTCGCCATCCCTCGCTGAAATGGTAAACAGCGACAGATCCATAGCCCAGAATGGACAGTCGTTAATCCGGGCCACTTAAGATCGCGCTGCTTCTTAAAACAAAAAGGAGGGGAACAGGGAGGACCTGTTGTTGAGACAGCTTCCCAGCAGCAGCCATTGCCACACTGTTGCTTTCTGCAGCGAATGTTTTGTAACCCAGATCGCAAACGGCTCTCCGCAACGACAGCAAGGAATCACCAACCTGGGTTTGGAAAAAAACAGGCAATCATCAATAATCGATTCCACGTAATTTCTGTTCATTCCCTTGACCTCCCCGAGAACACAAAAAAAACTGAGCCCAGGTTATTCCAACTTCAAATTAAGAGTGAGTGGGGGGGCCCTCTGTGTGCTGGGGGGGGGGGGGGGGGGGGGAGGCAGGGGGGCCCTCTGTGTGCTGGGGGGGGGGGGGGGAGGCACGGGGGCCCACCGTGCGCGCGGGGGGGGGAGACGGGCTCCCTCGGGGCACGGGGGGGGGGGGGGGGGGGAAGAGAGAGGGGCTCCCTCCGGGCACGGGGAGGTGGGGGGAGGGGCTCTCTCTGGGTGTGGGGGAGGGGGGCTCCCGCCGGGCGCGGGGGTAGGGGGGCTCCCGCCGGGCGCGGGGGGCTCCCGCCGGGCGCGGGGCTCCCGCCGGGCGCGGGGGAGGGGGGCTCCCGCCGGGCGCGGGGGAGGGGGGCTCCCGCCGGGCGCGGGGGAGGGGGGCTCCCGCCGGGCGCGGGGCTCCCGCCGGGCGCGGGGGAGGGGGGGCTCCCGCCGGGCGCGGGGGAGGGGGGCTCCCGCCGGGCGCGGGGGAGGGGGGCTCCCGCCGGGCGCGGGGCTCCCGCCGGGCGCGGGGCTCCCGCCGGGCGCGGGGGAGGGGGGCTCCCGCCGGGCGCGGGGGAGGGGGGCTCCCGCCGGGCGCGGGGGAGGGGGGCTCTCCCCGGGCGCGGGGGAGAGGGGCTCTCTGTGTGGGGGGGGGGAGAGGGGCTCTCTGTGTGGGGGGGGGAGAGGGGCTCTCTGTGTGGGGGGGGGGAGAGGGGCTCTCTGTGTGGGGGGGGGGGAGAGGGGCTCTCTGTGTGGGGGGGGGGAGAGGGGCTCTCTGTGTGGGGGGGGGGAGAGGGGCTCTCTGTGTGGGGGGGGGGGGGAGAGGGGCTCTCTGTGTGGGGGGGGAGAGGGGCTCTCTGTGTGGGGGGGGGGAGAGGGGCTCTCTGTGTGGGGGGGGGGAGAGGGGCTCTCTGTGTGGGGGGGGGGAGAGGGGCTCTCTGTGTGGGGGGGGGGGAGAGGGGCTCTCTGTGTGGGGGGGGGGGGAGAGGGGCTCTCTGTGTGGGGGGGGGGAGAGGGGCTCTCTGTGTGGGGGGGGGGGAGAGGGGCTCTCTGTGTGGGGGGGGGGGGAGAGGGGCTCTCTGTGTGGGGGGGGGGGGGAGAGGGGCTCTCTGTGTGGGGGGGGGGGGAGAGGGGCTCTCTGTGTGGGGGGGGGGAGAGGGGCTCTCTGTGTGGGGGGGGGGGAGAGGGGCTCTCTGTGTGGGGGGGGGGGGAGAGGGGCTCTCTGTGTGGGGGGGGGGAGAGGGGCTCTCTGTGTGGGGGGGGGGGAGAGGGGCTCTCTGTGTGGGGGGGGGGAGAGGGGCTCTCTGTGTGGGGGGGGGGAGAGAGGGGCTCTCTGTGTGGGGGGGGTGAGAGGGGCTCTGTGTGGGGGGGGGGGGGAGAGGGGCTGTGTTTTGGGGGAGAGAGGCTCTCTGTGTGGGGGCGGGGAGAGAGGGGCTCTCTGTGTGGGGGGGGGGAAGAGGGGCTCTCTGTGTGGGGGGGGGGGAGAGGGGCTCTCTGTGTGGGGGGGGGGAGAGGGGCTCTCTGTGTGGGGGCGGGGAGAGAGGGGCTCTCTGTGTGGGGGGGGGGGAAGAGGGGCTCTCTGTGTGGGGGGGGGGAGAGGGGCTCTCTGTGTGGGGGGGGGGGGGGGGGGAGAGGGGCTCTCTGTGTGGGGGGGGGAAGAGGGGCTCTCTGTGTGGGGGGGGGGAAGAGGGGCTCTCTGTGTGGGGGGGGAGAGGGGCTGTGTTTTGGGGGAGAGGGGCTAGGGAAATCAGGGATAGTATTAAAACCAAGGAAGTTGCATACAAATTGGCCAGAAGTAGCAGCAAACCCGGGGACTGGGAGAACTTCAAAACTCAGCAGAGGAGGACGAAGGGTTTGATTAGGGCAGGGAAAATAAAATATGAAAGGAAGCTTGCAGAGAACATTAAAATGGACTGCAAAAGCTTCTATAAATATGTAAAAAGAAAGAGGTTAGTAAAAACAAACGTAGGTCCCCTGCAGTCGGAAACAGGGGAAGTCGTAATGGGGAACAAGGAAATGGCAGATCAATTGAACAAGTACTTTGGTTCGGTGTTTACTGTGGAGGACACACACAACCTGCCGGAAATAAAAGGGGTCAGAGGATCTGGTAAGAGGGAGGAGCTGAGGGAAATCCTTATTAGTCGGGAAAAGGTATTGGGGAAATTGATGGGACTGAAGGCTGAAAAATCCCCGGGGCCTGATGGTCTGCATCCCAGAGTACTTAAGGAGGTGGCCTTGGAAATAGTGGATGCATTGACGATCATTTTCCAACATTCCTTCGACTCTGGATCAGTTCCGATGGAGTGGAGGGTGGCCAATGTAACCCCTCTTTTTAAAAAAGGAGGGAGGGAGAAAGCAGGGAATTATAGACCGGTCAGCCTGACATCGGTCGTGGGTAAAATGATGGAAGCAATTATTAAAGATGTCATAACAGACCATTTGGAAAGTGGCGACATGATAGGTCCAAGTCAGCATGGATTTGTGAAAGGGAAATCATGCTTGACAAATCTTCTGGAATTTTTTGAGGATGTTTCCAATAGGGTGGACAGGGGGGGAACCAGTAGATGTGGTGTATTTGGACTTTCAGAAGGCCTTCGACAAGGTCCCACACAAGAGATTGGTGAGCAAAGTTAAAGCACATGGGATTGGGGGTAATGTGTTGACGTGGATTGAGAACTGGTTGGCACACAGGAAACAAAGAGTAGGAGTAAATGGGTACTTTTCAGAATGGCAGGCAGTGACCAGCGGGGTACCGCAGGGTTCGGTGCTGGGACCCCAGCTGTTTACATTATATATTAATGATTTGGACGAAGGGATTAAATGTAATATCTCCAAATTTGCGGATGACACTAAATTGGGAGGCAGTGTGAACAATGAGGAGGATGCTAGGAGGCTACAGAGTGACTTGGACAGGTTGGGTGAATGGGCAAATGTATGGCAGATGAAGTACAATGTGGATAAATGTGAGGTTATCCACTTTGGTGGTAAAAATAGAGAGGCGGACTATTACCTGAATGGTGGCAGATTAGGGAAAGGGGAGGTGCAACGAGACCTGGGCGTCATGGTACATCAGTCACTGAAGGTGGGAATGCAAGTGCAGCAGGCAGTCAAGAAAGCAAACGGAATGATGGCCTTCATAGCAAGGGGATTTGAGTACAGGAGTAGGGAGGTGATGCTACAGTTGTACAGGGCCTTGGTGAGGCCACACCTGGAGTATTGTGCGCAGTTTTGGTCTCCTAACTTAAGGAAGGACATTCTTGCTATTGAGGGAGTGCAGCGAAGGTTCACTAGATTGATTCCTGGGATGGCCGGACTGACATATCAAGAAAGATTGGGTCAACTGAACTTGTATCCTCTGGAGTTCAGAAGAATGAGGGGGGATCTTATAGAGACATTTAAAATCCTGACTGGTTTAGACAAATTAGATGCGGGCAGAATGTTCCCAATGGTAGGGAAAACTAGAACCAGGGGTCACAGTCTAAGGATTAAGGGGAAGCCATTTAGGACTGAGCTGAGGAGGAACTTCTTCACCCAGAGAGTGGTGAATCTATGGAATTCTCTTCCACAGAAGGTTGTTGAGGCCAGTTCGCTAAATATATTCAAAAGGGAGTTAGATATAACACTCACAACTAAGGGGATCAAGGGGTATGGCGAGAAAGCAGGAATGGGGTACTGAGGTAGCATGTTCAGCCATGAACGCATTGAATGGCGGTGCAGGCTCGAAGGACCGAATGGTCTACTCCTGTACCTATTTTCTATGTTTCTATGTTTTGGGGGAGAGGGGCTCTCTGTGTGGGGGGGGGGGAGAGGGGCTCTCTGTGTGGGGGGGGGGGGGGGAGAGGGGCTGTGTTTTGGGGGAGAGGGGCTCTCTGTGTGGGGGGGGGCTCTCTGTGTGGGGGGGGGGGAGAGGGGCTCTCTGTGTGTGGGGGAGAGGGGCTATGTTTTGGGGGAGAGGGGCTCTCTGTGTGGGGGGGGAGAGGGGCTCTCTGTGTGGGGGGGGGAGAGGGGCTCTCTGTGTGGGGGGGGGGGAGAGGGGCTCTCTGTGTGGGGGGGGGGAGAGAGGGGCTCTCTGTGTGGGGGGGGGGGAGAGAGGGGCTATGTTTTGGGGGAGAGGGGCTCTCTCTGGGTGTGGGGGGGGGGGGGGGGGGGGAGAGGGGCTCTTTGTGTGGGGGGGGTGGAGAGAGGCTCTCTGTGTGGGGGGGGGGGAAGAGGGGCTCTCTGTGTTTTGGGGGAGAGGGGCTCTCTGTGTGGCGGGGGAGAGGGGCTATGTTTTGGGGGAGAGGGGCTCTCTGTGTGGCGGGGGAGAGGGGCTATGTTTTGGGGGAGAGGGGCTCTCTGTGTGGCGGGGGAGAGGGGCTATGTTTTGGGGGAGAGGGGCTATGTTTTGGGGGAGAGGGGCTCTCTGTGTTTTGGGGATTCGCTGACTCTCCGTCACATGACACTCCTCCAGTATCCCACAATGCCGCGCGGCCGGCCCTCCCCCGCCGCGCCAGTCCGCCCTCCCGGCCGCCTTTCCCTTCTCACCCCAGACCGGGCTGTGCTCTGGCCGCCACTGCCGTGCCGAATCCTCCATTGACGCCTGCCCGCCTTCAGCCTGCTCGCTCCCCGCTGCTCCCTGCCGCCGCCATCTTCACCTCCGCTCAACCCGCCGGCCCGCCCCGAGCGGGAGCGCGCCCCCCACCGGCCGGCCCGCGCGCTCCCGCTGCCTCACTCCCATTGGCCAGCTGCCGTGTCAATCACAGCTCTGACCGGAAGTATACTTGGTATACTTGGCCTGTCTGATCGTTATTGGTCGGAGCGCCCGCTCTGGCGAACGGTGATTGGACAGCGAGAACGCCAATCATTTCCCCGGCCAAAACATCGCCCTCACTCGGAGTGGCGATTGGTCGGCAGCGGCACCGCCTGCGGCCCGGGCCATTGCGGCCTATGATTGGTCGATTCTACTGTCAATCAGAAAGGCGCCTTCATTTGAGGCCCTAATCTAGCTCCTCCCCCCTCACCCGGACTCTCAGTTATAATCTGAGATAGAAGAACATCAGGAGCAGGAGTCGGCCCCTCCAGTCTGCTCCACCATTCAATAAGATCATGGCTGATCATCGACCTCAACTCCACTTTCCCGCCCGATCTCCCTATCCCTCGATTCCCCTAGAGTCCAAAAATCTATCTATCTCGGCCTTGAATATACTCAAAGACTCAGCATTCACAGCCCTCTGGGGCAGAGAATTCCAAAGATTCACCACCCTCTGAGTGAAGAAATTCCTCCTCATCTCAGTCCTAAACAGCCGACCCCTTATTCTGAGACTGTGACCCCTGGTTCTAGACTCCCCAGCCAGGGGAAACATCCTCCCAGCATCTATCCTGTCAAACCCTGTAAGAATTTTGTATGTTTCAGTGTGATCACCTCTCATTCTTCTAAACTCTAGAGAATATAGGCCTAATCTACTCAATCTCTCCTCATAGGACAATCCCCCCATCCCAGGAACCAGTCTGGTGAACCTTCGTTGTACTCCCTCTATGGCAAGTATATCCTTCCTTCGGTAAGGAGACCAAAATTGGACACAGTACTCCAGGTGTGGTCTCACCAGGGCCCTATATAATTGCAGTAAGACGTCTTTACTCCTGTACTCAAATCCTCTTGTAATAAAGGCCAACATACCATTTGCTTTCCTAATTGCTTGCTGTACCTGCATGTTAACTTTCAGTGATCCGTGTACAAGGACACCCAGGTCCCTCTGAACACCAACATTTCCCAATCTCCCACCATTTAAAAAATATTCTGCTTTTCTATTTTTCCTACCAAAGTGGATAACTTCACATTTCTCCACATTATATTCTATTTGCCATGTTCTTGCCCACTCACTTAGCCTGTCTATATCCCCTTGAAGCCTCCTTGCATCCTCCTCACAACTTACATTCCCACCCAGCTTTATATCATCAGCAAACTTGGATATATTACATTTGTCCTCTCATCCAAATCATTGATGTCAATTGTGAATAGCTGAGGCCCAAGCACTGATCCTTGCGGTACCCCACTTGTTACAACCTGCCAACTCGAAAATGACCCGTTTATTCCTACTCTCTGTTTTCTGTCCATTAACCAATCCTCAATCCATGCTAGTATATTACCCCCAATCCCATGAGCCCTAATTTTGTTTAATAACCTCTTGTGTGGCACCTTATCAAATGCCTTCTGAAAATGCACCACATCCACTGGATCCCCCTTATCCATTCTGCTAGTTACAACCTCAAAAAACTCTTACAGATTTGTCAAACACGATTTCCCTTTCATAAATCCGTGTTGACTCTGCCCAATCCTATTATTATTTGCTAAGTGCTGTGTTACCATGTCCTTAATCATAGATTCTAGCATTTTCCCTACTTCTGATGTCAGGCTAACTGGTCTGTCGGTCCCCGTTTTCTCTCTCCCTCCTTTCTTAAATAGTGGGGTTACATTTGCCACCTTCCGATCCACGGGAACCGTTCTAGAATCTATGGAATTTTGGAAAATGACATCCACTATCTCTATAGCCACCTCTTTCAAAACCCTAGAATGCAGGCCATCAGGTCCAGGAGATTTATTGGCATTCAGTCCCATTAATTTCTCCAGTACTATTTTTTTACTAATACTAATTTATTTCAGCTCCTCATTCTCGCTAGAGCCTTGGTTCTCCACTATTTCCGGGAAGTTTTTTGCGTCTTCTTCCGTGAAATCAGACACAAAGAGGTAAAAATTTGGTTGCTTTGCGCCTCCTGTTAGCGCCCACGATCTCCTGCGCCCACAGTTCGTGATGTCAGTCGAGCGTGCAATGCCCCGGACCGGATATTGAGTGGCACCCCCTGCCTTTCCGCCTGCCACTAGCAACAACAGGTTGAGGGGAACGTTTTGCAGTCGGGAAGGGACTGGGGGAGCGCTATTTAAAGCCTGCCGTTTCCTGCCTTTTTTTGTCGGCGACATTTTTGCACCACACATTCTGAGAGAGAGAGAGAGACTTCTGGAGAGATTCAATGCTGTGTGAAGGAGTTTTGGGTACTGAGCAGCACTTTGCAGGTTCATTTTGATTTGACCTTGCATCGATTTAGAAGGCTATGGGGGCTGCACTCTGAGCTCTTTCCCTGGGCCTCTCCATTGTTCTTTCCAGCAGAATTGATGTACAGGTCTCTCCAGGCCGAGATTCAAGGCTGCAATGAGCAGGGTGTGGCTGGAGAGCAAGATCGACCCTCCCCTTTAAGTACTGGCCGGCACCAGTGTGTCTGTGTTCCATTGCTGACTGACATCACCTGAGCTTCGCCAGCGCTCTGAGGTAGCACCTCGCTGCTCGGCGTTAGCGTCTTGAGAGGTGTGTAGCACCTGATTTAGCACTCCAATCACCTCCAGGGGCGATAGAAGCCAAGTTTGCAGTCAGAGGCGATAATTAGCGCCAGGCACTAAACTTTGTGACCAGCCGATAATTGCGCCCCAAACGGGGCGATACCGAATTTCTCCCCCAAAGTATTTGTATAATTTCTCTGCCATTTCCTTATTCCCCATTATAATTTCTCCTGTCTCAGCCTGTAAGGGACCCACATTTACTTTTGCTAATCTTTCCTTTTTACATACCTATAGAAGATTTTACAGTCTGTTTTAATGTCTTTTGTTAGTTTACTCTCATATTCTATTTTCCCTTTCTTTATCAATTTCTTGGTCCTCCTTTGCTGAATTCTAAAATCCTCCCAATCCTCAGGCTTACTGCTCTTTTTGGCAACATGATAAGCCTCTTCCTTTGATCGAATACTATCTTTAACTTCTCTTGTTAGCCACGGTAGAACCACTTTTCCTGTGGGGTTTTTGTGCCTTAAAGGAATGTATATTTGTTGTAAATTATGTATTAAATCTTTAAATGCTAGCCATTGCTTGTCTACCGTCATACCTTTTAATGTAGTTTCCCAATCTACCTTAGCCAATCGCCCCTCATACCTACATAGTTTGCTTTGTTTAGATTTAAGACCCTAGTTTCGGATTTAACTCAATCACTTTCAAACTCAATATAAAATTCTTACCTCAAACCCGTCCTTGTGAAGAAGAGAAATAATAAAAATCCACAGAGCTCCCCCCCCGCCCCACCTAAATATCTGCTTTCATTTTGTCTCAGCATCAAAATAGACCATGACTGACATGGGCTTGCTAGCACAAGACTTGTAATAAACTGCCATGGACCATCTGGACCGACTTAAACCACACAAAGTGGCCGAGCTCTTCCTCGGACTTCTTCCCCATTCAGTGATTCACCAGTAGGCCTGGTTACCTCCCCTCCAAAGCTTAGGGCTGCAATGAGAATTTGGAACCGGTGTGAACCCACTTTAATTTAAAACACACCACTTAAACATAACTTATTTCCAAATCCTTCTGTGGAAACAAACATCCAAAGTCCGAAACACACAATCTCCTCGGTTTAATCCTCACCAAAGTTTTCACAGAACATTTTACTCCATCTGTTCTCTTAATGTGACTGGTGATTAGCTTAATCTTTCCTGCAGTTTGACCTCAGCTTCTACTTGCAGTTTGTGTTGTTAAGCTCCTCTTTTCGCTTCTTCTTCATTTTATTTTTATCTGTAATTCTGATTTAGGTTCTAAGCTGTGGAGTGCAAAAATACGGTAGATTCAACACAAACCGTCTCTGCTTGAAACTGGCCCCAGTGGCGAAGCTTTCAATGGAAGAATTAAAAAGCGGAGGTTTTCTCGTGGTAAGAATTGCCACGACCATCTGTCCTGTCCAAAACCAGCTGGATGGTAGCAATATTTTCTTCCATGATTTTCCCACATGGTGCTATTTCCCTGACACAACAGGACACAGATGCGGCATTGCTCCTGCTGCGTGGGGCCACATCTGGCAGTTCTCAATTACTACAGGGATTCCTAACTACACTGATCTCCCTCATGTAGGCAAAGGCATGACTGCTTTGTCCCACTGGTGTAGAGGGCACTCTTCTGAGTCTGTCACAGAGGCACATTGATGGGACAGTGTAGAGGGAGCTTTACTCTGTATCTAACCTATGCTGTACCTGCCCTGGGAGTGTTTGATGGGACAGTGTAGAGGGAGCTTTACTCTGTATCTAACCCATGCTGTACCTGCCCTGGGAGCGTTTGATGGGACAGTGTAGAGGGAGCTTTACTCTATATCTAACCCGTGCTGTACCTGCCCTGGGAGTGTTTGATGGGACAGTGTAGAGGGAGCTTTACTCTGTATCTCACCCGTGCTGTACCTGCCCTGGGAGTGTTTGATGGGACAGTGTAGAGGGAGCTTTACTCTGTATCTGACCCGTGCTGTACCTGCCCTGGGAGTGTTTGATGGGACAGTGTAGAGGGAGCTTTACTCTGTATCTGACCCGTGCTGTATCTGCCCTGGGAGTGTTTGATGGGACAATGTAGAGGGAGCTTTACTCTATATCTAACCCGTGCTGAACCTGCCCTGGGAGCGTTTGATGGGACAGTGTAGAGGGAGCTTTACTCTGTATCTAACCCGTGCTGTACCTGCCCTGCAAGTATTTGACAGGACAGTGTAGAGGGAGCTTTACTCTGTATCTAACCCGTGCTGTACCTGCCCTGGGAGTGTTTGATGGGACAGTGTAGAGGGAGCTTTACTCTGTATCTAACCCGTGCTGTACCTGCCCTGGGAGTGTTTGATGGGACAGTCCATGTGTAGAATTCGCAAAATTATCGCGATTTTATAAAATAAGAAGGAGACATAAAGTTTCGTACAAACAGCTTTATTTCAGCAGAATGCTGTCAGGTTTCAAAGCGGTCACAAACAGCCTGTAAAATGGCCGCCACGCCTCATGGCAGAACGTTCTAGACTTTCAATGGGCAGACAAGATGGCGTTCCAATAAACATTTGTGCAAGATCGTACAGGACTCAGCACATTTGAGATAATTGACAAGACATGATGGGTTTGCATTTTATACATAAATACTGGAATCGGTCTCCCAGGTGCGAATAAGGGCTATTGTACCGAGCGATCAAGAACCCATCCAAAGAC
This sequence comes from Squalus acanthias, assembly GCA_030390025.1. Lineage (NCBI taxonomy): Eukaryota > Metazoa > Chordata > Chondrichthyes > Squaliformes > Squalidae > Squalus > Squalus acanthias. The sequence continues at coordinate 93,132,251 of CM059425.1, forward strand.
ATTAATATGCAAAATCCCCACGACTCTACGATGAGAGAGCCGTTTGCGGGTAGTTACAGAAAGCATTTGGAAGCCCCAAAACCCCTCCAGGGAGACTACTAGCCGGTTCCACAATTGGAGAAGTATTAACGGGTACTCAGACAGTTACAAGTATCACCGAAACCCATTAAAACCGGAGATCACCCTATACAAGAAGTTTGAGCGCCAAAACCCTGACAAAAGATAGACATTAAGATTGGGCGGGAAAAGGAGGAATTACAACACTATAACTGTAAGGTACAACCGTCCATCTCTTTCTCTTCGCTTGCTACTCTTGCTGCTGACTGCTGTCTCTGCTTCTTTTTGCACTTGCTGCTTTGACTCGCTGGAAGACTGTTGAACTTTTATTCTCTTGCCTGACGGCTCTGGACTCTGATCCGCTAGGATCAACCTCGTGGCTTGCCGCGAAGATCTGTGTAGAACTGGGCTGTGAGGCCTTGAAACGGGCACACCATCCCGAGAAGTCGGTAAACGGTGTTGGAACCGAAGCCCCGAGAGGAGATGAGATGAGATGAGATGAGAAGAGAAGAAGACGACAATACGTATCGCCACGGTCAGTAAGCCCCGACCGCGCCTGTAAGTCGAATAAACACTTCCTTGCCCAGGAAGACTTTTCTTTGAATTTTACAAACTGGTGAGGGCACAGGAAGACTCTTCTTCGAGTAGTATCGGAACTCCGAGGACAACACAGATCTTCATGACAGCAGACGGTCCAGCCTGCTAGCCGGAGCAGAAACGAGTAAACAAGTGGGGTACAGAGACCCCTGATCAGCACGTGGATAGTCAGGTGTTGCGGTAAAAACATCCGAGCAGAGTTTCGGAATTCTCCGAGTTATCACGAGTGGTGAGCATGAGTCCCGATCCTACAAATCTAGATTAGGACAGGTATTGATAGGGGAGGGTTTAAGTTTTAAGGATAAGTATAATGTGTGTCCCTTTTTACGATGTGTCATGCGCTCCTCGTTTCCCTAAAATTAGTTACATAACTGTGTGTAAGATTGTACTGTCATTAATCTGTGCTTATGACATGTATCTCGTAATCTTGAATAATATGCAATAAAGATTTTCCATTTCGCACTATTCAACCGGGTCTACCTGAGTTTTTCTCTGCATTATTGCTCTCGCACCTAAGTCCAGTGTCAGAACCGTAAGGGCGAGTGGGTCGAACCACTCACAGGTGTCTAGTGTTACCAGGCTGGCTGGAGACCAGAACAGGCAACAAGGCCTAACCTCGCACTAGCACCCAGGCTAAGCACAGAGCCGCAGGTCACCCCTTACAGATAATGGCGACCACGAAGGGACACTGGCAGCGAGAAAATTATGTGTTAGACCCTGGGATGAATGGGCGAAATGTTATGGAAGAGAGAATAGCAGATCATGTGTTTGGAAAGGTGAATTTGACTAAGAAATGGATAAGTGACCTGCTGGTGGATAAGCGTCCACTAGAGGCAGCCATGAGGTGGACAGGTAGCAAGGAACATAAAAGAACAGTAGAGAAAGCGGTCTGGCTGATGTGCTATAAAAGACAAGTCCAGCTTTCGGACCAGGTCATCTTAGCACAGGCAGCGCAGATCATGGGTTTAGAGGTGGAAATGGACGAGAAGGTCGCGGGGGGGCAGCAGCTCATCGCGTCTTTAAATGCGTTGCATCAAGAACGCCAGTTAGTCGCCAACCACCATGAGGCGAAAATAGATTACCTCGAGTGCCAGGTCACTGAGGCAAAGTTAAATGAGGGCAGAATAAAGGAACGATGTGCCCGCCTAGCTGCCCAAATAAAAGCCCAGGAAGAGAGCTTAACGGGGGTTAGGGCGGCATATAAGATGGCCCTCGAGGATAAACATCAGGGGGCCGATCACAGCGTCTGCCAAAGAGAGATAGGGAACCTTAAAAAGGCCCTGAACAAAGCGCACGGCATGGTGTGCCTTATCAGCCCGTCAGCACACCAGCCGCTGGTGGGTGAGGAATTTCAGAAATCCCCACCGAACAAAGCAGAGGAGGTATTTGCCACTGTGCCCTCCGCGCCACCCAGCTATTCGGCAACCTGGGTGAGGAAGGAAGTGGTAGAAGTAGAGGAAGAGCCCACTGAGGTAGAAGTGAAGCCGGGACCGTTGTGTCCGGTCACGGGTATCAAGAGGGGCCCGAACGGAGCAGGTGGGGCAGAGGGGGATCTCCTCAACCAGCTTGTGTTGCCTCACAGCTCACACCAGCTGAGGGTTATGATCAGTCACGTACGGAAGCTGTCCGAGTCAGACGACCCTTCCGTACATTTCAGGGAGGTAGAGCAGACCGCAGCCATTAACGGCTGCGACGATGGGGAAAAAGCAAAAATGCTGTTGTTCTCATTAGACAGCTCGATCCTTCAGTGTCTCTCAGACGAGAGCAAGAGGGGAAATAATACCTATGGGGAGTTAAGAGATGAGGTCCTAGAAGTGTTGGGAGCGGACGATGAAGGTCCGTTCGTTAGATTGGGACAAACAGTGCAGATGGAGGGAGAACCCCCGAAGGTTTTCGCCGACAGGCTGTGGCCAGTATATCAACGTAGCTGCCCAGGCGCACCAGTGCGTCACCGCCTAGACGGTGTCGGTTTAACTCATTGGCTCAGGTGTATAGTAGCCAACAGTTTGCCAGCCGTCAGGGAGCAGGCCAAAGCGTGGTTTGATCCCACTAACCCCGCCACTACAGAGGAGTCGGTCCTAAATCGACTCACGGTAGGGTACCGTAATACCAGGAGTACGGGAGCACGTCCCCTTAAGGGAAAGGTGCATGAGGCGCGGCCCACAGCCCCGGCTCAAAAGGAGTGGCATCAGGAGGGAAATCGCGCCCCGCAGGCCAGTAATGCTTGTTACGGGTGTGGGAAGACAGGGCATTGGCGCAAGAACTGCAGGAACCCTTGGAAGGAGTCCAGGGATAAAAATCCCGCAGTCCGAGCCCAGGCGCCTGTCTCCGATAGGGGAGCTAGTGCACCTATCCATCCCGATGCGATCGAATCAATGTTGGGAGCCATGCGGTCTCTTATGATTTCGCACGGAAAGGTAGCAACAGCCCCAGGCAACCCGGACTTCTGACTGGAACCGGTGCAGCCTGCCTACCTGTGTCCTTTTAAAAGACACGCACAGGAGGGGGTCTCCTGTAAGGAGGCCAGGTTAAAAGAGCAGGCCCTGCGAGAGGAGAACGCCCGCTTAATGGGGAAAATAGATGGGCTAGAAGGGCAGCTTAGAGAGATAAAAGCAGCCTGCAGGGTAGCCAGAAGCAGGGAGTATGAGGATTTAAATCAGTGCAAACTGTATAAGCCGGGTGCACAAGGGCCTACCACAGGGGCCAAACCTGCGAGTGGGGACTCGCAGCCCCAGGTAGGGCCATAGGGCACACAGGCAGGCAAAGCAGCTTGCGTTAGGGGAGAGGACATCCTAGAAAAATGTAGGATCCTTTATTTGGGTTGGGAGTCAGATGAGGAAGAGCTCGAGGAGCTCAACGAAGATAGTGACACTAGCGAAGAGGAGCTGGAATCGGAGGACGAAAGGGTCGCCCCCGATTCAGGTATAGGGGAGACAGGGGCTGCAGATAGAGATCCACAAAGGGTGGAGGCCGAAGCTGCAGGTCCCGAACGCAGGGGGGCGGAGCTAGGGGAGGCGGAGCCAGCCGCTGTGGTGGGACCACAGGGCGTGGCGATGGAAGCCTCAGAGCCCGAGCCGCCCGCCTTGAACGTCTTGCCCTCGAGGGAGGTAGGGACTGCGAGTGAAGGGCCGCCTACTGGGCCAAGTAGGGCGGTGCCACAAGCTGCAGATCCCGAGTTCAGGGAGGCGGAGTCAGGGGAGGCGGAGCCAGCGACTGTGGTGGGACCACGGGTCGCCACGCTGGAAGTCTCGAAACCCGGTCCGTCAGTCCTGGAGTTCCTGCCCCCGGTAGTCCTCCGTAGGTCAGGTCGGACACCCCAGCCCAGAAGGATATGGGTAAATCCCCCGTATGTCCCCAGACGTAAGTTCAAGGTCAAGGCAGCTCAGGGAGATCCCAGTCCCAGCGCAGCAGCGACAGGCTGCGGCAGATCAAAGGGGGAGGGTCAATGCCCTCCCACCGTTGGGAGAAGCCTGCGGCAGCAACCGCAGAATTTGAGTGGGCCGCCCTGGGAACGGGCGGCACTGTACAGTTATTAAGATGAGTGATATGTTTAGGATGAGTTTTTTTTAAGTTTGAGTTTATAGTTTTTAAATCAGGTTAAGTCGGTAGTTTAATTTTGTTAACAGAAAGAGGTAAAATGATGGGAGTTTTAGAGATAGGAATAGTTAAAGTCTATCCAGCGCACATGTCTTCTTACGTGAGGCGAGGTCAGGGGACCCGCTCACCCTTCACAAAAGCCAGAGACTCTTGGGAGGCTGGCTACCTCATTCTATCTGATCACAGGAACCAAGGAAAGATGGAACGAATTCTAGTATTGCTCGCGGCAATCGGATATGGATTGGCCTATTGAGGCCGCACCAAGGATGTCGTGGTGTTTGGATGCTCTGGGGACACGGCCCCCATCGCGGTGGATGGGACCGGAAGGCGAGAGGCTGAGGAGACCACCACCTATTTCCACAAGGGAAGGTGGCCAGGATGGCTGGGAACGAATTCAACTGAGTATTCCAGTACATCGGGTTTTGCCTACCAAGAGACTTCTTTAATGTGCCCCAAAGTGAGGATCATCGCACCCAGAGTCAGCGTCACCGTCGGCAAACGAACTTGTTTGACTTGTAATGGGAATGTCCCATTGAGCCGATGGTGGTGGCTACGAAAGCTGAGCAAAAACATGAGGAACTCTTCGGTCGAGTGGGAGCGACTGGGTAATAATACCCATCGGACAATTACGGGGACAAACGGACAAGTGAGAGTCTGTTGGGACAAATGGTGGGAACCGGATGAGGGAATTTATGTATGTATGTGGGGGTCAAAGCACGTTTGCCCCAAAGGCATCTCCATATTTTTCATCAATCAATGGCAGGATAACGGACAGGGGATGAGGTGGGATGCGAGCACCAGGGGGTGCGGAGCCCCATACTCTCCGATCCCGGTAAATGCCACTGAACTCATTACACGTCCACGCAAAGCCCCGCCCACGATTCCGGTGGTTCTAGCTAAGGAAGAAGGGTGCCCTAAAACCAGTAAGGGACCCGGGAATGGTTTGGTACTGGTCCCCACAGACCAGATACTATTTCAGGGGGTACATTACGCGGTGGCCTCGGTGATTTTAAATCTCACCGAGGTGCGGTTACCAGAGTGGTGCCCCAAAAGGACGGAACAGTTATATCAGGTCCTGTTGACCAAGATGTTTAGGCAATTTTATGAGTTCGATTTCGCGGAAATTGATAAAACAAGTTTGTACACCGCATCACATGAAGTTTTGGGTCAGGTGGGGAGGCAAAGAAGGGGTGTTGTGAACGACATGTTCACTGCTTTCAATACAGGTACATCTGTGGTCAACGCTCTAGACAGCGTGGAGCTGCAGACCCAGATTAATGGCTTAAAAACGCAATTAATAAGCATTCTCACCGATGAAAATAAGGTGGTTGGGTCTGGGTTACACGAGGACCAGGCCATGACTCTCCATTTAAAAGAAATAATAGCTGAACTAGAGAAACATGCGCGTACGGTAAATGCCCTGATTAGGGAAGATCGGAATGCGTCCGATCAGGCTGCGCAGAATGAGGTGTGCGTGCTTTACGGGGCGTGGTTACTGGGCGAGGGCCGCAGTAATTTGGAGGATTTAAAACAAGGTTTGGTCCCGTCCTGGATAAGTAACAAACACCTGCAGGCGCTCCACCCTTTTCAGAACGCATTAAACCCGTGCCAGCTCAGACTAGCTTCAGAAGCATACCCAGTCCCCATGGACTGCGGACGATCAAACCATACCATCATGGGTATAGTATTACGTATGCCGGTTTTGGGCGACACAGCAAAGCCCGCCCCGGTGTACCGGGTAGAGAACATTGGTGTCATTCAGGGGGGAGCCCACATTCACTATGCAGCGGTTCCACCTTACGTCATCCGCTGGGAGCAAACGATGACAGGTACAGATCTCTCTGGTTGTCGTGGCCGAGGAGCACACATAATACTGTGTCCCCAGCACTTGAATGCCTTTTTAACACCACAGTGCGGGTTCAGAACGGCTGGCGCCAAGCCCATGAATTGCACCATGGAGGCAATGGCACAAGATCATGTGCCTCCGCAGGTAGCATACATCGGGGGTGGAACATATTGTGTTACCACTGCAGCGCAACACTACCAACATGGAAACCGTAGCCGGTGTCCGGTGAGTGACAGCAGTTTCTGTTTCAAACCCAGGGCGGAAGTTCAAGTAGCACAACAGCGAATTGTCCCAATCCCTGAACCATCCACGGTTCATCTTACCGTAAAAGAGAACTTCACCGACCTGCAGCGATTCGTCGCGCATTTCGGATACCTCATTCCCCCTCTCCCTGAACACCTCACCAAGCTTTTGAAAGCCGTCGCGGTATCGCAAAAACATTTTTACACCCTAGAACAAAAGACTGTCGAGATAGGGACAGAAATTCTGGACATAGTAATTCCACCGTGGTGGAATCTGTTCACCAACATTGAAGTGCCTTCCTGGATTAGAATAGCCTCCCACATTTTAGTTGTATGCCAAGTGTTTATTGTGATATACTTATTGGTCGTGCATTGTAAGAGAGGCAAACGCCTCACCAAGAACGAAAACACGGGAGAGTGGCGAGAACGTTACGTGCGCGTGCACGATGAAAGCATCGCGTAAACAGACAAAATGGCGTCACTCCAGTTTTCCACGTGCGCCTCGGAAGTGTTGTAATCGATCGTGATTTTTCTCAGAAACTGTAATTAAGTTTGGAACTCTACATGTTTAAGAGTTGGTTTTGATTATTTTGGTTTGGTGTTGTTGAATATGATTGTTTGGGTGTTTTTTGTTTTCTTTTTCCTTGAATAAAAAAAAAGGAAAAATATGCAGGTGGTGCGAGAGGCATCGGCCTGGTTACACCTGGAAGGAAAATACAAGTGGTGTAAGTTAAAGGCAAATGCTGCCTACGGTGTTATAAGAATGTAGTTTTCCTGGGAAATAAGGACGACACGGAGACCCTAGATAGTTTTAAGTTATGGGAATTTTTGGATGTGGAGAATCGAGATAATATTGCTCACCACAATATGCGGAGTTATTCGCATCAACAGGAGGGACTGTAGAATTCGCAAAATTATCGCGATTTTATAAAATAAGAAGGAGACATAAAGTTTCGTACAAACAGCTTTATTTCAGCAGAATGCTGTCAGGTTTCAAAGCGGACACAAACAGCCTGTAAAATGGCCGCCACGCCTCATGGCAGAACGTTCTAGACTTTCAATGGGCAGACAAGATGGCGTTCCAATAAACATTTGTGCAAGATCGTACAGGACTCAGCACATTTGAGATAATTGACAAGACATGATGGGTTTGCATTTTATACATAAATACTGGAATCGGTCTCCCAGGTGCGAATAAGGGCTATTGTACCGAGCGATCAAGAACCCATCCAAAGACATTAATATGCAAAATCCCCACGACTCTACGATGAGAGAGCCGTTTGCGGGTAGTTACAGAAAGCATTTGGAAGCCCCAAAACCCCTCCAGGGAGACTACTAGCCGGTTCCACAATTGGAGAAGTATTAACGGGTACTCAGACAGTTACAAGTATCACCGAAACCCATTAAAACCGGAGATCACCCTATACAAGAAGTTTGAGCGCCAAAACCCTGACAAAAGATAGACATTAAGATTGGGCGGGAAAAGGAGGAATTACAGCACTATAACTGTAAGGTACAACCGTCCATCTCTCTCTCTTCGCTTGCTACTCTTGCTGCTGACTGCTGTCTCTGCTTCTTTTTGCACTTGCTGCTTTGACTCGCTGGAAGACTGTTGAACTTTTATTCTCTTGCCTGACGGCTCTGGACTCTGATCCGCTAGGATCAACCTCGTGGCTTGCCGCGAAGATCTGTGTAGAACTGGGCTGTGAGGCCTTGAAACGGGCACACCATCCCGAGAAGTCGGTAAACGGTGTTGGAACCGAAGCCCCGAGAGGAGAGGAGAGGAGATGAGATGAGATGAGAAGAGAAGAAGACGACAATACGTATCGCCACGGTCAGTAAGCCCCGACCGCGCCTGTAAGTCGAATAAACACTTCCTTGCCCAGGAAGACTTTTCTTTGAATTTTACAAACTGGTGAGGGCACAGGAAGACTCTTCTTCGAGTAGTATCGGAACTCCGAGGACAACACAGATCTTCATGACAGCAGACGGTCCAGCCTGCTAGCCGGAGCAGAAACGTGGATAGTCAGGTGCTGCGGTAAAAACATCCGAGCAGAGTTTCGGAATTCTCCGAGTTATCACGAGTGGTGAGCATGAGTCCCGATCCTACAAATCTAGATTAGGACAGGTATTGATAGGGGAGGGTTTAAGTTTTAAGGATAAGTATAATGTGTGTCCCTTTTTACGATGTGTCATGCGCTCCTCGTTTCCCTAAAATTAGTTACATAACTGTGTGTAAGATTGTACTGTCATTAATCTGTGCTTATGACATGTATCTCGTAATCTTGAATAATATGCAATAAAGATTTTCCATTTCGCACTATTCAACTGGGTCTACCTGAGTTTTTCTCTGCATTATTGCTCTCGCACCTAAGTCCAGTGTCAGAACCGTAAGGGCGAGTGGGTCGAACCACTCACAGGTGTCTAGTGTTACCAGGCTGGCTGGAGACCAGAACAGGCAACAAGGCCTAACCTCGCACTAGCACCCAGGCTAAGCACAGAGCCGCAGGTCACCCCTTACACATAACACATCCATGAATAAATTAAAAAAACAATCCTCCACCTTCGTAACATGGTCTGCCTCTGCCCTTTCACCACTTCCAAATGCTCGTTTCCCAGAAACTCCAACCTGTTGAAACCTCTGCCATAGAGTCATACAGCACAGAAAGAGGCCCTTCGGCTCCGCGCCGGCCATCAAGCCCTGTCTATTCTAATCCCATTTTCCAGCACTTGGTCCATAGCCTTGTATGCTATGGCGTTTCAAGTGCTCATCTAAATGCTTCTTGAATGTTGTGAGGGTTCCTGCCTCTACCACTCTTTCAGGCAGTGAGTTCTAGATTCCAACCACCCTCTGGGTGAAAAAGTTTTTCCTCAAATCCCCTCTAAACCTCCTGCCCCTTACCTTGAAACTATGCCCCCTGGTTATTGACCCCTCTACTAATGAGAAAACTTCCTTTCTATCTACCCTATCTATGCCCCTCATAATTTTGTACACCTCAATCAGGTCCGCCCTCAGCCTTCTCTGCTCTAAGGAAAACAACCCCAGCCTGTCCAGTCTCTCTTCATAGCTGAAGCACTCCAGCCCAGGTAACATCCTGGTGAATCTCCTCTGCACCCTCTCCAATGCAATCACATCCTTCCTATAGTGTGGCGACCAGAACTGCACACAGTATTCCAGCTGTGGCCTAACTAGCGTTTTGTACAGCTCCATCATAACCTCCCTGCTCTTATATTCTATGCGTCGGCTAATGAAGGCAAGTATCCCATATGCCTTTTTAACCACCTTATCTACCTGTCCTGCTGCCTTCAGGGATCTATGTACATGCACACCAAGGTCCCTCTGATCCTCTGTCCTTCCTAGGGTCCTACCATTCATTGTGTATTCCCTTGCCTTGTTAGTCCTCCCAAAATGCATCACCTCACACTTTTCAGGGTTAAATTCCATTTGCCACTGTTCTGCCCATCTAACCAACACGTCTATATCGTTCTGTAGCCTGAGGCTTGCCTCCTCGCTATTTACCACTCCACCAATTTTCGTGTCATCTGCAAGCTTACTGATCATACCTCCTACATTCATATCTAAATCATTAATGTACACTACAAACAGCAAAGGACCCAGCACCGATCCCTGCATTACACCACTGGACACAGGCTTCCAGTCACAAAAACAACCTTCGACCATCACCCTCTGCCTCCTGCCACTAAGCCAATTTTGGATCCAATGTGCCAAATTGCCCTGGATCCCATGGGCTCTTACCTTCTTGACCAGTCTCCCATGTGGGACTTTGTCAAAAGCCTTACTGAAGTCCATGTAGAACACATCAACTGCACTACCCTCATCCACACACCTAGTCACCCCCTCGAAAAACTCAATCAAATTGGTTAGACATGATCTCCCCCTGACAAAGCTATGCTGACTATCCTTGATTTATCCTTGCCTCTCCAAGTGGAGACTAATTCTGTCCCTCAGAATTTTTTCCAATAATTTCCCTACCACTGATGTTAGGCTCACTGGCCTGTTTATCCCTACTACCCTTCTTGAATAATGGTACTACGTTAGCTGTTCTCCAGTCCTCTGGTACCTCCCCTATGGCCAGAGAGGTTCTGAAAATGTGTGTCAGAGCCCCTGCAATCTCCTCCCTTGCCTCACACAGCAGCCTAGGATACATCTCATCTGGGCCTGGGGATTTATCCACTTTTAAGCCCGCTAAAACTGCTAATACCTCCTCCCTCTCAATACTAATTTGTTCAAGTATATCACAATCCCCCTGCCTGATTTCTATGCCTACATCGTCCTTCTCCAATGATGAACACAGATGCAAAATATTCATTTAAAACCTCACCTACATCTTCCGGCTCTACACAGATTGCCATTTTGGACCCTAATGGGCCCTACTCTTTCCCTGGTTATCCTCTTGCCCTTAATATACTTATAAAACACCTTGGGATTTTCCTTTATTTTGCCCGCCAGTGTTTTTTCATGCCCCCTCTTCGCTCTCCTAATTTCTTTAAGTACCCCCCTGCGCTTTCTATACTCCTCTAGGGCTTCCACTGTTTTTAGTCCTTTGTATCTGCCAAAAGCCTCCCTTTTTTTCCTAATCCATTCTTGTATATCCCTTGACATCCAGGGTTCCCTGGGTTTGTTGGTCCCACCCTTGACCTTTACGGGAACATGTTGGCGTTGTACTCTCTCTATTTCCTTTCTGAAAGACTCCCACTGCTCTGATGTGGATTTTCCTACAAGTAGCTGATCCCAGTCCAATTTGGCCAGATCCTGCTTTATCATATTAAAATCGGCCTTCCCCCAATTTAGAACCTTTATTTCCAGTCCATCTTTGTCCTTTTCCATGACTACCTTAAATCTCACCGAATTATGGTCAGTCACCAAAATGCTCTCCTACTGACACTTCTACCACTTGCCCGGCTACATTCCCTAGAATTAGGTCCAGTACCGCCCCCTCTCTTGTAGGACTTTCTACATGCTGGCTCAAAAAGCTCTCCTGGATGCACTTTAAGAATTCCACACCCTCTAAGCCTTTCACACTATGACTATCCCAGTTAATATTGGGGAAGTTGAAATCCCCTACTATTATTACTCTATTATTTCTACACTTCTGAGATTTGCCTACATATCTGTTCCTCTATCTCCCCCCGACTGTTTGGGGGCTGAAAGTACACTCCCAGCAAAGTGCTTGCCCCCTTTTTGTTTTTAAGTTCTACCCATATGGCCTCATTAGAGGAACCTGCTAAGATATCATCCCTCCTTACAGCAGTAATTGACTCCTTGATTAATATTGCGACACCCCCTCCTCTTTTACACCCCCCTCTGCCACTGTATGCTGTTCCCCACCAAGTCTCATTAATCCGTCACTCGCGTGCTCACTGACCCTCAACGTATTACATTTTTACCACACCCTATCTGTGATCTCGTCCAATCCTGGCCCTCCCGAATGCTGTATTCCTCAGATTCTGGCCTATTCATCCACCATGGGTGATGAGAGTCTTCAGTTGCCTTGGTCCTGCTCTCTCCCTCGACCTCTTTCTAGCCACCTTTAAAAACCTTCTCCAAAACCATCTCTTCAGCGAAGCTTTCCGTTACATTTCGTAATCTCTCCCTCCATGGCTCAGCATTCATTTATAAACGCCGTGGGTCATTTTCTCCATTAAAGCTTCTCTGCCAGTCAAGGTTGCTTAAATGTATTTATTTAAAAAAAAACTAAATTATCGGTTAGTGACCTCAGCACTGAGAACAGAACAGTCTCCAAAATATCGCCACTTAACAGTGCTGGGCTCAGAATCCTCAAGGCCAACTGCAGCACCCCAACACAGCTGTGATCAGCCAACTCAGTACAGGTCTGTATTACCCAATACCGCACTTAGTGGGCTTTTAATGGGAGAAAAAATCCAATGTTACAAGAGACTAATTATCATTCATTCCAAAATAAAAGGAAGGGAGGCACCCCAGTGAATGATCAAGGATGATTAAATGTTTTATTTATGAAATGTACAGGTACTCTTCTCATAGGAAGGTGAAGGCACAATTCAGGAAAGGACAATATAATTCTACGCAGTATCAGTGAGCCAGTCACAGGCACTCAACAGTTTGCATTACATTCAGCTCAATCAGACCAGCCCTGTTGGCAGTTCCCTCAGTCTTTGTAAGGGAGGACTTTGGTAATTATCAGCTTTCCCTATGTATCCTGGGGGAGAGGGGGAGGAGAAGGGGAGAGGGGGAGGAGAAGGGGAGAGGGGGAGGAGAGGGGGAGGAGAAGGGGAGAGGGGGAGGAGAAGGGGAGAGGGGGAGGAGAAGGGGAGAGGGGGAGGAGAAGGGGAGAGGGGGAGGAGAAGGGGAGAGGGGGAGGAGAAGGGGAGAGGGGGAGGAGAAGGGGAGAGGGGGAGGAGAAGGGGAGAGGGGGAGGAGAAGGGGAGAGGGGGAGGAGAAGGGGAGAGGGGGAGGAGAAGGGGAGAGGGGGAGGAGAAGGGGAGAGGGGGAGGAGAAGGGGAGAGGGGGAGGAGAAGGGGAGAGGGGGAGGAGAAGGGGAGAGGGGGAGGAGAAGGGGAGAGGGGGAGGAGAAGGGGAGAGGGGGAGGAGAAGGGGAGAGGGGGAGGAGAAGGGGAGAGGGGGAGGGAGAGAGGGGAGGAGGAGGGGAGAAGGAGGGGCAGGGGGAAGAGAGGGGGTGTGGAGGATGGTGGGGGAGTTAGGAGGAGGACGGGTGCAGGGGGAGGAAAGGAATGATGTAAGTGAAGCGACTTGGACAATCTCGGTCTTCAGCCTTTTGCTGAAAGGGGCTTCACTGTCCAACATCACCCCCTCTAGTGGTCCACACAAGAACTGACACCCAAAGGCACCCAATAAAGGCAAGTAACCAAAAGCCTTGGAGATGAATGGGATCCTAGCCTCTGACAATCATCGTGACTGTATGAAGGAAACATCCAGGCTCAATAAACCAGAACGAGACAGAAGCAGGGCTGCCCTCAGTCTGAGATACACAAGCCCTTTAACAGCACCACAGTCTTCAGACAAACTACAGCCCTCCAGAGTTCAGTCACATGAAGGTGTACTTATTCTGGACAGAGCCTTGCGGTTCTGCAGCAAGGCCCAGGAATGTGCAGAGTGCTCCCTGGCACAACTGGGTTTCTGAATTAGCTGAGCACTCAACAAGGCAGCAAAACAGCCTGCTCAGCATCTCTACGCGACTGGTTTAAGCTCTGTGATACTGGGACTGTCCCGGCCCAGCCTTCCTTCCACTGAGCGTTCCTGTGCTAGCATTTAAATTACATCAAAATAAATACTGTCGGAAAGTTAGTGTGAGACAATGAACTTCAGCAATCCAGGTTACAACTAGGTATATACAACAGCAAGAGTTAAATATAAAGAGTGCAGGGTGGCATCGAATTATTCAACAGTTGATAGTGATGTTACAAATACAATGGGTGTGTTCAATGCCCGTCCATGTGGAAGAAAGAGCACTGAGGACAAACCCAGTCACCTCACAAACGATGGGACTGAAGATTTTAAAATGACCGGGCTCCCTTGCTGCCTCCACGCAATACTGTAAGTGGCTCCAGGTGGGTGCTCCCAATGGCACCACTGCCTCACTAGAAATCTGTGTTGACACGTTAAAGAACTGATTTCATAGAAGTGAAAAGAGGGGCATTGTCACCTTCAGTTTTCACTGGTACAGCAGCCAATGAACTAAAAGGGGGAGGGTAACAGACAGTGTCCTCTCTTCACAGGCAGCGATGGTATAAACACCAATATTATAAAAGGCATCTTGCCAGGGGGAGACAGCTGGGGGGGCAGAGGCAGGGAAAGTCACCAGCAACTCGAGGGGCCCGCGGGCGCAAGGCCCTCGAGGGGCCCGCGGGCGCAAGGCCCTCGAGGGGCCCGCGGGCGCAAGGCCCTCGAGGGGCCCGCGGGCGCAAGGCCCTCGAGGGGCCCGCGGGCGCAAGGCCCTCGAGGGGCCCGCGGGCGCAAGGCCCTCGAGGGGCCCGCGGGCGCAAGGCCCTCGAGGGGCCCGCGGGCGCAAGGCCGATACGACTGTCATTTCCGCTGACAAGTAAAATCTGCCGAAATCTTGTGATGGAATACACGTACAAACAAGTCACAAATAAAGCACAAGAAAGCCTGGTCTCAAGGGAAAAATAGTGTCTTATCTTCAAACACAAGGGCAGCCTTTGTTTTCCTTGTGTGGAGTGGGAGAGATTGAGCCTAAAAGATAACAACCAAAACAGGCAAGGTAGAATAGCTGGCATAATAGCGAATATCCCGAAAATCACAATTCATACAACACTGGATCAATAAATACCCCATAATCAATAACCCCAATCAGAAAAACATGCAAATCCAATTTTAAAAAGCACCTGATTGTCATCCCCTCAGTCTTGCAGAGTTTGGGGAGCAGTCCGTTTTAAGGAGCACCAGAACAGTGCAGTCCGTGACAGTCATGGAGCCCTCAGGCAGGACTGGTTTCCTCTGCTAACCATCTCCTGAAGTCGATTAGTCTGTTCTGTCCCACGGGCAGCTGCTCAGCGGTACCTGGGATCATCAGGTGAGACGCACCACACTGACTGCTTACTGGTGGGACTCAGAACTAACCATGCGGAGTAAAGATTTCCGCAGCTGCTCAGGAATTGGGAACCAATGGAATGACTGGCACGCTCCTGTGCAATTGATAAACTGCTCTAAGTAGTCAGCTAATATGTCGCTGTAGTCAGAGGCAGGCAGAGGCACTGAGGGGAGAGCTCGCCTGCTGATTCACTGTAAAGACAGTGGATTTCAGTGAAGGAAACGGATGCTCATCTTCTGCTCAACATCAACCTTATCCAACACCTGCAGGGGAGAGAGAGAAAAGTAAACTGAGCAAGAAGAGCAAACAGTACTACTGGAAACAGAGCAACACGCACCTATTGAAATTTAAGGTTCATCACCCACTTCCCAACTTATATTGCGAGGTTGGCGAGGCCCTCACCATTTATTTTAGGGGCCAAAGCACAGCTGGGTACAAGTCTGCCACTGTATAACACTGGGGTACAGTACTGGTGGGTACAGGTCTGTCACTAACTCTGGGGTACAGTACTGGTGGGTACAGGTCTGTCACTGTAGAACACTGGGGTACAGTACTGGTGGGTACAGGTCTGTCACTGTATAACACTGGGGTACAGTACTGGTGGGTACAGGTCTGTCACTGTATAACACGGGTACAGTACTGGTGGGTACAGGTCTGTCACTGTAGAACACTGGGGTACAGTACTGGTGGGTACAGGTCTGTCACTGTATAACACTGGGGTACAGTACTGGTGGGTACAGGTCTGTCACTGTAGAACACGGGTACAGTACTGGTGGGTACAGGTCTGTCACTGTAGAACACGGGTACAGTACTGGTGGGTACAGGTCTGTCACTGTAGAACACGGGTACAGTACTGGTGGGTACAGGACTGTCACTGTATAACACGGGTACAGTACTGGTGGGTACAGGTCTGTCACTGTAGAACACGGGTACAGTACTGGTGGGTACAGGACTGTCACTGTAGAACACGGGTACAGTACTGGTGGGTACAGGTCTGTCACTGTGTAACTCTGGGGTACAGTACTGGTGGGTGCAGGTCTGTCACTGTATAACTCTGGGGTACAGTACTGGTGGGTACAGGCCTGTCACTAACTCTGGGGTACAGTAGAGGTGGGTACAGGTCTGTCACCAACACTGGGGTACAGTACTGGTGGGTACAGGCCTGTCACTAACTCTGGGGTACAGTAGAGGTGGGTACAGGTCTGTCACCAACACTGGGGTACAGTACTGGTGGGTACAGGTCTGTCATTAACTCTGGGGTACAGTACTGGTGGGTACAGGTCTGTCACTATAACTCGGGTACAGTACTGGTGGGTACAGGTGTCACTGTATAACATTAGGGTACAGTACTGGTGGGTACAGGTCTGTCACTAATTCTGGGGTACAGTACTGGGGTACAGGTCTGTCACTAATTCTGGGGTACAGTACTGGTGGGTACAGGTCTGTCACTGTATAACTCTGGGGTACAGTACTGGTGGGTACAGGTCTGTCACTGTATAACTCAGGTACAGTACTGGTGGGTACAGGTCGGTCACTAACTCTGGGGTACAGTACTGGTGGGTACAGGTCTGTCACTAACACTGGGGTACAGTACTGGTGGGTACAGGCCTGTCACGAACACTGGGGTACAGTAGAGGTGGGTACAGGTCTGTCGCTGTATAACACTGGGGTACAGTACTGATGGGTACAGGTCTGTCACTGTATAACACGGGTACAGTACTGGTGGGTACAGGTCTGTCACTAACACTGGGGTACAGTACAGGTGGGTACAGGTCTGTCACTATAACACGGGTACAGTACGGGTGGGTACAGGTCTGTCACTGTATAACACTGCGGTACAGTACTGCTGGGTACAGGTTTGTCACTGTATAACACTGGGATACAGATCAGTCACTGTATAACACTGGGGTACAGTACTGGTGGGTACAGGTCTGTCACTAACGCTGGGGTACAGTACTGGTGGGTACAGGTCTGTCACCAACACTGGTGTACAGTACTGTTGGGTGCAGGTCTGTCACTGTATAACATGGGTACAGTACTGGTGGGTACAGGTCTGTCACTAACGCTGGGGTACAGTACTGGTGGGTACAGGTCTGTCACTAACACTGGGGTACAGTACAGGTGGGTACAGGTCTGTCACTAACGCCGGGGTACAGTACTGCTGGGTACAGGTCTGTCACTGTATAACACGGGTACAGTACGGGTGGGTACAGGTCAGTCACTGTATAACATTGGGGTACAGTACTGGGGTACAGGTCTGTCACTAACTCGGGTTCAGTACTGGTGGGTACAGGTCTGTCACTATAACATTAGGGTACAGTACTGGGGTACAGGTCTGTCACTAATTCTGGGGTACAGTACTGGTGGGTACAGGTCTGTCACTAACACTGGGGTACAGAACTGGTGAATACAGGTCTGTCACTAACACTGGTACAGTACTGGTGGGTACAGGTCTGTCACTGTAGAACACGGGTACAGTACTGGTGGGTACAGGTCTGTCACTGTAGAACACGGGTACAGTACTGGTGGGTACAGGTCTGTCACGGTAGAACACGGGTACAGTACTGGTGGGTACAGGTCTGTCAGTGTACTCAGGTACAGTACTGGTGGGTACAGGTCAGTCACTGTAACTCTGGGGTACAGTACTGGTGGGTGCAGGTCTGTCACTGTATAACTCTGGGGTACAGTACTGGTGGGTGCAGGTCTGTCACTGTATAACTCTGGGGTACAGTACTGGTGGGTACAGGTCTGTCAGTGTACTCGGGTACAGTACTGGTGGGTACAGGTTTGTCACTGTATAACACTGGGATACAGGTCTGTCACTGTATAACACTGGGGTACAGTACTGGTGGGTACAGGTCTGTCGCTGTATAACACTGGGATACAGGTCTGTCACTGTATAACACTGGGGTACAGTACTGGTGGGTGCAGGTCTGTCACTGTATAACTCTGGGGTACAGTACTGGTGGGTACAGGTCTGTCAGTGTACTCGGGTACAGTACTGGTGGGTACAGGTTTGTCACTGTATAACACTGGGATACAGGTCTGTCACTGTATAACACTGGGGTACAGTACTGGTGGGTACAGGTCTGTCGCTGTATAACACTGGGATACAGGTCTGTCACTGTATAACACTGGGGTACAGTACTGGTGGGTGCAGGTCTGTCGCTGTATAACACTGGGGTACAGTACTGGAGTACAGGTCTGTCACTGTATAACACTGGGGTTCAGTACTGGTGGGTACAGGTCTGTCACTAAAACACTGGGGTACAGTACTGGTGGGTACAGGTCTGTCACTGTAGAACACGGGTACAGTACTGGTGGGTACAGGTCTGTCACTGTAGAACACGGGTACAGTACTGGTGGGTACAGGTCTGTCACTGTAGAACATTAGGGTACAGTACTGTTGGGTACAGGTCTGTCACTAATTCTGGGGTACAGTACTGGTGGGTACAGGTCTGTCACTGTATAACTCGGGTACAGTATTGGTGGGTACAGGTCCGTCACTAATTCTGGGGTACACTACTGGGGGTACAGGTCTGTCACTAATTCTGGGGGACGGTACTGGGGTACAGGTCTGTCACTAACTCTGGGGTACAGTACTGGTAGGTACAGGTCTGTTACTGTATAACTCGGGTACAGTACTGGTGGGTACAGGTCTGTCACTAACTCTGGGGTACAGTATGGTGGGTACAGGTCTGTCGCTGTATAACTCTGGGGTACAGTACTGGTGGGTACAGGTCCGTCACTAATTCTGGGGTACAGTACTGGGGGTACAGGTCTGTCACTAATTCTGGGGGACGGTACTGGGGTACAGGTCTGTCACTAATTCTGGGGGACGGTACTGGGGTACAGGTCTGTCACGAACTCTGGGGTACAGTACTGGTAGGTACAGGTCTGTTACTGTATAACTCGGGTACAGTACTGGTGGGTACAGGTCTGTCACTAACTCTGGGGTACAGTATGGTGGGTACAGGTCTGTCGCTGTATAACTCTGGGGTACAGTACTGATAGGTACAGGTCCGTCACTGTAAAACACTGGGGTACAGTACTGGAGTACAGGTCTGTCACTGTATAACACTGGGATACAGATCAGTCACAGTCTAACACTGGGGTACAGTACTGGTGGGTACAGGTCTGTCACTGTATAACACTGGGGTACAATACTGCTGGGTACAGGTCTGTCACTATAATACTGGGGTACAGGTCTGTCACCAACACTGGGGTACAGTACTGGTGGGTACAGGTCTGTCAACAACACTGGTGTACAGTACTGTTGGGTGCAGGTCTGTCACTGTCTAATTCTGGGGTACAGTACTGCTGGGTACAGGTCTGTCACTGTATAACATGGGTACAGTACTGGTAGGTACAGGTCTATCACTGTAGAACACTGGGGTACAGTACTGGTGGGTACAAGTCTGTCACTAACTCTGGGGTACAGTACTGGGGTACAGGTCTGTCACTAATTCTGGGGTACAGTACTGGTGGGTACAGGTCTGTCACTGTATAACATGGGTACAGTACTGGTAGGTACAGGTCTATCACTGTAGAACACTGGGGTACAGTACTGGTGGGTACAAGTCTGTCACTAACTCTGGGGTACAGTAGAGGTGGGTGCAGGTCTGTCACCAACACTGGGGTACAGTACTGGTGGGTACAGGTCTGTCACTAACTCTGGGGTACAGTACTGCTGGGTACAGGTCTGTCACTGTATAACACGGGTACAGTACGGGTGGGTACAGGTCAGTCACTGTATAACATTGGGGTACAGTACTGGTGGGTACAAGTCTGTCACTATAACTCGGGTTCAGTACTGGTGGGTACAGGTCTGTCACTGTATAACATTAGGGTACAGTACTGGTGGGTACAGGTCGGTCACTAACTCTGGGGTACAGTACTGGTGGGTACAGGTCTGTCACTGTATAACACTGGGGTATGGTACTGGGGGTACAGGTCTGTTACTGTAAAACACTGGGGTACAGTACCTGGTGGGTACAGGTCTGACACTGTATAACACGGGTACAGTACTGGTGGGTACAGGTCTGTCACTGTATAACACTGGGGTACAGTACTGGTGGGTACAGGTCTGTCACTAACTCTGGGGTACAGTACTGGTAGGTACAGGTCTGTCACTGTACAACACTGGGGTACAGTACTGGGGGTACAGGTCTGTCACTGTAAAACACGGGTACAGTACTGGTGGGTACAGGTCTGTCACTAACACTGGGGTACAGTAAAGGTGGGTACAGGTCTGTTACTGTAAAACACGGGTACAGTACGGGTGGGTACAGGTCTGTCACTGTATAACACGGGTACAGTACGGGTGGGTACAGGTCTGTCACTAACACTGGGGTACAGTACTGGTGGGTACAGGTCTGTCACTAACACTGGGGTACAGTACTGGTGGGTACAGGCCTGTCACTAACACTGGAGTACAGTACGGGTGGGTACAGGTCTGTCACTAATTCTGGGGTACAGTACTGGGGTACAGGTCAGCCACTGTACAACACTGGGGTACAGTACTGGTGGGTACAGGTCTGTCACTAACTCTGGGGTACAGTACTGGGGGTACAGGTCTATCACTGTAGAACACTGGGGTACAGTACTGGTGGGTACAAGTCTGTCACTAACTCTGGGGTACAGTAGAGGTGGGTACAGGTCTGTCACCAACACTGGGGTACAGTACTGGTGGGTACAGGTCTGTCACTAACTCTGGGGTACAGTACTGCTGGGTACAGGTCTGTCACTGTATAACACGGGTACAGTACGGGTGGGTACAGGTCAGTCACTGTATAACATTGGGGTACAGTACTGGTGGGTACAAGACTGTCACTATAACTCGGGTTCAGTACTGGTGGGTACAGGTCTGTCACTGTATAACATTAGGGTACAGTACTGGGGTACAGGTCTGTCACTAATTCTGGGGTACAGTACTGGTGGGTACAGGTCTGTCACTGTATAACATGGGTACAGTACTGGTAGGTACAGGTCTATCACTGTAGAACACTGGGGTACAGTACTGGTGGGTACAAGTCTGTCACTAACTCTGGGGTACAGTAGAGGTGGGTGCAGGTCTGTCACCAACACTGGGGTACAGTACTGGTGGGTACAGGTCTGTCACTAACTCTGGGGTACAGTACTGCTGGGTACAGGTCTGTCACTGTATAACACGGGTACAGTACGGGTGGGTACAGGTCAGTCACTGTATAACATTGGGGTACAGTACTGGTGGGTACAAGTCTGTCACTATAACTCGGGTTCAGTACTGGTGGGTACAGGTCTGTCACTGTATAACATTAGGGTACAGTACTGGTGGGTACAGGTCGGTCACTAACTCTGGGGTACAGTACTGGTGGGTACAGGTCTGTCACTGTATAACACTGGGGTATGGTACTGGGGGTACAGGTCTGTTACTGTAAAACACTGGGGTACAGTACCTGGTGGGTACAGGTCTGACACTGTATAACACGGGTACAGTACTGGTGGGTACAGGTCTGTCACTGTATAACACTGGGGTACAGTACTGGTGGGTACAGGTCTGTCACTAACTCTGGGGTACAGTACTGGTAGGTACAGGTCTGTCACTGTACAACACTGGGGTACAGTACTGGGGGTACAGGTCTGTCACTGTAAAACACGGGTACAGTACTGGTGGGTACAGGTCTGTCACTAACACTGGGGTACAGTAAAGGTGGGTACAGGTCTGTTACTGTAAAACACGGGTACAGTACGGGTGGGTACAGGTCTGTCACTGTATAACACGGGTACAGTACGGGTGGGTACAGGTCTGTCACTAACACTGGGGTACAGTACTGGTGGGTACAGGTCTGTCACTAACACTGGGGTACAGTACTGGTGGGTACAGGCCTGTCACTAACACTGGAGTACAGTACGGGTGGGTACAGGTCTGTCACTAATTCTGGGGTACAGTACTGGGGTACAGGTCAGCCACTGTACAACACTGGGGTACAGTACTGGTGGGTACAGGTCTGTCACTAACTCTGGGGTACAGTACTGGGGGTACAGGTCTGTCACTGTATAACTCGGGTACAGTACTGGTGGGTAAAGGTCTGTCACTAACACTGGGGTATAATACTGGTGGGTACAGGTCTGTCACTGTATAACTCTGCGGCACAGTAGTGGTGGGGATAGGTCTGTCACTAACACTGGGGTACAGTACTGGTGGGTACAGGTCTGTCCCTAACTCTGGGGTACAGTACTAGTAGGTACAGGTCTGACACTGTATAACTCTGGGGTACAGTACAGGTGGGTACAGGTCTGTCACTGTATAACACTGGGGTATAGTACTGGTGGGTACAGGTCTGTCACTAACTCTGGGGTACAGTACTGGGGGTACAGGCCAGTCACTAATTCTGGGGTACAGTACTGGGGGTACAGGTCTAACTCTGGGGTACAGTACTGGGGGTACAGGTCTGTCACTAACTCTGGGGTACAGTACTGGTGGGTACAGGTGTGTCACTGTCTAACTCTGGGGTACAGTACTGGGGGTACAGGTCTAACTCTGGGGTACAGTACTGGGGTACAGGTCTGTCACTAACTCTGGGGTACAGTCCTGGGTCTACAGGTCAGCCACTGTTCCATACCCTAGTTAGAAGCAGGCAGTGTCGCTCAGTGTACCATCAGTCTGGAGTGTGCTGCTGCCCATCAATCTGCCCTCGTACCTTCTGGAACTCCATGAAGGAGATAGAACTGTCACCATCCTGGTCCGCCTCTTGAATGGTCCGGTCTGCAATGCTCCCCAACTGTTCATCGGAAATGTTGACTCCCACCATCATGCGAAGGACCTGTGATTAGTAGAAGTGAATAAACAGATGCTGCTGAGCAGGTCTGTCAATACAGGAGCCTGTACTGTACAGAGACTCCCCTTCAAACACCAGTGCCTTCACATACCACAGACACTCTCAGCTGCCAATCTCAGTGCCCCCAGGCCCCCTCGCTCACTGAGATTCCCCCACCTCCCTACTGTGTTCATAAAACATGATTTAAAGTTTAACATCAAATCTGTTTTTAAGCTATACAAGATGCGGTGAGGCAGGATGGGATCAGGAACTTGAGGGCTCTGCACAATACATGAACAGTCACTGAGGAGACCAAGAGCACGAGCTGCAGTGCTTGTATCTGCGCAGCCCGCGGCCAAGAGTATGGGACTGAGATTGAAAGGGATTATCAAGGGTTCTTGCACACCAGGAACAAGTGAAGGAGGTGGCAGAACATCAGGAGGGAGCAGAGAGGCTAAGAGTGTTGTGATGGGTTCAACAGCCACACGGAGAGGGGATCACAGAGCAGGCATGGAGAGCCCTTTCCAGAGGGAAGTAAAGGACCACCATGCTCACCCCTCCCCAGAGCAAACTCTGCTGGGAAAGTTTCCTTTTAACATTATCTGTGAAAGTGTTTTTTTAACAATAAAGATAGATCAGAAGATAAAGTATGATAGGGGTACAGAAGGAATCCAAGTAAATGCACTAGGACTGTGCATCATTGCAAGAATGGCCCCAGAAACAGATGTGGATTTAATGTCAGCGTCAGCCGTGGCTCAGGGGTATCTCTCTCACTTCTGAGTCAGAAGGTCGTGGGTTCAAGTCCCACTTCAGAAACCTGAGCACATAATTCAGGCTGACACTCCAGTGCAGTGTTGAGGGAGTGCTGCACCGTCAGAGGTGCCGTCTTTCAGATGAGACATTAAACCGAGGCTCCGTCTGCTCTCTCAGGTGGATGGAAAAGATCCCACGGCACTATACGAAGACGAGCAGTGGAGCTCTCCCCGGTGTCCTGGCCAATATTTATCCCTCAATCAACACCACTAAAACAGATGATCTGGTCATTATCACGTTGCTGTTTGTGGGAGCTTGCTGTGCGCAAATTGGCTGCCGTGTTTCCCACATTGCAAAAGTGACGACACTTCAAAAATACTTCATTGGGTGTAAAGCGCTTTGGGACGTCCTGAGGTGCGCTGGGATCACGGCAGCACGCACTGACCCTGCTGGGATCACGGCAGCACGCACTGACCCTGCTGGGATCACGGCAGCACGCACTGACCCTGCTGGGATCACGGCAGCACGCACTGACCCTGCTGGGATCACGGCAGCACGCACTGACCCTGCTGGGATCACGGCAGCACGCACTGACCCTGCTGGGATCACGGCAGCACGCACTGACCCTGCTGGGATCACGGCAGCACGCACTGACCCTGCTGGGATCACGGCAGCACGCACTGACCCTGCTGGGATCACGGCAGCACGCACTGACCCTGCTGGGATCACGGCAGCAGTGTCCATTAACGTCCACACCCAAATTCCCAACAAGTGCCGGGAATGCAAATTCATAAAACCAACCTTGTTTAGAACTGAAGTTCGCTGTGGATCCAAGTTGGAGAAAATCCAATCAGAAAATGTTAGGTCAATATTTACAGGGAGGATCTATCACTTTGCTGCCACCCACCCCAAGTTACTGCAGCTTAACGCAGCTCCAGTAGAAGGCACTCGTTACCTGCAGGAGCTCTTCTCGCGAGATCTTGTCATCCTTGTCAAGATCATATAGCCGGAAAGCAACTGAAATGGAAGAGAAAGGATTATTACATATCGCACAATGTCTGGGCCATGTAAAAACAAGAAGTTTAGACCGCCAAGGAAAAAATAGGATTGCATGCAGCGGAGTGGAGTGTTGCAAGTGGCATTGAACTCCCCTGGTGACGATTCGCCATCTGCGGTCGGTCATATTTCCCTTCTCTTTCCCATCCCCCTCATTCCTCTTTCTCTTCTCTCTATCATCACTCCACCCTCATATCATATAAACTTTACTACCGCCACACTTTCCTCAGACAGACCCTTGTCATATTGTTAGCCTCACTATATGGTCCTCCGCACTCTTTCATCATCAGGCCAGAACAAAAAGAATTTGCATTTATATAGCGCCTTTCACGACCAGCGGACGTCCCAAAGCGCTTCACAGCCAATGAGGTAATTTTTGAAGTGTAGTCACTGTTGTAATGTGGGAAACGCGGCAGCCAATTTGCGCACAGCAAGTTCCCACAAACAGCAATGTGATAATGACCAGATAATCTGGGTTTTTTTTTTAAGTGATGTTGATTGTGGAAGAAATATTGGCTTGGACACCGGGGATAACTCCCCTGCTCTTCTTCGAAATAGTGCCATAGGATCCTTCACATTCACCTGAGAGCAAGGCTAACTGTAGCATCCTGCCAGGAATAGAGAATACGTCTTATACAAGGGCCACACTGTCCCAGGAATAGAGAATACATCTTATACAAGGGCCACACTGTCCCAGGGATGGATAACACGTCTTATACAAGGGCCACACTGTCCCAGGAATAGAGAATACGTCTTATACAAGGGCCACACTGTCCCAGGAATAGAGAATACGTCTTATACAAGGGCCACACTGTCCCAGGAATAGAGAATACGTCTTATACAAGGGCCACACTGTCCCAGGGATGGATAACACGTCTTATACAAGGGCCACACTGTCTCAGGAATAGAGAACACGTCTTATACAAGGGTCACATTGTCTCAGGAATAGAGAACACGTCTTATACAAGGGTCGCACTGTCCCAGGAATAGAGAACACGTCTTATACAAGGGTCACACTGTCCCAGGGACACAGAGCCAATATTTTCGCTGTATCAGAAAGAGAAGAAACTAACACTTTACTGCTGGCGTAAAATGTTAACCTCGAGTGACTGCATCAGTCTGGATAGAGTGCACGGCATCCTAGCCCAGCACAAGCCTGTACTCACCTGCTGCCACACACAGGCAGTTCCAGCAGCTCCCACTTGGTATCCTGGCAGATTTATCAGCTCCCCGGTCTAGAGAGGCTGAGGCTAACTAACTGCCCCCACCCTGCCCCAGCACACTCAGCAGAAGGGACTGAGGCTGAGGCATTCCTGGTCAGCACAGCTCAGAGTCACACCGGGCAATGTACTTACAGACTGAGTCATCAGACAGCTAAATGTTGCCGACCTAATCTGCAGATATAGTAACTAGCTCCACCACCACCACCCCGCCCCCCCACCCCAACCAAAGGAAGCCGGGAGCTGAGCTGGTTACTTACAGAGCAGCTTGTTATTCCTGCTGTTGAGTGGTTCAGGAACACGAGGGTCTTTGCTTTTGTCGCTATCCTCGATGGGTCGGAAATGAGCAAGAGTCCGCATAAAGCCTCGGAAATTGACCTGGTCTTCACTGAGCACATTTAGAAAGAAAAAAATCCAAGGTTCAGTGGCAGGAAGCCCAGCCCAGCAGCAGGAATTGTACAGAATCATCACACGCCTTTCACAGAGCGCAGTGCAGGGCAAAACACTACACGGACTGACTGAAAAACCAATGGGTAAGAGACAGCAACACGACCCCGACAAGAATCGCCTGTCGCAAGTTAGAGCAGAGCCCACCATACACGCGAAACCCTCAGGCGGGTTACACGTGAATCCCACACAGATACACATGAACCCTGCACACAGTATATACGTGAAGCCCTCACACGGGAGTGTTTGGACCCTATACAGTGGTGTGGGAGGTGGTGCAAGGGCAAATGTTGCATCGTCTGTGCTTGCATGGGAAGGTGGCGGGCGAAGGGGAATGGGTGTTGGGAGAGTGGTCTGGGGTGCTGCAGAGGGAATGGTCCCTTTGGAAGGCTGGGGGGGGTGGGGGGCGGGGCGGGGAAAGACGATGTGTTTGGTGGTGGAATCAGATTGGAGGCAGAATTGGCAGATGATCTGTTGAACGTGGACGCTGGTGGGGTGAACGCGAGGACAAAGGTGACCCTGTCACATATCGGGGCAGGGGAATGAAGACAGAAGTACTGGAAGTGGGGGGTGTAAATGCTGTTCATATATATTCAGCCCAACTGGTCTCTGCTGGTGTTTATGCTTCACACGAGCCTCCTCCCACCCTACTTCATCTCAGCCTATCAGCACACCCTTCTATTCCTTTCTCCCTCATGTACTTATCTAGCTTCCCCTTAAATGCATCTCTGCTGTTCACCTCAACCTCTCCCTGTGGTAGCAAGTTCCACATTCTCACCACTCTGAGTGAAGATGTTTCTCCTGAATTCCAATTGGATTTATCGGTGACTATCTTAGATTAATGAGCTCCAGTTCTGGTCTCCCCCACAAGTGGAAACATCTTCTCTACGTCTACCCTATCAAATCTTCCTGTAAGTTTAAAGATCTATAAGATCAATCTGATCTCAAAGCTCTAAACAAGGGGCTAACTGTTCCCCCAGCTTATCTGTTTAATTGCCCTCATGTCTTCAGTCCAAATGGAAATAAAAATGTTTTCCTATCTGTAGGAAAGATTAAAACCATAAATGAATAACTACAAATCAGTATCCTTTCAGCAAATTGTGTCAAAGTTTATGGAAATCATAGTGAATGAGAACTTGCTGAAGCATCTCAGACACAAGTCTGCAGTTTGTTCAACAAAGTCGTTATCTGTACAATGGTGGAATACTGTACTCCTGTTGGACAGGTGAAAGAGAAAACCTCACTTGCTAAATTAGTACAACCCAATGCCATACAAAATAGTGGACTTGATGAAGATAAACTATGCCATGCCAGAACCTATCCTCTCTAATTTGGCTGGGCCTTCAGTCTTCTGCAAGACTATTACTAGTGCAACAGTACCACAAAAGTTAATGTTGGATCTTTATACAGATGCTAAAAACAAAAGAGCAGTTGCCTCTCAACTTTGCCTATCAATTTAAAAAGGTAGCACAGAATGTCAGTGACAAAACCTCACGAACCACTCCCCTGCAATGTAATTCCCTCCCACAGTGTTATCAGCTGGGACCCCAGGTTTTGGGAGCAGAAGTTCAAAGATTGAAGTAATCATCATGTCCCTCCTTAAATCCCTCTGCCTCCCACTTCTTTCCTCACCTTTAAAAACCTTCTCAAAACCCATCTTTCCAACCAAGCGTTTGGTCACCTCTCAACTCCTGTCTCAGTGTCCATTCCTTTACCTATTTTAGTAATCCCGCCTCCTCCTCCTATGTAAAGTGTCTTGGGACCTTTATACAATAAAGGCACTATATAAACAGAAATTGTTGTTAAACCAGGGATACTCAAGCATGCACTCTATGACCTCCCAGTAACCTCACTATAATCCCTCATCCCTGGAACCACTCCAGTAAATCTCTTCTGCGCCCTCTCCAAAGCCTTCACATCCTTCCTAAAGTGTGGTGCCCAGAATTGGACCCAATATTCCAGCTGGGGCCAAATCCGTGTTTTATAAAGGTTTAGCATAACTTCCTGGCTCTTGTACTCTATGCCTCTATTTATAAAGCCTGGGATCCCATAGGCTTTATGAACTGCTTTGTTAACCTGTCCTGCCACCTTCAAAGATTTGTGCACAAGGTCTCTCGGTTCTTGCACCCCCTTTAAAATTGAACCATTTACCATGTATTATCTCTCCTCATTCTTCCCATCAAAATGCATCACCTCACACTTTTCTGCGTTGAATTTTATCTGTCATGTGTCCGCCCATTCCACCAGCCTGCCTCTGTCCTCTTGAACTCTATCACTATCTTCCTCACTGTTCACTACACTTCCAAGTTTCATGTCATCTGTAAATTTCAAAATTGTGCCCTGTACCCCCAAGTTCAAGTCATTAATGTACATCAAAACCAGTAGTGGTCCCGGTAGTGAACCTTGGGGAACGTCACTGTATACCTCCCTCCAGTCCGAAAAACAGCCATTCACCACAACTCTCTTTTATATCCCAGAGACAATTTTGTATCCATGCTACTACTACTGCCCCTGTTAACAAATCCAATATGTGGTACTTCATCTATATACACATCAACCACCGCACTGCCCTCTTCCATCCTCTCTGTTACCTCATCAAAAAGCTCAATCAAGTGAGTCAAACACGATTTGCCCTTAACAGTTCTGTGCTGGCTCTCCTTTATCAGTCCATACTTGTCCAAGTGGCTGTTACTTTTGTCCCGAATTATTGTTTCTGAAAGCTTCCCCACCACCAATGTTAAACTGACTGGCCTGCAACTGCCAGGTTTATCTTTCTCCCCTCTATACATTGCCCACACCAGCAGGAAGGACCCAGTCTGGAGACAATGCCAACCTTTAAAGGAGGAAGCACATTCCAACAACTAAAAGAATGCCTGTCAGGCCACTTTCATCGTCTTCTCTTCTCTCCCCCATAAATGGTGGCAATGGGGGTGACAAGAACAACAGATGAGGTATGCGGACGAGAATCTGGGGGAGTAAATGACATGCAGTTAGCTGGACGAGGTGGAGTGAAACTTTAAACCCAATAAACTCAGGAGGCTCAGAACCCGGAGTGCAGGCAGCACAACAAGTAAACATTCTATTCAGGGCAAGTGCATCAACACTGCACTCGAGGGAGGGGGAAAGAGGGGAAATCAATAAATGGAAATAATGAACTGTGGGGAATGAGAGCGTCTGTTATAGAAGGATACAAGAGGCCAACGTTAATGCAGAGCACTGTTTCTGATTAAACTGCAGGCCTCTGGGTTATTAGTCCAGTAACATAACCATTACACTGCAGGTACAGTAATGTAGTGGTTCTGTTACTGGATTAGTAATCCAAAACCTTGGACTAATAATCCACGAGAGAACACGAGTCCAAATCCCCACCGTGGCAGTTTGAGAATTTGAATTCAGTTTCAAAAATCCAGAAATAAAAAGCTGGTATCGGTAAAAGTGACCATGAAGCTGTTGGACTGTCAGAAAAACCCAACTGGATCACTCATGTTCCTTTAGGGAAGGAAACCTGCCGTCCTTACCCGGTCTGGCCTCCAGTTCTACACCAATGTGGTTGACTCTTAACTGCCTCTGAAGTGGTCTAGCAAGCCTCTCGGTTGTATCAAACCACTACAATGAATTTCAGTTCAAGGCGGCGGCTCACCACAACCTTCAAGGGCAACTAGGGATGGGTAATAAATGCTGGCCTTGCCAGTGACACCCACAGCCCGAGAATGAATTTAAAATGATTATAAAAAGGGGGACACAGGGACAAACTGGCAAACAGTAAATTCAGGACTGATGCCAGGAAGGAATTCTTCACAGAATGTGATCAATCTCTTGAATGAGATTGGGATTGGGGAGTGGAGCTAGAAACTCTGGAGTGATGGGGGGGGATTTTCAGAAAAAAGGGGCGTATGACAGATGTCAGGTAGAGAATACAAGTGAGAACCAGGCTGAATATAGAAAGCTCAGAGGGGAAGTGGAAAAGGAAATAAGAGGGGCAAAGACAGAGTATGAGAATAGATTGGCAGCCAAGGGTATTCAAAAGTCTTCTATAGGCATATAAATAGTAAACGGGTAGTAAGAGGAGGGGTGGGGCCGATTAGGGACCAAAATGGAGACCTACGCATGGAGGCAGCGGGCATGGCTGAGGTACTAAATGAGCACTTTGCATCTGTCTTTACCAAGGAAGATGATGCTGCCAAAGTCATAGTGAAAGAGGAGGTAGTTGAGATACTGGATGGGACAAAAATTGATAAAGAGGAGGTACTAGAAAGGCTGGCTGTACTTAAAGTAGATAAGTCACCAGAACCGGATGGGATGCATCCTAGGATACTGAGGGAAGTAAAGGTGGAAATTGTGGAGGTACTGGCCATAATCTTCCAATTGTCTTTGGATACGGGGGGGGGTGGTGCCAGAGGACTGGAGAATTGCAAATGTTACACCCTTGTTCAAAAAAGGGTACAAAGATAAACCCAGCAACTACAGGCCAGTCAGTTTAACCTCGGTAGTGGAGCAGCTTTTAGAAACGATAATCCGGAACAAAATTAACAGTCACTTGGACAAGTGTGGATTAATTAAGGAAAGCCAGCACAGATTTGTTAAAGGCAAATCGTGTTTCACTAACTTGATTGAGTTTTTTGATGATGTAACAGAGAGGGTTGATGAGGGCAATACGGTTGATGAGGTGTACATCGACTTCCAAAAGGCGTTTGATAAAGTACCACATAATAGGCATGCCAGCAAAGTTGAAGCCCATGGAATAAAAGGGACAGTGGCAGCATGGATACGAAATTGGCTAAGTGACAGGAAACAGACAGTAGTGGTGAACGGTTGTTTATCGGACTGGAGGAAGGTACACAGTGGGGTTCCCCAGAGGTCGGTACTTGGACCACTGCTTTTCTTGATATATATTAATGACTTAGATTTGGGTGTACAGGGCACAATTTCAAAATTTGTAGATGACTCAAAACTTGGAAGTATAGTGAACAGTGAGGAGGATAGTGATAGACTTCAGGAAGACAGAGACAGGCAGATGAAATTTAACACAGAAAAGTGCGAAGTGATACATTTGGGTAGGAAGAACGAGGAGAGGCAATATAAAGTAAAGGGTACAATTCTAAAGGGGGTGGATGAACAGAGAGACCTGGGGGTATATGTGCACAAACCATTGAAGGTGGCAGGGCAGGTTGAGAAAGCGGTTAAAAAAGCATACAGGATCCTGGGCTTCATAAATAGAGAGGTCGCACAACACCAGGTTATAGTCCAACAGTTTTATTTCAAATCACAAGCTTTCGGAGCTTACTACTCCTTCGTCGGGTGAAGTAAAAAGATACAGAATCGCCAAAGCATATATAGATAGAGAACAATGCATGTGTACCTTACAATTGCAGACAACTAAATTAAATCATCCTGACTATCTGCCGAGGTGTGATAAAGTTAATCAGGTCAGCCAGGAAGGTACCACATCAAAGACATAGCAAGATACAACTGAGACAATGCTATGTCTTTGATGTGGTACCTTCCTGGCTGACCTGATTAACTTTATCACACCTCGGCAGATAGTCAGGATGATTTAATTTAGTTGTCTGCAATTGTAAGGTACACATGCATTGTTCTCTATCTATATATGCTTTGGCGATTCTGTATCTTTTTACTTCACCCGACGAAGGAGTAATAAGCTCCGAAAGCTTGTGATTTCAAATAAAACTGTTGGACTATAACCTGGTGTTGTGCGACCTCTCAATTTTGTCCACCCCAGTCCAACACCAGCATCTCCGCATCATTCATAAATAGAGGCATAGAGTTCAAAAGCAAGGAAGTTATGATGAACCTTTATAAAACACTGGTTCAGCCTCAACTGGAGTATTGTATCCAATTCTGGGCATCGCACTTTAGGAAGGATGTGAAGGCCTTAGAGAGGGTGCAGAAAAGATTTACAAGAATGGTTCCAGGGATGAGGGACTTCAGTTACGTGGATAGACTGGAAAAGCTGGGGTTGTTCTCCTTAGAGCAGAGAAGGTTGAGAGGAGATTTGATAGAGGTGTTCAAAATCATGAGGGGTCTAGACAGAGTAGATAGAGAGAAAATGTTCCCATTGGCGGAAGGGTCGAGAACCAGAGGACACAGATTTAAGGTGATGGGCAGAAGAACCAAAGGCGACATGAGGAAAAACTTTTTTACGCGGTGAGTGGTTAGGATCTAGAATGCACTGCCTGAAAGGGTGGTGGAGGCAGACTCAATCGTGGCTTTCTAAAGGGAATTGGATAAGTACCTGAAGGAAATTTTTTTGCAGGGCTAGGGGGAAAGGATGGGGGAGTGGGACTAGCTGAAGTGCTCTTGCAGAGAGCCGGCACGGGCTCAACAGGCCGAATGGCCTCCTTCTGTGCTGCAACCATTCTATGATTCTCTGGAAGGATGAGCTCAATGGGTTTGAACAGCCTTCTTTACCCATCCCACCTTCATGACCCATCTTCTCATTGGAAAGGAAAGAACATAGGAACAGGAGGAGGCCATTCAGCCCCTCGAGCCTGTTCTGTCATTCAATGAGATCATGACTGAGCTGTGACCTAACTCCATATACCCGCCTTTCGCCCATATCCCTTAATACCTTTAGTGAACAAAAAGCTATCAATCTCCGATTTAAAATTACCAATCGATCTAGCATCAATTGCCATTTGCGGAAGAGAATTCCAAACTTCTACCACCCTTTGTGTGTCAAAGTGTTTCCTAATTTCACTCCTGAAAGGTCAGCCTCTAATTTTTAGACGATGCCCCCATGTCCACTAATTCCCAACCAGAGGAAATAGTTTCTCTCGATCTACCCTATCTGTTTCCCTTAATATCCTGAAAATTTCAATCAGATCACCCCTTAACCTTCTAAATTCTAGGAAATACAACCCTAATTTGTGTAATCTCGCCTCGTAACTTAACCCTTGAAGTCCGGGTATCATTCTGGTAAACCTACACTGCTCTCCCTCCAAGGCCAATATATCCTTCTGAAGGTGTGGTGCCCAGAATGAAGCTTTCTCTTCATAGGAGATAAATGCCCCAATCCCTCTAGCCCACTGCAGGCCAGTTACCCAACATCTCAAGAAGGGGCAATAACTGGGCTAGAACTCAAAATGAGAGTGATAGTCTATGTGAAAGAAACTCAAGTGTTAATCATTGAAAGACACACTGGCTCACTGCTTACCTTTCTGGGAAGAAAGCGTTGATTATCCTGTCTCCCAGAGGGTTAATGGCCAGCTCCGGGATCCGTTGGAAATCTTCACGACTACAAGGACAGAAACACACAGGTTTAACTGTGCAACAGAATGATTAGCTCCCTCCAACAATGGCCAAGTGGCGAAATGACCTGCCTGATGTGGAAACTGAGCCACAGACAAGAACATACAAAGGTGAGAAAAGACATCAACCCATCATGGACCTTTGCAAACACCACTCTGTCCGTTCCACAGTGCAAGCTCATCCACCCCACTCCCCAACCATTAGAAATGCTAACTCCTGGGGAGGGAAGGAAACCGGTGGGCAATATCATAGAAAACTGGAAAATTCTTCAACTCCCCAAAGCAATCAAACAGGCTCCTGGAGACCACGGCTACCCTTGATGCATACTTAATCAACCCTATACGTCCCAATATCCATAGGTAGGACCTTACAGAACCAGAGAGACCATGTCCATCCATTATGCTAGTCCCAAAGGTCGCAGACTTCACACCCTACTTCATTTCATACCCTTTGATGGCCAGTTTTTGGCAGGCGAGACTATCACTCTGTTGAAACTAATATCATCCATGTCTACTGTCGCCTGGGTGAGCCATACCACATACTCAGCCACTGTGCGGCGGTTACACCTGAACCGTGCATTCACATTCTCTCACCCAAGTCCCCAACTCCAAGCCCTGTCTGTGCTGAGTTAGCTGACCTCAACCCAAATGGTACCACTCGCGGGCGAAGGAAGGGAAAAGTCAGCCACAGGTCTCACACTGGCGCTCAGTGATCCCAGGCCCATGGGTTTGGGCGAGTGGGGAGTCAGGAAAGGAGAGTTAGTTTAAAAATATTCCACACAAAGTTAACATCTTACAATACATCAGCTACTGTAAGCGTTAATCCGAGCGATGGAAGCCGTGAGCAGAGAACAATCTTTTCAATGCCAGACAACTGAAGAAGCTGCAGTTTAAGCATCAAGAGAGGGCCCAGAGTAGACTGGGAGAATCCTGCTCCTTCCTCACCACCAAATCCCAACAGCGACGGCCTCCAGATCACACAGCCTTGGTTTAACACTCCCATAGGTCCAGGACAGTGCTGCCAGCTCAGGGACTTACATGGGGGCTGGGGTCTCAGACAGGAATTAAAACTACAAAAAGATCACTGCACACATCAGCGGAAAGCACAACCCCTTTAATTACACAAAGGCACTTGGCCACTTCCAGCGCTGCTGATGCTCATTCAGCACATTTTATTAAATCACTGCGAGAAAAGAATGTTCATTATTTTTGCAAACTTCTTGAAAGGCAAAAAAAACCTCCAAGGATTGACAGGCTCCTGATTAGCACAGCGTGTTAACACACTCAAAGTTGTCCTTTCACCCTGACGTACCACAAGTACCCTGTGAAATGATGTCACCTTCAAGGAGCCTTCTTCAGTTTGGGGCGTTGTTGCCTCACTGGCAGAACAGTTGCAGAAACAGACAGGAGAAGGAATGGGTTTCAACAAAGGAAATGACAACACCCACATCTCGAAGACTAAAGGTTTGCTTTGGTTCCTATTTTTGGGGTGAATTTTATGTACGCAGTACGGTGGTTGGTTTGGCGGGTGGGAGGAGACAGATAACATCAGCAACAAGCACTCCGAGTCAACAAGAGTAGCCAGACACAGGTTAAAAGGGCCATTTACCCCAACTTCAGAAGCCCAGAGAACGCGACTACAGTCAGGTCTGCATTGGAACCCAGGGGTGAAAGGACAACTTCCTGAGTGAGTCAACACATTGTGTTGACCAGGAGCTTATAGATCCTTTGAGCAACACACCCTGTTGGGTTTCCAAAAGCAGGCACAGGCCGAATAGCCTCCTTCTGTGCTGTATGATTCTAGAATTAATTTCTCCCGGTCATTGAAAGAAATTTGCTAAACGAGCATCAACAGGGCCAATGCTGTAAGGGAGCTGGTCTCTCCTAACTGTGCAGTAATAGTGTCACCATAAGTCGCCAGTTTAAACAAAAGAACACGCACAACACCTTGCATTTATACAGCGCCTTTAACGTAGAAAAATTTCCCACAGCACTTCTTAATCAAGACAAAAATCAACACCAAGCCAAAGATATTGAGGGGCGATGAAGAGCTTGGTCAAAGAGGTGGGTTTTAAGGAGGGCCTTAAGGGACGAGCAGGAGGTATTACACAGTATTTACAGCACAGAAACAGGCCATTCGGCCCCACAGGTCCATGCTCCACAGGAGCCTCCTCCCACCCTTCATCATCAAACCCCACCAATATAGTCCTTCTATTCCTTTCTGCCTCATGTGTTTATCTAGCTTTCCCTTAAGAGGTGGAAAGAATTCCAAGCGTGTCAGCCGTGGCTCAGTTGGCAGCACTCTCGCCTGAGTCAGAAGGTCGTGGGTTCAAGTCCCACTCCGGAGACTTGAGCACATAATCCAGGCTGACATTCCAGTGTTGCACTGTCAGAGGTGCCGTCTTTCGGATGAGACGTTAAACCAAGGCCCAGTCTGCCCTCTCAGGTGGTCGTAAAAGATCCCATGGCATTAGACAAAAGCAACGGCAGCGGCGAGAGGATAAAGAGCGGCCCGAGAGCGGAGCTGAATTAAAGCAGCAGCAGCGGTGAGAGGATAAAGAGCGGTCCGAGAGCGGAGCTGAATTAAAGCAACAGCGAGAGGATAAAGAGCGGCCCGAGAGCGGAGCTGAATTAAAGCAGCAGCAGCGGCAGGAGGATAAAAAGCGGCCCGAGAGCGGAGCTGAATTAAAGCAGCGGCAGCGGTGAGAGGATAAAGAGCGGCCCTGAATTAAAGCAGCGGCAGCGGTGAGAGGATAAAGAGCGGTCCGAGAGCGGAGCTGAATTAAATCAGCGGCGAGAGGATAAAGAGCGGCCCGAGAGCGGAACTGAATTAAAGCAGCGGTGAGAGGATAAAGAGCGGCCCGAGAGCGGCCCTGAATTAAAGCAGCGGCAGCGGTGAGAGGATAAAGAGCGGCCCGAGAGCTGAGCTGAATTAAATCAGCGGCGAGAGGATAAAGAGCGGCCCGAGAGTGGAGCTGAATTAAAGCAGCGGCAAGAGGATAAAGAGCGGCCCGAGAGCGGAGCTGAATTAAATCAGCGGCAGCGATGAGAGGATAAAGAGCAGCCCGAGAGCGGAGCTGAATTAAATCAGCGACAGCGGCGAGAGGATAAAGAGCGGCCCGAGAGCGGAGCTGAATTAAATCAGCGACAGTGGCGAGAGGATAAAGAGCGGCCCGAGAGCGGAGCTGAATTAAATCAGCGACAGTGGCGAGAGGATAAAGAGCGGCCCGAGAGCGGAGCTGAATTAAATCAGCGACAGTGGCGAGAGGATAAAGAGCGGCCCGAGAGCGGAGCTGAATTAAATCAGCGACAGTGGCGAGAGGATAAAGAGCGGCCCGAGAGCGGAGCTGAATTAAATCAGCGACAGTGGCGAGAGGATAAAGAGCGGCCCGAGAGCGGAGCTGAATTAAATCAGCGACAGTGGCGAGAGGATAAAGAGCGGCCCGAGAGCGGAGCTGAATTAAATCAGCGACAGTGGCGAGAGGATAAAGAGCGGCCCGAGTGCGGAGCTGAATTAAATCAGCGGTAGCGCGAGGCTCCGATTCAGAAACAACATCAAAGAGTGACATCACAGGAGAGCAGGTAGGTGATTGGTTGGTGAGTATTACAGCTCTTTTTTGCTCTCTAAGTGAGGGAAGGTGGTTAAATTAAGAGCTGAGAAGCTGTAACTTGCTAGTACTTATTAAATTAATAACTTAAACTAAATAAAATAATCAAACAATAAACCTAAAATATCGATTGAACAACATCTTTAACTAATTAATTAATAAATAAATCAAACAAGGTTAGAGATGGCAAGGCAGGTGGTGTGTCGTAACTGCAGCATGTGGGAGTTCGTGGAGAGCATCGCAATCCCGAGCAACCACATCTGCAGTAAGTGTCTGCAACTCGAAGAACTTCAGCTCAGAATTGTTGAGCTGGAGTGCGAGCTGCAGACATTGTGATGCATCAGGGAGGGGGAGAGTTACCTGGACACTTTGTTCCAGGAGGCAGTCACACCCTTTAGGTTAAGTAGTACTTTAGAGTTTGTCAGTGGTCAGAGACAGGAGGTTGTGACTGCGAGTCAGGAAAGTATGGAGACCCAGGATGTCGTGATGGAGGAGCCACAGCCCTTGCTTGACCTTGTCCAACAGGTACTGTGAAGGAATAAGCCATATTCAGAAAAATACACCATTCTATGAAAGAATTCTGGCCTTATTAAAACATGACAAACTGGGCTTGAAAATCCAGAAACCTAACAATGGAGAAGCTGTATTGTTAACAGCATTCAGGCTATTGGGATATGATAGGTTGTTGACACTGAATCAATAACCTTATTGAAACAGGAGGTTGGAGGCTCCTGAAGTCTGAAGCTTTGGAAAGAACACAATGGTACACCGTTAAGGTGTTCTAAATTACACTTCGGAAAGAAACACATAAAATTAAGAAACATATGCCTTCGTAAAAATGACATCAAGTAAAAGAAACACCTGCCGTCAAACCGTTTTTGTGTTGAACTTGGAATACCTAGAGAGGAGGAGAGACATGATTCTGTGTTACAACCAGCTGAGATGACTAAGAATTGCATAGATCACCCTGGTTGAGGGGTTTTAATTTACACTTCGTAAAAAGACAGAGACAGAAGGCCTTGGTAAAAATGACATCAAATAGATGCACCTGCTGTTACACCGTTTTATATGGTGGGCTTGGGACACCTGGGTAGAGACATAATTCTGCATTGCTACCAGCTGAGGTGACTAAGAATAGCAGGGGTCAGCAGAAAAATGACTAGAGATAATTAGCTTACATCAGCAGAAAACTTCAAAGGAAATACCACTGAAAAAGGATATAAATATTGAACTTTCAAATGGGATAATAGATTCGCTGTAAAGGGGCAAAGCGATTCTCGGCTTCAGAGGCAGGCTCTGTAAGTCTACAACTCTTTGTACCTCGGGGATCAAGGTATTGTACTGTATTTGATTTTGGTGGATATCCTGGAATAAAGACTGAGAACTGTAAAAATGTAGCGAAGTTAAGATCTGATAAGAATTGTAAGCTTTCTGTTTTTGGAACTGTTAATGTTGCGATTGAATCACCAACTGTAAACTGCATGTCGGTTCTTTAATAAATCTATGTATTTTTAGAATTGTCTCACAATACTTCTGTATCAAACTCGTGAACTCAATCTCTGTACGTTCTTTGGTGAGGAGTTGCAGAATTCTGGGGGAGTTTTCCGGACCCTCATAATATCCGGAACGTTACAGTCTAGCTAAACTTATTAAAAGTGCTATCTGGAGGACGGTAACATCTTCAGGTTGTTCCTTTCCTTTAGGGAGAGATAGTCCGGACCTTTAGACCCAATTAAGTGTCTTTAGGATTCGGCTACCTCAAACTTTAGTTGAAAGTGAACGTCTGGGGAATACGCCTGATCCGGGGTAGCCCTAAAGGGGCTAGGACCAGTAATAATCCCTTCAGTACGAGGTACCTTCTACCTGTATGGATGAGGAAAAGGAATGCAGGGAGGATGGGCAAACTGACCACGGCACTGTAGTACAGGGGGCCTTCCAAGTGGGGGGAGAAGGAAGGAATGTGGTAGTAGTGGTGGACAGTATAGTCACGGGGATAGATACTGTTCTCTGCAGCTGCAAAAGAGAGTCCCAAGGCTGTGTTGCCTGCCCGGTACCACGGTTAAGGATATCTCCTCGTGGCTGGAGAAGAACTTGGGAGTGGGAGGGGGAGGATCCAGATGTCGTGGTCCATGTAGGTAGAACTAAGAATGAGGTTCTGCTGAGGGAGTTTGAGGAGCTAGGGTCTAAATTAATAAGCAGAACCACAAGGGTAATAATCTCTGGATTACTACCTGAGCCACACGCAAATTGGCATAGGGTCAAGCAGATCAGAGTTAA
Source organism: Squalus acanthias (assembly GCA_030390025.1). NCBI lineage: Eukaryota > Metazoa > Chordata > Chondrichthyes > Squaliformes > Squalidae > Squalus > Squalus acanthias. The sequence goes on from CM059425.1 coordinate 93,171,588, forward strand.
ATGCGTGGCTCAAAGAGTGGTGTGGGAAAAAGGGGTTTCAATTCATGGGGCACTGGCACCAGTACTGGGGAAAGAGGGAACTGTTCCGTCGGGAGGGGCTCCACTTAAACCGGGCTGGGACCAGCGTCCTGGCGAATCGAATATCTAGGGCTGTAAACTAAAAAAAGGGGGGGGGGGTCAGATGAGGGGAAATAGATTGGTTAACGGACAGAAAACAGAGAGTAGGGATAAACGGATCTTTTTCAGGTTGGCAGGCTGTAACTAGTGGGGTGCCGCAAGGATCAGTGTTGGGGCCTCAGCTATTTACAATCTATATTAATGACCTAGATGAAGGGACCGAGTGTAATGTATCCAAGTTTGCTGATGATACAAAGCTAGGTGGGACAGTAAGCTGTGAGGAGAACACAAAGAGTCTGCAAAGGGATATAGATAGACTAAGTGAGTGGGCAGTAAGGTGGCAGATGGAGTATAATGTAGGGAAATGTGAGGTTATTGACTTTGGTAGGTAGAATAGAAAAACAGAATATTTTTTAAGTGGTGAGAAACTTTCAAATGTGGGTGTTCAGAGAGATTTGGGTGTCCTCGTGCAAGAAACACAGAAAGCTAGCATGCAGGTACAGCAAGCAATAAGGAAGGCAAATGGCATGTTGGCCTTTATTGCAAGGGGGGTTGGAGTATAAGAGTAAGGAAGTCTTGCTACAATTGTACAGGGCCTTGGCGAGACCACACCTGGAGTACTGTGCACAGTTCTGGTCTCCTGATCTAAGGAAGGATATACTTGCCTTGGAGGCAGTGCAACGAAGGTTCACTAGATTGATTCCTGGGATGAGAGGGCTGTCCAATGATGAGAGATTGTGTAGAATGGGCCTATACTCTCTGGAGTTTAGAAGAATGAGAGGTGATCTCATTGAAACATACAAGATTCTGAAGGGGATTGACAGGGTAGATGCTGAGAGGTTG
>CM059425.1:93172745-93228044 GCA_030390025.1 Squalus acanthias
CCCCCTACCCCTCTCTCTCTCCTCTCCCCCCTACCCCTCTCTCTCTCCTCTCCCCCCTACCCCTCTCTCTCTCCTCTCCCCCCTACCCCTCTCTCTCTCCTCTCCCCCCTACCCCTCTCTCTCTCCTCTCCCCCCTACCCCTCTCTCTCTCCTCTCCCCCCTACCCCTCTCTCTCTCCTCTCCCCCCTACCCCTCTCTCTCTCCTCTCCCCCCTACCCCTCTCTCTCCTCTCCCCCCTACCCCTCTCTCTCTCCTCTCCCCCCTCCTCACCCCTCCTCTCCTCCCTCCTCACCGCCTCCTCTTCCTCTCCCCCTCTCCCCACCCCTAATCTCTCCCTCTTTTCCCCCCTACCCCTCTCTCTCTCTCTCCCCCCCCCCCGGCCCGGCACTCACAGCCCGTCTCCTTCTTGATCTCATCTATCTCCTCCTCCCGGAGCAGGCTCGATGCCCTGGAGCCCATGTCTCGATGCGGCCTGCTGAACAGCTTCTGCTCGACTTCCGGCCGCGCCGCCCGCCCCCTGTGACCTCAGCACGCCCGCCTTGTGACGTCAGCACGACGGCTTGTGACGTCAGACGCGACCGCCTTGGAACCTGAACACGTCCGCCTTGTGACGTAACCGCTCGCCACTCCCCACTCCCCCTCACTCACTTCCCCCTTACTCACTTCCCACTCCACCCTCACTCACTCCCCACTCCCCCCTCACTCTCCCCCTCACTCACTTCCCACTCCCCCTCACTCACTCCCCCTCACTCACTTCCCACTCCCCCCTCACTCACTCCCCCTCACTCACTTCCCACTCCCCCCTCACTCACTTCCCACTCCCCCCATACTCACTTCCCACTCCCCCTCACTCACTTCCCACTCCCTCTCCCCCTCACTCACTCCCCCTCACTCTCCCCCTCACTCACTTCCCACTCCCCCCTCACTCACTTCCCACTCCCCCCTCACTCACTCACCCCCCCACTCCCCCCTCACTCACTCACCCCCCCACTCCCCCCTCACTCACCCCTCCCCCCTCCCCCCCCCCTCACTCACTCCCCCTCACTCCCCACTCCCCCCTCACTCACTCCCCCCTCCCCCACTCCCCCCTCACTCACTCCCCCACTCCCCCTCATTCACTCCCCCTTCCACTCCCCCACTCACTCCCTCCCCCCTCACTCCCTCCCCTCTCACTCACTCCCCCCTCACTCCCTCCCCTCTCACTCCCTCCCCCCTCACTCACTCCCCCGCCCACTCCCCCTTCAATCACTCCCCCTGCACTCACTGCCTCTCTCTCCCCCCACTCACTCCCCCCAACCCCCCCCCCCCCCTCAGTTTGAGGGAGAGAAGAGTGGGTCCAAGACTAGTATTTTAAACTTAAATAAGGGCAATTAGGAGGACATGAAAGCAGAGCTAGCTAAAGTAAACTGGAAAATTAGGTTAAGGGATAGAGTTGCAGTGGCAGACATTTAAGGGGATATTTCAGAATACACAGAATATATACATTCCAACGAGAAAGAAAAATTCCAAGGGGAGGACCCACCATCCGTGGTTAACTAAAAAAGTTAAAGATAGTATCAAACTTAAAGAAAAAGCATATCATTGCGTAACGATGGGTGGCAGGTCAGAAGATTGGACAGATATAAAAAACAGCAAAGAATGACTAAAAGATTAATAAGGAGAGAAAAATTAGAGTACAAGAGAAAGCTAGCTAGAAATATAAAAACAGATAGTAAGAGTCTCTGTAGATATTTAAAAAAGAAAAGTTAACAAAGTGAGCGTTGGTCCTATAGAAAGTGAGTCTGGGGAATTAATAATGGAAAATAAGGAGATGGCAGTTGAATTGAACAGATATTTTGCATCGGTCTTCACGATAGAGGATACAAGTAACATCCCAGAAATAGCTGTAAATCAGGAAATGGAAGGGAGGGAGGAACTCAAGAAAATTACAGTCACTAGGGAAGTGGTACTGAGCAAATTGTTGGAGCTGCGGGCTGACAAGTTCCCAAGTCCTGATGGACTTCATCCTAGGGTCTTAAAAAAAGTGGCTAGTGAGATAGTTGATGCGTTGGTTTTAATTTTCCAAAATTCCCTAGATTCGGAGAAGGTTCCATTAGATTGGAAAATAGCGAATGTAACTCCTTTATTCAAAAAGGGAGGGAGACAGAAAGCAGGAAACTATAGGCCAGTTAGCTTAACATCTGTCATAGGGAAGATGTTAGAAGCTATTATTAAAGACGTTATAGCAGGGCACTTAGAAAAGTTCACGGTAATCAGGCAGAGTCAACATGGTTTTGTGAAAGGGAAATCATGTTTAACCAATTTATTGGAGTTCTTTGAGGAAGTAACATGTGCTGTGGATAAAGGGGAACCGGTGGATGTACTGTACTTAGATTTCCAGAAGGCATTTGATAAGGTGCCACATCAAAGGTTATTGCGGAAAATAAAAGCTCATGGTGTAGGGGGTAACATATTGCCATGGATAGAAGATTGGCTAGCTAACAGGAAACAGAGAATAGGCATAAATGGGTCATTTTCTGGTTGGCAAGATGTAACGAGTGGTGTGCCACAGGGATCAGTGCTGGGGCCTCAACTTTTTACAATTTATATAAATGATTTGGATGAAGGGACCGAAGGTATGGTTGCTAAATTTGCTGATGACACAAAGATAGGTGGGAAAGTAAATTGTGAAGAGGACATAAGAACATAAGAAATAGGAGCAGGAATAGGCTACTTGGCCCCTCGAGCCTGCTCCGCCATTCAATAAGATCATGGCTGATCTTGGGCTCAAAGCCACTTCCCTGCCCGCTCCCCATAACCCTTCACTCCCATATCTTGCTAAAATCTGTCTGTCTCCACCTTAAATGTATTTAATGACCCAGCCTCCACAGCTCTCTGAGGCAGAGAATTCCACAGATTTACGACCCATAAGGAGGCTACAAAGGGATATAGATAGGTTAAGTGAGTGGGCAAAGATCTGGCAAATGGAGTATAATGTGGGAAAATGTGAAATTGTCCATTTTGGCAGGAAGAATAAAAAAGAAGCATATTATCTAGATGGTCTGAGATGCAGAGGGATCTGGGTATCCTAGGCATGAATTGCAAAAGGTTACTATGCAGGTACAGCAAATAATTAGGAAAACTAATAGAATGTTATCATTTATTGCGAGGGGAATTGAATACAAAAGTAGGGAGGTTATGCTTCATTTATACAGTGCATTGGTGAGACCACATCTGGAGTACTCTGTACAGTATTGGTCTCCTTATTTAAGGAAGGATGTAACTGTGTTGGAAGCAGTTCAGAGAAGGTTTACTAGACTAATACCTGGAATGGGCGGGTTGTCTTATGAGGAAAGGTTGGACTGGCTAGGCTTGTATCCACTAGAGTTTAGAAGAGTAAGAGGTGACTTGATTGAAACATACAAGATCCTGAGGGGTCCTGACAGGCTGGATGTGGAGAGGATGTTTCCTCTTGTGGGAGAATCTAGAACTAGGGGTCACTGTTTAAAAATAAGGGGTCGCCCATTTAAGACAGAGATGAGGAGAAACTTTTTCTCACAGAGGGTCGTGAGTCTTTGGAACTCTCTTCCTCAGAGGGCGGTGGAAGAATTTTAAGGCAGAGGTAGATAGATTCTTGATAAGCAAGGGGTGAAAGGTTATCGGGGGTAGGCGGGAATGTGGAGTAATCAGATCAGCCATGATCTTATTGAATGGCGGAGCAGGCTCGAGGGGCCGAGTGGCCTACTCCTGCTCCTAATTCGTATGTTTGTATGTATGTATGTTCACTCTCCCCTCACCCCCTTGATCCCCCCTTTCACTCCCCTCTCACCTCCTCACCCACTCCCCCTTCCTCTCCCTCCTCACTCCCCCCCTGCTTCCCCCCTCACCGACCACCCTCACCCACCACCCCCCGACTGCCCTCACTCCCCGCCCTCACCCCCCGCCCCTCACCCACCACCACCTACTCCTGCTCCTGCTCCTATTTCTTATCTAATTTCTTCAGAAAATGAAACAGAAATGCTGGAAACACTCAGCAGATCGGGCAGCGTCTGTGGAGAGGGTAACATAGAGTTAACATTTCAGCTCGATGACCTTTCATTGGAACAAAAGAGTTTTTTGATGCCTCTGGCAAGTCCAGCAAACAGTTATCACCGTTTCCTGTGAGGGTTCTACTCGACCCTTCATCGATCGACGTGCTCTGCTTCGCTGGGAGCGGTTGTAACTTTGCTGCCTGGGAGTTAGCCTGGTGGAGCCGATCCCTCACCCACTGAAATCAATGGAAGGAGGATGGGGCAGGTTGTGTGAAGGGCGGGCAGTCTGCCCTACCAGGTTACCACCCACTGTCTCCTTCAATACCTCCTCCATCGCCACAGTTACAGCTCAGTTAGCACGTTTGCCGCAGGACCAACTTCCTCTGGCAAGATCATAAAAGCAGGTTGGTGCAGAGATCGTCTGGACCGTGGGGAAGCTGAGAAGCCAGGATGGAGTGAGAGCAGCAGCTAACAACACTCAAATGTAAAAATTAACCCAACAGTAATATGATTTCCTCCTGAGGCTCAGGTTGCTGAGTTGCAATGGACAGTTGGGGTATCTTGCCTTCGGCTTTTGCACTAATAGAGCACAAGAATGCCCCGGTAAAGCCATTCGCCCTTCCTTAGTGTGATCAGGTGCCATTTCCAGGAGCAGTAAATGTTGGTGTGTGGCGGATCGCCACCTAAAACGGGCATAATCCACTCTTCCGTCTGTGGACAAATTTCCAGAACCTTCCCTTTAAGGCACCTTACCTTTAAGGCAGAAGGGGGCGGGGCCTCAGGTTTTTACCCAGAGAATTCTGGGAGCTTTTCAGTCTGCCTTTTTGTACCATGCTGTGATTAAAAAGTCTCTTGTTTAACACAAATGGATTCAGCCTTAATTCGTGTTTCGCAGCAGCCTCAACATTGGTGACCCCGACGCTCAGAACGTATTCCGAGCACTGCAATAGAAACATAGAATCTAGGAGCAGGAGTAGGCCATTCGGCCCGTCGAGCCTGCTCCGCCATTCAATACGATCATGGCTGATCATCCAAATCCAGTACCCTGTCCCTGCTTTAATCCCCACAGTACACATATCCCACCCTACCCCCGTAACCCCACGTATTTAATTCCCCCTAACATATCCCATCCTATCCCCATAACCCCACATATTTAATCCCCCCTAACACTAAGGGTCAATTTATCATAGCCAAATCAACCTAACCCACACATTTTTGGACTGTGGGAGGAAACCGGAGCACCCGGAGGAAACCCACGCAGACACGGGGAGAATGTGCAAACTCCACACAGACAGTCACCCGAGGTCAGATTCGAACCCGGGTCTCTGGCGCTGTGAGGCACCAGTGCTAACCACTATGCCACCGTGTTGCAATGGCGGACACGAATGCAGTTTCCGTGAAACTGCCGGAGTTTTGGGAAAACCAGCCCGAAGCCTGGTTTCTCCAAGCTGAATCTCGCTTCCGGCTGCGAAATATCACCACAGATGGGACGAAGTACGACTATCTCGTCACATCACTCGGTAGCGCCGCAGTTTCCAAGGTTTGGACAACGCTGCAGAACCCACCAGAGGAAGGCAAGTGCCGCACATTCATGACTTCTCGGCTAGACTGGCCGGCCGCTCAGTCTTTTCCAAGGTCGACCTGGTGCGCGGCTACCACCAAGTCCCCGTCCACCCCGCGGACGTCCCCAAGACGGCCGTAATCACCCCCTTCGGCCTGTTTGAGTTCCTGCGGATGCCCTTCGGCCTCAAAAACGCGGCCCAGGCATTCCAACGGCTCATGGACTCGGTCCTTCGGGACCTGAAGTTCCTGTTCGTCTACCTGGACGACATCCTGGTAGCCAGTTCCTCCAAGCAGGAACACCTCGAACTCCTTCGCATCCTGTTCGGGCGCCTCAGCGACCACGGGCTCATCCTCAGCCCAGCCAAATGCCAGTTCGGCCTGGACAAGATCGACTTCCTCGGCCACCACATCACCCATGCTGGGGCCATTCCCCTGCCCACCAAGGTGCAGGCCGTCCAACAATTTCCCCGCCCCACCACCATCAAAGGCCTCCAGGAGTTCCTCGGGATGGTGAATTTCTATAACCGCTTCATCCCCAAAGCGGCGTCCCTCATGAGGCCCCTGTATGAAGCCCTCCGGGGCAGGAGCGGCAAGGTGTCGGTCGAATGGACGGCAGACGCGTCCGCCGCCTTCGATTCCACCAAGACCGCGCTCGCCAACGCCACCCTGCTCGCGCACCCACGGCCCAATGCCAGGGTAGCGCTCACCACGGACGCCTCCGACCCCGCGGTCGGCGCCATGTATGAGCAGTGGGTCGACGGCGCCTGGCAACCACTTGCCTTCTTCAGCCGCCAACTGCGCCCCCCGGAGGTCAAGTACAGCACCTTTGACCGCGAGCTCCTCGCGCTGTTCCTGGCGGTCCGCCATTTCCGGTTTTTGCTTGAGGGCCACCCCTTCACTGCATTTGTCGACCACAAGCCCCTGACATTCGCAATGGCAAAGACAACCGACCCCTGGTCCGCCAGGCAGCAGCGCCAGCTTGCGGCAGTGTCCGAGTTCACCACGGACATCCAACACGTCTCCGGCCGAGACAATGTGGTAGCCGACTGCCTCTCCCGCCCCGCCATCCAGGCCGCACACCTAGCAGTCGACTACGCTCAACTCGCAGCAGACCAGATCACCGACCCTGATCTGCTCTCCGCACCCACCAACCTACCAGGGCTACGCCTGGCCGATGTCGCCTGTGGCCCGACCGCAGTCACGGTTAAGTGCGACATATCCCTATGTCAACCTCGGCCCGTCGTCCCAGCATCCTGGCGCCGCCAGGTATTCGACATTCTCCACAACCTCTCCCACCCCGGCGCCCGCGCATCCATCAAATTGGTAGCCAACCGCTTTGTCTGGCGCGGCCTTCGCAAGGATGTGCGTACTTGGGCCAACTCCTGCCTAGCCTGCCAACGGGCTAAGGTACAGCAACACACAAAAGCACCCCTTGAGGAGTTTACCGTCCCCTCGCGGAGATTCGACCACATCCACGTGGACATCGTCGGGCCCCTGCCGCCGTCGCAAGGCCACACGCACTTGCTGACCATCGTTGACCGCACCACACGCTGGCCTGAGGCAATTCCACTGACCTCTACCACCACCGCCGACATCGCCAGAGCCTTCGTCAGCACCTGGGTCGCACGGTTCGGCGTCCCCTCCGACATGACGTCGGACAGAGGTCCGCAATTTACCTCTGAACTCTGGACCGCCATCGCACGCAATCTCGGGGTGACCATTCACCGCACCACAGCATACCACCCCCAAGCCAACGGACTGTGTGAGCGGTTCCACAGATCCTTGAAGGCATCTCTTCGAGCCAGCCTCCAGGACGGCGCCTGGACCGACCGACTTCCGTGGGTCCTCCTCGGCCTGCACACCGCAGTTAAAGAAGACCTCCATGCATCGGCAGCAGAGCTCGTGTACGGTCAGCTGCTGCGCGTACCCGGCGAGTTCCTGCCCACCGCCACGACACCCTGGTCAGCCGACCAGCAACGCCACGACTTCGCCTCACCGGCGCTGCAGTTCGCCCCGGTGCCCATTGCCCGACACAGCAAATCCACCTCACACGTCTCACTAAGCCTGCACCAGGCACGGTTCGTTTTTGTCTGGCACGGTGCCCACCGCGGACCCCTTCAACCCCCGTACGATGGGCCCTACAAGGTGCTACAGGCTGGGGACAAATTTTTCACCCTGCAAGTGGGCGACAGGACCGAAAAAGCGGATTCTGGGGGGAGCTGTGTGGCGGATCGCCACCTAAACGGGCATTATCCACTTTTCCGTCCGTGGACAATATATCGAGCACCTTGCCTTTAAGGCAGTAGAAAAGGAGTGGGCGGGGCCTCAGGGTTTTTCCAGAGAATTCTGGGAGCATTCTGTTCAGCCATTTTGGACCATGCAGTGGTATTAAAAAGCCTTTGTTTTCTACACATGGATTCAGTCTTAATTCGTGTTTCGCGGCAGCCTCAACAACCTTACCATAAAATAAAAATCCTGTGTGGCATCTATTAAAACATCTGCTTTTCAGGCTGGGGCTAAGTGGCTGCATGCAATGGCTTGGAGTGCATCGCTTTCCTGCATAAGATCATTCTCAGCGTGTGCATTTTTGATGGCAGGAATGCAGAGCTGTAGTCCGCTTGCCCACAGCAGCATCCTTCGCCAAATCTCCCCGATGCTAAGAGAACCGTAGTCTAACTTGGATCTGGGATAAACTTCATCCTTTGTAGCTTTCTGTTGACTTTTGTAAGTGGCATCATCAATAAACCACATGGTCCTCAAATCTTCAACCGTCTAAGAACTGTAGAAAACTAGAGGTTGCCAGCAGTTAAACACCGACCTGGAAATGGGGAACTGAAAAAGAGGGCTTTGATACAACAGTGTTCCTTTTAGAATTATTTGCATAATCTCACCGAAACAATCAATCTAGTGCTCGTTACATGTGACATTAATGATGACACTTGTCACTGAAGCTCTGGAGGTTGAATTTAATTCATCCAATTTTGTGTATTTATGTAATTAACTATTATGAGACCTTAACTTGGTGGGGGAATAAAGTTTAAGGTTACAGTACAAAAATATAACAGCTGTACAACTATTTATGAAGACTTTTTGGTACAGTATTTTCTTAAGGTTCTGGTTTTAAGACCACTTTTAAAATTAGGCATAAACAATTAAGTGCATCTTAGGCCCTGACCAGTTGCATTTTCAAATTCCCTTCCTTTTGGCTTGCAATAAAATTAATTCTTTGTTCAAGAACTAACAGCAACACTTTACTCAGAAGAGGCATTATTGGGTTGTTTTAAGATGCACATTTAGAACCTATTTTGTGCTGTACAAATGGAACAGCGGCTATTGTCTGAACACGTTTGAATCCTGGGCATGTATTATGGCTGTACTGGAGAAAACAAAAATGAAATAAATCAATAAAGCTGAAAAAAAAGTGCCGAATGGCCTACTCCTGCTCCTATTTTTCTCTGTTTCCCCCATTCAGCAGCTCTCGAGGCCAGAATGGCTGAGTGTAAGAATGCAGTGTGTGGGTGGATAAAGAGCTCATAGTATCATAGAATTATAGAAATTTACAGCACGGAAGGAGGCCATTTGGCCCATCTTGTCCGCGCCAGCCGAGAAAGAGCTATCCAGGCTAATCCCACCTGCCAGCTCTTGGTCTGTAGCCTTGTGGGTTACGGCACTTCAAGTGCACATCCAAGTACTTTTTAAATGTGATGAGGGTTTCTGCCTTTACCACCCTTTCAGGCAGAGAGTTCCAGACCCCCGCCACCCTCTGGGTGAAAAAATTTCTCCTCAAATCCCCTCTAAACCTCCTACCAAAATCTATGCCCCTGGTTATTGACCTCTCTGCCAAGGGAAACAGTTCCTTCCTATCCACTCTATCTAGGCCCCTCATAATTTTATACTCATCAATTAGGTCTCCCCTCAGCCTCCTCTGTTCCAAAGAAAACAACCCCAGCCTATCCAATCTTTCCTCATAGCTAAAATTCCCCAGCCCAGGCAACATCCTCTGCACCCACTCTAGTGCAATCACATCCTTCCTGTAATGTGGTGACCAGAACTGTACGCAGTATTCTAGCTGCGGCCTAACTAGTGTTTTATACAGTTCAAGCATAACCAACCTGCTCCTGTATTCTATGCCTCGGCTAATAAAGGTAATTATCCCGTATGCCTTCATAACCACCTTATCATCCTGTCCTGCTACTTTCAGGGATCTGTGGACATGCACTCCAAGGTTTCTCTGATCCTCTGCACTTCTCAGTGTCCTACCATTTAATGTGTATTCCCTTGCCTTGTTAGCCCTCCTCAAATGCATTACCTCGCACTTCTCCGGATTGAATTCCATTTGCCACTGTTCTGCCCACCTGACCAGGCCATTGATATCTTCCTGCAGTCTACAGCTTCCTTCTTCATTATCAACCACACGGCCAATTTTTGTATCATCTGCAAACTTCTTAACCATACTTCCTACATTCAAGTCCAAATCATTGATATATACCACAAAAAGCAAAGGACCCAGTACTGAGCCCTGCGGAACCCCACTGGAAACAGCCTTCCAGTCACAAAAACACCCGTCGACCATTACCCTTTGTTTCCTGCCTCTGAGCCAATTTTGGATCCAACTTGCCACTTTGCCTTGGATCCCATGGGCTTTTACTTTTCTGACCAGTCTGCCATGCGGGAGCTTATCAAAAGCCTTGCTAAAATCCATATAGACTACATCAAACTCACTACCTTCATCAACCCTTCTTGTTACCTCCTCAAAAAACTCAATCAAGTTAGTCAGACACGACCCTAAGAACATGAGAACATAAGGAATAAGAGCAGGAGTACCTCAACTCCACTTTCCAGCCCGATCTCCATATCCCTTGATTCCCCGATAGTCCAAAAATCTATCTATCTCAGCCTTGAATATACTCAAAGACTCAGCATTCACAGCCCTCTGGGGCAGAGAATTCCAAAGATTCACAACCCTCTGAGTGAAGAAATTCCTCTTCATCTCAGTCTTAAATGGCCTACCCCTTATCCTGAGACTATACCCCCTAATTCTAGACACTCCAGCCAGGGTAAACAACCTCTCAGCATCTACCCTGTCAATCCCCTTCAGAATCTTGTATGTTTCAATGAGATCACCTCTCATTCTTCTAAACTCCAGAGAGTATAGGCCCAATCTACTCAATCTCTCCTCATAGGACAGCCCTCTCATCCCAGGAATCAATCTAGTGAACCTTCGTTGCACCGCCTCCAAGGCAAGTATATCCTTCCTTAGATAAGGAGACCAAAACTGTGCACAGTACTCCAGGTGTGGTCTCACCAAGGCCCTGTACAATTGTAGCAAGACTTCCTTACTCTTATACTCCAACCCCCTTGCAATAAAGGCCAACATGCCATTTGCTTTCCTTATTGTTTGCTGTACCTGCATGCTAGCTTTCTGTGTTTCTTGCACGAAGACACCCAAATCTTTCTGAACACCAACATTTGAAAGTTTCTCACCACTTAAAAAATGTTCTGTTTTTCTATTCTTCCGACCAAAGTGAATAACCTCACATTTCCCTACATTATACTCCATCTGCCACCTTACTGCCCACTCGCTTAGTCTATCTATATCCCTTTGTAGACTCTAAGGGCTGGATTTTCTCAATGGAGATGAGTTGGAGGCGGGTCTGCTGCTTGTCGGGTCAATGTCCCGCCTCCATCATCTTCTGGCCAACCAGAGGGATTTTCCCGATTGACTTTGTTAAGCCCGCCCTGCAGGCTCAGCAGGCCAATTAGGGGGAAGTCAAGGAAGATGTCGGGACTCCCGATCCAGAGTGGATGAAGGCTGTCGGCAGAAAACAAGGTAAGTGAACATTTTTTAACACTTAGCACTTACCTTCCATACTTACCACTCCACACTTGCACCCATCACTCACCTCTACATCTTACTTCCAGGTGCCTCCGACCCCCGCAGACCTCCTTCACGTCTCCTCCAACCCGGCGGGGTTCTCCAAGGTCGGGAAGCCTTCACCTGTGAAGGTAAAATGGCACTAATCCTTTTTTCTGCCTGTTAACTCCCCGTTAACAGGCAGTTAAAAGGATTTAATCCCTTTCCCGCCTCCAGGAGACGGGACCCGAAGCAGCACATCTTCCTGCCCCCACTTTCTGCTACTTTACCGGCAGTCCCACCTCCATACCCGCCTCCTCGAGGCTGAGAAAATCGAGCCCTTTGTGTTCTCCTCACAGCTTACTGTCCCACCTAGCTTTGTATCATCAGCAAACTTGGATACATTACACTCGATCCCTTCATCTAGTTCATTAATATAGATTGTAAATAGCTGAGGCCCCAACACTGATCCCACTAGTTACAGTCTGCCAACCTGAAAAAGATCCGTTTATCCCTACTCTCTGTTTTCTGCCCGTTAACCAATCCTCGATCCATGCTACTATATTACCCCAAACCCCATGAGCCCTGATCTTGTGTAATAATCTTTTATGTGGCATCTTATCGAATGCCTTTTGGAAATCCAAATATACTACATCCACTGGTTCCCCTTTATCTACCCTGCTAGTTACATCCTCAAAAAACTCTAATAAATTTGTCAAACACAATTTCCCTTTCATAAAACCATGTTGACTCTGCCTAATCATGTTATGATTTTCTAAGTGACTTGATACCACTTCCTTAACAATGGATTCCAGCATTTTCCCGACGACTGCTGTCAGGCTAACTGGCCTGTAGTTCCCTACTTTTTCTCACCCTCCTTTCTTGAATAGCGGTGTTACATTTGCTACCTTCCAATCTGCAGGGACCATTCTAGAATTTAGGGAATTTTGGAAAATCAAAACTAATGCATCCACTATCTCTTCAGCCACCTCTTTTAGAACCCTAGGATGTAGGCTGCCAGGTCCAGGGGATTTGTCGGCTTTTAGTCCCATTGGTTTCTCTAATACTTTTTCTCTACTTATATTAATTATGTTAAGTTCCTCACCCTCATTAGACCCTTAATTCCCCACTATTTTTGGTATGCTTTTTGTGTCTTCTGCTGTGAAGACAGATACAAAATATTTGTTTAACGTTTCTGCCATTTCCTTATTCCCCATAATAATTTCTCCTGTCTCAGCCTCTAAGGGACCAACGTTTACTTTTGCTACTCTCTTCCTTTTTACCTACTTGTAGAAACTCTTACAATCTGCTTTTATATTTCTTGCTAGTTTTCAATTTTTTGGTCAACCTTTGCTGGTTTCTGAAACTCTCCCAATCCTCAGGTTTACTATTATCCTTTGCAACATTATAAGCTTCTTCTTTCAATCTAATGCTATCCTTAACTTCTTTAGTTAGCCACGGTTGGATCACTTTTCCCGTGGAGTTTTTGTTTCTCAATGGAATGTATTTTCTTTGAGAATTATGAAATATTTCTTTAAATGCTAGCCACTGCTTATATACCGCCATACCTTTTAATCTATTTTTCCAATTTACCTCAGCCAACTCGCCCCTCATACCTAGTTTCGGACTTAGGCAAGTCACTCTCAAAATTAAGGTGAAATTTTATCTATTATGATCACTCTGCCCCAGAGGATCCTTTACTATGAGATTGCTAATGAACCCTGTCTCATTACACAATACAAGATCTAAAATAACCTGTTCCCAGGTTGGTTCCGTGACATATTGTTCTAGGAAACTGTCGCGAATGCATTCCATGAACTCGTCCTCCAGACTACCTTTGCCAATTTGATTTGTCCAGTCTATATGAAGTTTAAAGTCCCCCAAGATTATTGCATTACCTTTGTTGCAAGCTCCTACTATTTCTTGATTAATATTCTGTCCAACGGTATAGCTACTGTTTAGGGGGCCTATATACTACGCCTACCAGTTTTTTCTGCCCCTTGTTATTCCTTATCTCCACCCATACTGATTCTACTTCCTGATCTTCCGAGCCGAGATCCTTTCTCGCTACTGTCCTTATGTCATCCTTTATTATCAGAGCTACTCGCCCTCCTTTTCCATTCTGCCTGTCTTTTCAAAACGTGAAGTACCCTGGAACATTTAGTTCCCAACCTTGGCCACCTTGCAACCATGTCTCTGTAATGGCTATTAGATCAAACCCATTTCTCTCTATTTGTGCCACTAGTTTGTCTATCTTGTTACGAATGCTTTGTGCATTCAGATAAAGAGCCTTTAATTTAATATTTTTACCATTATTCCCTGCTTTGACCTTATTCTCTGCTGCACTGCTACCATTAAACTCTCTGTCCCTTCCTGTCACACTCTGCTTATTTTTACCCAAATCGCTACACTGCTCTATTGCCTTGACCTTTCTCTTTAGATTTCTAAATTTCCCCTCATCTGACCTCCCCCCGCCCTTTTTAGTTTAAAGCCCTATCTACAGCCCTAGTTATTCAATTCGCCAGGACGCTGGTCCTAGCCCGGTTTAAGTGGAGCCCGTCCCAACAGAACAGCTCTCTCTTTCCCCAGTACTGGTGCCAATGCCCCATGAATTGAAACCCCTTTTTCCCACACCACTCTGAGCCACACATTTAACTCTCTGATCTGCTTGACCCTATGCCAATTTGTGGGTGGCTCAGATAGCTATCCAGAGATTGTTACCCTTGTGGTTCTGCTTATTAATTTAGACCCTGGCTCCTCAATCTCCCTCAGCAGAACCTCATTCTTAGTTCTACCTTGTCGTTGGTTCCTACATGGACCACGAAAACTGAATCCTCCCCCTCCTACTCCAAGTTCTTCTCCAGCCACAAGGAGATATCCTTAACCCTGGCACCGGGCAGGCAACACAGCCTTCGGGACTCTCTTTCGCGGCTGCAGAGAACAGTATCTGTCCCCCTGACTATACTGTCCACCACTACGACTACATTCCTTCCTACTCCCCCCACTTGGATGGCCCCCTGTACCACAGTGCCGTGGTCAGTTTGCCCATCCTCCCTGCAGTCCCTTTCCTCATCCATACAGGCAGAAAGTACCTCAGTTCCAGGGCTGAGGCTCCTCCATCACTACATCCTGGGTCCCCATACATTCCTGACTCGCAGTCACACCCTCCTGTCCCTGACCACTGACAAACTCTAAAGTACTACTTAACCTAAAGGGTGTGACTGCCCCCTGGAACAAAGTGTCCAGGTAACTCTCCCCCTCCCTACGCTAAATCTAACTGAATTATGATCACTACCACCAATATGCTCTCTCACTGATATCCTTTCCACCTGCCCAGCTTCATTACCTTAACAAATCCATGCTGACTGTCCCTGATTAATCCATGTCTTTCTAAATGAAGATTTATCCAGTCCCTCAGAATTTTTTCCAATAATTTTCCTACCACTGAGGTTAGGCTGACTGGCCTGTAATTACTCGGTCTATCCCTTTCTCCCTTTTTAAACAAAGGTACCACGTTAGCAGTCCTCCAGCACCACACCTGTAGCCAGAGAGAATTGGAAAATGATGGTCAGAGCCTCTGCTATTTCCTCTCTTGCTTCTCTTAACAGCCTGGGATACATTTCATCTGGGCCTGGTGATTTATCCACTTTCAAA
Organism: Squalus acanthias; assembly: GCA_030390025.1. NCBI lineage: Eukaryota > Metazoa > Chordata > Chondrichthyes > Squaliformes > Squalidae > Squalus > Squalus acanthias. The sequence goes on from CM059425.1 coordinate 93,187,827, forward strand.
GATGCTAAACCCCTCAATACTTCCTCTTTCACTATGTTTATTTCATCTAATATTTCACACTCCTCCTCCCTGATTGCAATGTCTGCATCGCCCCTCTCTGTGAAAAGACACAAAGTATTCATCAAGAACCATACCCACGTCTTCCGCCTCCACACACAGGTTACCTTTATGGTCCCTAATAGGCCCTACTCTTACTCTTAATGTATTTATAAAACATCTTTGGGTTTTCCTTGATTTTACTTGCCAATACTTTTTCATGCCCTCTCTTTGCTTTCCTAATATCCTTTTTAATTTCACCCCTGCATTTTCTATACTCCTCTAGGGTTTCTGCAGTATTGAGTCCTCGGTATCTGTCATAAGCTTCCCTTTTTTTCTTTATCCTACCCTGTATGCCCCTTGACATCCAGGGAGCTCTAGATTTGTTAATCCCACCCTTTTTCTTTAAGGGAACATACTTGCTCTGAACCCTCACTATTTCCTCCTTGAATGCCTCCCACTGCTCTGACACTGATTTAGCTTCAAGTTTCTGTCTCCAGTCCACTATGGCTAAATCCCATCTCAGCTTAGCAAAGTTGGCTTTTCCCCAACTGAGAACTTTTATTCCTTGTCTATCTTTGTCCTTTTCCATAACTACCCTAAATCTAACTGAATTATGATCACTACCACCAATATGCTCTCCCACTGATACCCCTTCCACCTGCCCAGCTTCATTCCCTAAAACTAGGTCCTGAACCGCCCCTCTCTCGTTGGGCTTGGTACGTACTGGCTAAAAAAATTCTCCTGAACGCATTTTAAGAATTCTGCTCCCTTTATACCTTTCACACTAATTTTATCCCAGTTAATATTAGGGAAGTTGAAATCCCCTATTACTGCCCTATATTTGCACGTCTCAGAAATTTGCCTACATATTTGCTCTTCTATCTCCCTCTGACTGTTTGAGGGTCTATCGTAGATTCCCAGCCGTGTGATCGCCCCTTTTTTGTTTTTCAGTTCAAACCATATGGCCTCATTAGACGATCCTTCTAAGATATCCTCCCTCCTCACAGCTGTAATTGTTTCTTTAATCAATATTACGACCCCCCCTCCTTTTTTATCCCCCTCTCTATCTCGTCTGAAAACCCTGTAACCAAGAATGTTGAGCTGCCATTCCTGCCCTTCTTTCAGCCATGTCTCAGTAATAGCTATAATATCATACTCCCAAGTGTCTATCTGTGCTCTCAGCTCATCCGCCTTATCCACTAGACTCCTTGCATTGAAGTATATACCATTTAGCACGGCCAAACTCCCTTGTTGTCTATTTTCTAGCCTTTGTTTCCTCTGCCTTCCAAACTCGCTTACTAATTTTCTGCCTTCCATTTCCAGCTTTGCTTCTCTCCCTTCTGAATCTACTCTCAGGTTCCCATTCCCCTAGCCAAGCTAGTTTAAACCCCCCCGCGAGGATATTGGTCCCGGTCCTGTTGAGGTGCAACCCGTCCGGCTTGTACAGGTCCCGCCTTCCCCAGAAACGGTCCCAATGCCTCAGGAATCTAAAGCCCTCCCTCCTGCATCATCTCTCCAGCCACGCATTCATCTGTTCTATCCTCCTATTTCTATACTCACTAGCTTGTGTCACCGGGAGTAATCCGCAGATTACTACCTTTGAGGTCCTGCTTTTTAATCTCTCTCCTAGCTCCCTAAACTCTGCCTGCAGGACCTCATCCCTCTTTCTACCTATGTTGTTGGTACCGATATGGACCTCTGGCTGTTCACCCTCCCCCCTCAGAGTGTCCTGCAGCTGCTCAGTGACATCCTTGACCTTGGCACCAGGAAGGCAACATACCATCCTGCAGTCACGTCTGCTTCCCTAACTTTCGAATCCCCTATGACTATTGCTCTTCCATTCTTCTTTCTCCCCACCTGTGCAGCTAAGCTACCCAAGGTGCTGTGGACCTGGCTCTTGCTGCACTCCCCAGAGGAACCATCGCCCCCCACCAGTATTCAGAACTGAAAACCGGTTAGCGAGCGAGATGCACACAGGGGATTCCTGCACTACCTGCCTGGTCCTCCTCTTCTGTCTGGCGGTCACCCATTCCCTCTCTGCCTGCACACTCCCATGTATTCGCAAACAGCTGATAAGTGGACAGAATGTTGCAGGTTTTCACGGCACTGTACTCTAATGTGTGAAGAGTTTTCAGCAGATACTCTTGAGGCTGTGTTTCACAGAATGATTTATCTCTGAAAACTTGCAGTGAAACACAGTGAAGATGCTGGCATCAAGGCGATGGGGAAGAGGAAGGAACAAGATTTTACATTCTGACTGACTGCCACCAGTACAGGAAAAAGGAGGCCATTCCGCCCCTTGAACCTCTTCCACCATTCACTCAGATCATGGCTGATCTGTACCTTAACTCCATTTACCCACCTGTGATCCACATCTTTCGGTACCCTTACCCAACAAACATCTAGCAATCTCAGTCTTGAAAATTTAAATTGGCCCAGCATCCACGGCCTTTTGGGAGAAGAGAGTTCCACATTTCCTTTACCCTTTGCCTGAAAAAATGCTTCCTGATCTCACTCCTGAACAGCCTAGCTCTTATTTTAAAGTTATGCCCCCTTATTCTGGATTCCTCCACCAAAGGACATAGTTTCTCTCTATCTACCCTATCAAATCCCTTTATCATTTTAAAGACCTCAATTAGTTCACCCCTCAAAACTCAAGGGAACATAAGCCAAGTTGATGCAACTTGTTCTCAATTTAACTATTTAAGTCCTGTATCACGAGTGCCTCCTCCAAGGCCAATATATCCTTCCTGAGGTGCGGGGCCCAAAACTGAACACAGTGCTCCAGATGGGGTCTGACCGAGGCTCTGTACATCTGAAGCATCGCTGAGAATAATACAGCACAGGAGGCGACCATTCGGCCCATTGTGCCTGTGCCGGCCAGTTAAATACAGCCCCCAATTCAGCCCAAATATTAATGAGGTTGAGCCAATGATTGTATTGCCCTCCAGAAAGGAGCAATGACCCTCATTTGATACCCCCGCCAAATGCTGTCAATCCCCTTCCAGCCTGTGCCTCGGAATGCAACTGGTCTTTCCGCTATTTTGGAGAACGACGGGATCCATCCCTTCTCCACGCTCTAGGGTGGCAACGGTTGGAAGTTAAGTGGCCTGGGAAGGATTTCCTTGGCTGTGACCCCGTTCCTGGAGGAAGATCGCGGTACCAGTGCATGAAATCATCATCAGGCTCCAAGTCTCCTCTGTAATAAAATCCTGTTGCCAGGTTTCTCTGCAGTAATCAGCAGACTGTCCTCAAACACTACATCGCACAACGGCTCCTCAATACATCAGGACCCAAAGTGCGTCGGACAGTTCATTGCTCAGGACTCCATCCCTGGCGCTAGGTGCTTCCAGATGAATTATCGTACTGTCAGACCCCATTGGCTGCAGGCAGAAGTTTCTTTCAACACAGCTCAATCTTTAATCACTTCCTCACTTTTGTATCCCAACCCCCTTAAGATAAAGGCCAACATTCCATTAGCCTGGATTACTTTTTGTATCTGTGCACCAGGTTTGAGTGAGTTCTGTATGTAGATACCCAAATCTCTTACTCCTTCAAAGGGCAACATGGTGGCATAGTGGTTAGCACTGTTGCCTCACAGCGCCAGGGACCCGGGTGAGAATCCGGCCTCGGGTGACTGTCTGTGTGGAGTTTGCACATTCTCCCCGTGTCTGCGTGGGTTTCCTCCGGGTGCTCCGGTTTCCTCCCACAGTCCAAAGATGTGCGGGTTAGGTTGATTTGGCTATGATAAATTGACCCTTAGTGTTAGGGGGATTAAATACGTGGGGTTACGGGGATAGGGTGGGATATGTGTCGGTGCAGGCTCGATGGGCCGAAATGGCCTCTATCTGCACTGTGGGGATTCTGTGATTCACATTTCCCAGTCTCTTGCCATTAAGAAAATATTCCAATTTATCTTTCTTGAATCCAAAGTGGATGACCTTGCACTTCCCCACATTTAACTCCATCTTCCGCAGTTTTGCCCACTCAATTAGTCGGTCTATGGCCCTTTAGAACTTCCTGTGCCTCCCAACTTAGTGTCATCTGCAAACTTGGATATACAACTCTCTACCCCTTCATCCAATTGATTAATATATACAGGAAACTCTTTGGTATCCGGCACCGACGGGACCGGCGTGGTGCCGGTTGATCGAAAGTTCCGGATAACAGAGAGTTATATCTACCGAGGCTATTTTTAACAAAGAAAAATAAAAAAATCAAGAAATGTGCAGTATACAGTATTTGGGTACTCACCTACAGAATGTTGTGTTAAATGGATGGTGGAAGATGCTTGATTAAGTACAGTACTGCCAGTTGAGAGTAATCCATAACTCTTGAATTACTTAACAGTAAGTGAGACTCCCGGCAGCGCGGGAGAATCAACTCCTGCTACTGCAGTGTTTCGGACTTCCGACAGCGCCAGGAGGCCGAGTAGTGGCACTTTTGAAAACTACCCCTACTGACTAAATCGCCGTTCAGGGACTCAGGATCGGCAACATTGCCGGTTATTTGAGAGGAGTTTTCGGAGTACTCGGCGTTCGCGGAGACTCGGACTGCGACTCGGCAACATTGTCGGTTATTTGAGAGGAGTTTTCGGAGGATGATTTTTGTCGGTTAAGCAAGAATTCCGGATATTTGGGTGCCGGATAAACAAGAGTTTCCTGTATATGGTGAAAAGATGATGCCCCAGTACAGATCCCTGGGGGTTTCCCCAACACTCAGATATGCTGATTAAGATATAGCAAATTCTGGACCATGTATTTTACATACTGCGTCACCACCACTTCAAAGTGTTCACAGGCGAGTCCACCACCTATTTCCAGAGTAAAAGCCCCAAAAATTCATGACCGGATTGTTGTTCCCACCCACCAATCTAGCGGCAGCCAAATTTGCGCACAGCAAGGTCTCAAACAGCATTGAAATATTTACCTAACAGACTATTTTGTAGTGCACGTTGATTGAAGGATAAAGATCTGGCTCCAAACTGAGCATGATTTGGAGCTAAATATTAGAAGCTATAGGATCGTTAGAAAGGACAGGGAAAATGGGAGAGGAGGAGGAGGAGCAATATTGATAAAAGACACAACTACCACAGTAGAAAGAAAGGATTCCAGGAGGGGCGATCAGTAGTGGAAACACTATGGGGTAGAGTTAAGGAACAGCAAAGGATGCAGGTCTCTGGTAGGAGCTGTCTGGAAACCTCCTTCATGGGTCACTACTGGTGCCAGTGTCGCATGAAAAGGAACCCCTCCTTCCCACACCAGTCTTTCAGCCACGCATTTGCTTTCCTAATCAGTTTATTCCTATGCCAATCAGCACGTGGCTTACCCTCAAGATCCTGATTTTTAAATTTAGCGCGTAGCTCCTGATACTCCCTTAGCAGAACCTCCATAACAGGTCTTTTTTTTTAAAGTTTACAATGGTAGCCTGGGGATGCCGAGATCAATTGTACTGTTCTAGTTGGGATCAGCTAACCTGAGCAAGAATCAAACCTGGGAGCTTCCTGGTCTGAATGACACATACTGGGTAGTGATTTTGCACCGAGCCATTTGGCACAATGTGAGATGCATTACTGCTGAATTCTCTAGCGTCAAGAGTCCAACACAGGAATAATCTGATGATGGAGCACCCTTACATCCCCGTCAGTCTTTTATGGTGTGCTTTGACTTATTTACATCGTGTTTGATATAAGACATGGACCACCTGTAGACTTGTGTGTGTTGTGATCGTTACTGATGAAAACCTTACCTGTCGAGCACTGTCCAGATTGTAGAGCTCTACTGCAGCTGAGAATAACTCACCATTCCAAGAGCAAAGGCTGCATTCCACAGACCAGGTACTTTGCAGATATAACTCCCATTACCCGGAGTCAGAAGGTGGTGGGTTCCAGCACAGCCTTCTCCGTGCAAAGGCCTCTTCCCAAAATGAACACTGGCCTGGTGAATCAACACTGATTCAGTCCACAGCAGAAGAGTTTGAATCACTTTACCTCTTCCTCTCCTGAGCGTACATGGTATAAATTTTGCAAACTGCGAGTATAACTGCCATGTGCTATCTTTTCTCTACACCCATCTCCACGCCTCACCAACACTGACGCGGCTCCTGGTGCACAAAACCACAGCCGCAGCTACCCCCTCCCCATACAACAAAAACTAAAGCATTTATATAGCACCTTTAACATAGCAAAATGTCCCACGGTGCTATAAACTACCAATCCCATGCTGCTTTAACCTTAATTGGCACTGGGTAGTTTTAAATGTGGACTCTTTAGCGCAATGTGGGTCAAGTCTGCCTTTTTTAAATTCGTTCCTGGGATGTGGGCATTGCTGGCAAGGCCAGCATTTATTACCCATCCCTAATTGCACTCGAGAAAGTAGTGGTGAGCCGCCTTCTTGAACCGCTGCAGTCAGTCTTCTTTGTAGCGGTTTGGGACATGACTATTTCAGAGGGCAGTTAAGAGTCACATATAGGCCAGACGAGGTAAGGACGGCAGATTTCCTTCCCTAAAGGACATTTGTGAACCAGATGGGTTTTTACAATAATCAGGTAGTTTCATGCTAGCTTTATTTAATTAACTGAATTTAAATTCCCCAGCTGCCGTGGTGGGATTTGAATTTGTGTTTCCAGATCATTAGTCCAGGCCTCTGGATTACTAGTCCAGTAACAGAACCACTATGCTACCATTCTCATACGATCAGACGATATTGCACAGATGTTGACCTTTTTCAGCCTCTAACAGTTTGTCACATGTACAACAACCCCGTACAAGCTATTGTTAGCGTTGTGCCAGAAATGGTCTCGTTCACAGAAATGGAAAACAAAAGATGGATTGTTAAATCAATTTCCCCAACTCAATAAAAAATGTAATCCTTGCCTTACACTTTCCCATCTCTTTCCTGATCCTCTGCCCCCAAACGGAGTGGTGCCAAAGAAATAGTTATTGGGAGCTGTCACCAACACGACAGGGCCGAGTGACTGTTAGACTTTCATTCAATAACACAAACCTAACTGTACTGCACACTTGTCTGTTGCGTTGGACACAGCTTGCTCATTTGAATTCAAGGTGAACTAATCTCATGTATTCTGAAACTATCGATAGCTCTCTTAACACTGGAGCCTGGGGACTGCAGAACCTTCCCCATCATTTCCTCAATAACTCTTAAGAACGTACATCTTGGTTCATGTGTGAAGTAATCATTTATTGAAGAAATAAAGACAGGACTTTGATACAGCTTCATAACTCTGAATTAAAAAAAAAACAGCATAATGAGGTAACCTTAATGTCAGAAACTGGAGAGCAACATTAAAAAACCAATATCCTGGACCTGTATGAGACAACACAGTGAGGCCATAGACAGATGCCTCATTAGTGCACAGTCATTTACTGGCAATGTACTGCTACTATTTCACACTTGTATTTTCCCCAAACTAACCCACTCAGGTTATTTTTCTTTACATTGTTGTCCAGCTGAGGCAACAAACTGGGAGGGCCTGGACCCAAGCCTCAGTCCTAGCTGACACTTAGGATAGTGGCAGAGGGTGGCTTGCTCGTTCTTCTCCCTCACCATGAATGATGCACCTGGCCTCCATTCAGCACTTCCCTTCCCACAGCATGGACCAATTGGGAACTCACTGCGAAGGAAACCCAAGGCCCATCACTCCATGTACAGCGCACCGGGGCACCAAGCCACTCAGCTCCCTGAAGGCGCTGTAAGTTGAAGCAGGCTTGGGCTACAATGCAGCCCACAGAAGCTTCTCAAGATTCTCCTATCTTAAAATTTTTTTGAAAAGTGGGACAGAAATTAATTTGAAAGACGTGGTCTCCACAGCAGATCTTGGTTTTGTCTAAAGATCTTTTGAGTCGGGCAGAAACGACACCAGTTTCTCAGGATAGCAACAAGGAGCTGAAAATGGTTGATCACCTGCACAACAAGATGAACATTCAGCTCAACCAACTCTAGGATCAGCCGATTGAGTTCTCCGCAAAATTGTGCATTGGCAGCAGTGCTTTTCCTCAGAGTTAGGATGCTGGAAGGTTGACTTTCTCCAGGGGAGGACAAAGGTCTTCACCACAATCGGGGCTGGGTTCAAGCAATGGAATCTCTTCATTCTGCATTTCCAATACATCTTCCCGCGAGACCTCAGCAGCTTCAAACTCTGGAATGTCATCTATGTTTATTACCCTTCCCCCCTCCTCAGGCTTTTTCTCAAAATGAGGGTACGGTCTCACCAGAAGGCCATTCTCATCCGTTCTATAGTTTTTCAGAGCATCCCCTCTTCTCAGCCTCTGAATAACAGTTAACTCCTTCAATTCGTACGGAAGCTCTAGAGAGTAATTCTGGCGAGAAAAAAAACACACATAAATGTGGCTATTCAACATGGACAGAAACAGAAACTCAAATCAGAATCAAGGGGGGGGGGGGGGGGGGTGGGGGGAAAATAGCTGCCAGCTTGAACCAGGCTGGCCTATACACGACTCCAGTTTCACACCATGTGGAGGAATCGCAACGCACTCTGAAGTGGCCCAACGAGCCACTCAGTTGTAAAAAAAAGGAACAGACAAGGACAAATCTGGCAGCCCAGAACAGGGCATTCCCCAGGCACTCTGGGCAATCAGCAGAATTGTAGATCACCACAATCTGTCACCTCATGGCCCGGCACATCCCTCGCTCCTCAATCATCACACAGTTATCTTTCAATTGATTCGGTCAGCCTTGCACGCATGGATTTCAGGAGACTGTGAAGGGACTTGTATGGTAACATCCGTAAAAGGGCATGAAGTAGTGTTTGAAAATATGAAGATATTATAAAATTATAAATTAAAACTTAAAAGAAACACAAATCAGAAAAATCTAAACTATACTACCTACAGTGTGTTAACTAACTGTTCTGTCCAATCCCACACCCTTTCATTTGGGCCTCATCTAATATAGACATTTTCTTCGAGTTTCATGTTACCACTGAGCATTCTCAGAAAGGCTGGAGATGGCATGAAGTTCCCTCTCTCTCTACTAGAATGGAATGTTTTCCATTTCCCAAAGCAGTTGTATTTGCAGCCTCCATAAGGGAGATTGACAATTTAGTGGGAAAGTGTGCTGTGATCTGTGCTCCTGCCCAACTGGGTAAAACTGCCCATGCTCATATCCCAGGACACCATTGCATCCCTCAGAGAGGACGCTTTCGTCTCATCGGCACAGGTTGGAAACATTGTGCGACCCTGTGACTATTTTAAGTTACAACCTTGATACAGATTTGGCTGGGAAGAAATAATCAATACTTGTTCCTTATTTATCATGAGTCTGGGATCTGCCCAGGTCAGGTTGTATCATTAACAGCCAGTCAGACTTGAGCTGTGGGTGCCTCATTACAATCAGGTTTTTGTTAACTTTTTCAGCCTAATGCCACCCTGGGTGTTTACAAGCTGCAATGATACACCACTCCTAATGGAGGGCTTCATCTGATCGTGGAACAGGAAAATGCAATACATTCATTCTGCATTAATCAGATTTACTTTCAATAGCAGAGCTTAGTTTCCTGATATTCATTTTTAAATAAGTTGGCAGAAAAGCTCTGACTGTAGTTTGGCAAATGCAGTGGAGGAGAAACCAACAAGTTTCCAGAATGACAAATAAAATACTGCAGATGCTGGAATTCTGCAGCAAAAACAGAAAAAGCTGGAAAGTTAACGTTTCAGGCACAACCCTTCATCAGAACCCCTGAAACGTTAACTTCTCTCCAGATACCGTGCCTAACTTGCTGAGTGTGTCCAGCATTTTCTGTTTTTGTTTCAGGTTTCCAGAATTTTTAAAAATTTGTTACTGATGTGGGCGTCGCTGGCAAGGCCGGCATTTATTAACCATCCCTAATTGCCCCTTGAGAAGGTGGTGGTGAACCGCCTTCTTAAACCGCTGCAGTCCGTGTGGTGAAGGTACTCCCACAGTGCTGTTAGGGAGGGAGTTCCAGGATTTTGACCCAGCAACGATGAAGCAACGGCGATATATTTCTAAGTCAGGATGGTGTGTGACTTGGAGGGGAACTTGGAGGTGGTGGTGTTCCCATGCACCTGCTGCCCTTGTCCTTCTAGGTGGTAGAGGTCGCGGGTTTGGGAGGTGCTGCCGAAGAAGCCTTGGCGAGTTGCTGCAGTGCATCTTGTAGATGGTACACACTGCAGCCACGGTACGCCGGTGGTGGAGGGACTGAATGTTTAAGGTGGTGGATGGGGTGCCAATCAAGCGGGCTGCTTTGTCCTGGATGGATCGAGCTTCTTGAGTGTTGTTGGAGCTGCACTCATCCAGGCAAGTGGAGAGTATTCCATCACACTCCTTACTTGTGCCTTGTAGATGGTGGAAAGCCTTTGGGGAGTCAGGAGGTGAGACACTCGCCACAGAATACCCAGCCTCTGACCTGCTCTTGTAGCCACAGTATTTATGTGGCTGGTAAGTTAAGTTTCTGGTCAATGGTGACCCCCAGGATGTTTAGGTGGGGGAGTTGACAATGGTAATGCCGTTGAAGGTCAAGGGGCGGTGGTTAGACTCTCTCTTGTTCGAGATGGTCATTGCCTGGCACTTACGTAGCGTGAATGTTAGTTGCCACTTATCAGCCCAAACCTGAATGCTGTCCAGGTCTTGCTGCATGCAGGCAAAGACTGCTTCATTATCTGGGGAGTTGCGAATGGAACTGAACACTGCAATCATCAGCAAACATGCCCACTTCTGACCTTATGATGGAGGGAAGGTCATTAATGACGCTATTACAGAGACTAGCTTTTCATTCCAGATCCTGCCGTGGTGGGATTTGAACTCATGACTCTGGATTACTAGTCCAGTAACTGTACGCTGTACCTAATGTGTATGCTCCATTAAAAAGGAGAATAATGACGACAGATGTTTAGGTATTTTGAAGAAATTAAACTCAGTGCTAAAGGTTACTCCTGTAAGCAAACACTCGCTCACAAGAACCCGCCCCCTTCCAAAAAAGTTCCATTTCCTTAATTTTTCTTCAATGCAGTACTGAGGTGCAGCTGCACTGTCAAGGTGGATGAAAAGTTAATTAAAAATTTTTTTATGGCTAAAGCGTACCACAAAAACAGAATTGTTGGGATACCCCAATTTTAAAGAAAACCATCTTGTCTGAATACTGCTCACTAACCAGCATTTCACCCCCCATTACTTCAGTGCTGACAGAGAAAAACACAGCACAAATGCTGGTGATAGACGTCCCAACTGGTTTGACAGGTTTACGAGAGTGTGTGTACACGTAATGTAAGATTTCTGTTTAACTGTGACCGCAAATGAAACACGGGCTATTGGCAGGATGGAAAAAAAACAGAAGTTGGAAAGAAAATGGCAAATGCTGGAAATCTGAAATAAACAGCAGGTCGATCATCAGAACAGCGGGTCAGACCTGCAACAGTCAACCTTTCTCTTTCAAACGCTGATCGGCCTGCGGTGCATTTCACGCAGTTCCTATTATGGACACAAGATCGGTGGCTATTGTACACCGAGAATGGCAGGGAACCAAGTAATCTTTAGTACAGGTAATATCGTTTTTGAACAGTCTCCCCAAAGCTTGGCTTGAAGTGGGCCACTTTGGTCTCAATTTAGTGTGTTTGCTTCTTTGTGAATTCAGGTAACTTTATGCTGCATTTCAGAAATTCTGCAGCGCCCGAGGAGCTTGCAGGCAGCAGCTGGACATTCTCTTTTATACTGCTGTGTCGCTACAACCAGCCATCTACACAAGTGGAAATCCACTGCTGATACTGCTTCTGAATCTGTCACAAAAGTAGGACATTATGTTATTAATATTGGGGGAGGGGTGCCACCATGTTCCACGACCAGGATAGTGGAACATGGTGGCATCCCTCCCCCAATATTAGTTACATAATGTCTTACTTTCGAGACAGATTCAGAGGCAGTATCAACACAGTGGATTTCCACTTGTGCAGGCAGCAGCCCCAGTGTGCTGCTGTGGAGAGATGCTATGTGGAGTCAGATATCTGCTTATGAGGAACGGAACCAATTTGCCACTTATTCTCAAGCTGTTCGGGCACTCCTAGTAGCGCATTTCAGAGTGGCACAGACTGTGAGTCACTGGGGAGACAAAGAAAGGAGAGGAAAACACCTGAAGGAATCTTATTAAAAAATAAACATTTTCTTCACTGCCAAGCAGTTCTTACCTCAGTGCACCCCAGGGTGATGCTGGGCATATTTCTGTACATGCTCAGGTAGTTGTCCACCTGAGTTGTGAAATCCAGCATTAACTTGTCCATCAGAGCAGAGCGGAGTGAAAGCAGGTACATCACTTCCAATACTGCGCTCTGCATCAAGCGTGTAGGGAGTGGACGGCAGGTCCACACCTTTGGGTTGACCTGCACACCAAAGGCAGACGACGAGAGAAAAAATGAGAAATTAATCGCGATAACCATTGATTTCTTTTCAAAGCCATCTCAAGTTGAGCCCCAAGTAAAATAAGTTACCTCTCCCCCTGAACATCTTTCACAGATTCCCTTAGACTGATTGTGGCTATCAATTATATTCCAACTTCACTAAACCATTTACTACACTTACCATACAGCGCTGTCCCACTGGCAGCTCAGTATTCAGCAACAGTGCTGTCATCAGCGGGAATGCCTCTGACACCAACATTAATGATGTACTCGACCCACCTACACAAAAGTGATGTGGCCAATTTGGACCATCCACAGTCATTGCTGGGGGGGGGGGGGGGGGGGGCACAACATCTGGCAATTAGAACATCTAACTACAATGTATTGGTCCAGCGCGCAGGGGAGCGGGCAAGAGGACAAGTGCGCGCGAGTGTGCACTCCCCGGGTTGGAGGGAGGTGTGAGGGGGCGAGTGTGCACTCGGTTGGAGGGAGGTGTGAGGGGGCGAGTGTGCACTCCCCGGGTTGGAGGGAGGTGTGAGGGGGCGAGTGTGCACTCGGTTGGAGGGAGGTGTGAGGAGGCGAGTGTACACTCCCCAGGTTGGAGGGAGGTGTGAGGAGAGTGTGCACTCCCCGGGTTGGAGGGAGGTGTGAGGAGGAGAGTGTGCACTCGGTTGGAGGGAGGTGTGAGGAGGAGAGTGTGCACTCCCCGGTTGGAGGGAGGTGTGAGGGGGCGAGTGTGCACTCCGCGGGTTGGAGGGAGGTGTGAGGAGAGTGTGCACTCCCCGGGTTGGAGGGAGGTGTGAGGAGGAGAGTGTGCACTCGGTTGGAGGGAGGTGTGAGGAGGAGAGTGTGCACTCCCCGGTTGGAGGGAGGTGTGAGGGGGCGAGTGTGCACTCCGCGGGTTGGAGGGAGGTGTGAGGAGAGTGTGCACTCCCCGGGTTGGAGGGAGGTGTGAGGCGAGTGTGCACTCCCCGGTTGGAGGGAGTTGTGAGGGGGCGAGTGTGCACTCCCCGGGTTAGAGGGAGGTGTGAGGAGGCGAGTGTGCACTCCCCGGGTTGGAGGGAGGTGTGAGGAGGAGAGTGTGCACTCCCCGGGTTGGAGGGAGGTGTGAGGAGGAGTGTGTGCACTCCCCGGGTTGGAGGGAGTTTTGAGGAGGCGAGTGTGCACTCCCCGGGTTGGTGGGAGGTGTGCGGAGGCGAGTGTGCACTCCCCAGGTTGGAGGGAGGTGTGAGGAAGAGAGTGTGCACTCCCCGGTTGGAGGGAATTTTGAGGAGGCGAGTGTGCACTCCCCGGGTTGGTGGGAGGTGTGCGGAGGCGAGTGTGCACTCCCCGGGTTGGCGGGAGGTGTGAGGAGGAGAGTGTGCACTCCCCGGTTGGAGGGAGGTGTGAGGAGGAGAGTGTGCACTCCCCGGGTTGGAGGGAGGTGTGAGGTGTGAGGAGGCGAGTGTGTACTCCCCAGGTTGGAGGGAGGTGAGGAGGCGAGTGTGCACTCCCCGGGTTAGAGGGAGGTGTGAGGAGAGTGCGCACTTCCTGGTTGGAGGGAGGTGTGAGGAGAGTGCGCACTCCCAGGTTGGAGGGAGGTGTGAGGGGGCGAGTGTGCACTCCCCGGGTTAGAGGGAGGTGTGAGGAGGAGAGTGTGCACTCCCCGGGTTGGAGGGAGGTGTGAGGGGGCGAGTGTGCACTCCCCAGGTTGGAGGGAGTTGAGAGGGGGTGAGTGTGCACTCCCCGGGTTAGAGGGAGGTGTGAGGGGGCGAGTGTGCACTCCCCGGGTTGGAGGGAGGTGTGAGGAGGCGAGTGTGCACTCCCCGGGTTGGAGGGAGGTGTGAGGAGGCGAGTGTGCACTCCCCGGGTTGGAGGGAGGTGTGAGGAGGAGAGTGTGCACTCCCCAGGTTGGAGGGAGGTGTGAGGAGGAGAGTGTGCACTCCCAGGTTGGAGGGAGGTGTGCGGAGGCGAGTGTGCACTCCCCGGGTTGGTGGGAGGTGTGAGGAGAGTGCGCACTCCCCGGTTGGAGGGAGGTGTGAGGAGGAGAGTGCGCACTCCCTGGTTGGAGGGAGGTGTGAGGGGGCGAGTGTGCACTCGGTTGGAGGGAGTTGTGAGGAGGCGAGTGTGCACTCCCCAGGTTGGAGGGAGGTGTGAGGAGGAGAGTGCGCACTCCCCAGGTTGGAGGGAGGTGTGAGGGGGCGAGTGAGCACTCCCCAGGTTGGAGGGAGGTGTGAGGAGGAGAGTGCGCACTTCCCAGGTTGGAGGGAGGTGTGAGGGGGCGAGTGTGCACTCCCCAGGTTGGAGGGAGGTGTGAGGAGGAGAGTGCGCACTCCCCAGGTTGGAGGGAGGTGTGAGGGGGCGAGTGTGCACTCCCCAGGTTGGAGGGAGGTGTGAGGAGGCGAGTGTGCACTCCCCAGGTTGGAGGGAGGTGTGAGGAGGAGTGTGTTTTAAATAATTGCCAGAAGAACCCGGGGGGGCGGGGCCGGGAATGAGGAGAATTTTTTTTTACACAGCAAGTTGTTGTGATCTGGAACGCACTGCCTGAAAGAAAGTGGAAGCAGATTCAATAATAACTTTCAAAATGGAATTGGATATATACTTGAAAAGGAAAAATTTGCTGGTCTATGGGCAAAGAGCAGGTATGTGGGACTATAAGGGGGGCGGGTGTGGTGGAGGGTCCCGGTGGAGAGAAATCTAGAATGCTGAAGAGAAAAGACAAGGAAGCAGTGCAGGAAAGGTATTGGGGGAAGGATAACCTGATTGTGTCAGGAAGGGACAGAGCGTACAAACAAAAAAGTGCACTAGCAAATAAGGTCCTGGTAAGACAAATAGGGCCATAGTACAAAAAAATGTTAAGATGTCTAAAAAATGTCAGAGACAAATCTAAAGGCACTGTATCTGAATGCACGAAGCATTCGTAATAAGGTAGACTAATTAACAGCACAAATAGATGAAAACGGATACGATATAATTGCGATTACGGAGACATGGCTGCAGGGTGACATAGGCTGGGAGCTGAAAATCCAAGGATATTCAATATTAAGGAAGGACAGGCAAAAAGGAACAGGAGGTGGGGTAGCCTTGTTAGTAAAGGATGAAATCAGAGCAATAGAGAGAAAGGATATTGGCTCAGAAAATAAAGATGTAGAATCAGTCTGGGTGGAGCTAAGAAGCACCAAGGGGCAGAAAACATTGGTGGGAGTTGTCTATAGGCCTCCAAACAGTAGTGGTAATGTAGGGGATGGCATCAAACAGGAAATTAGAGATGCATGTAACAGGGGTACTACAGTAATCATGGGTGACTTTAATCTACATATAGACTGGCCAAACCAAATTAGCAATAATATTGTGGAGGATGAATTCCTGGAGTGTGTACGTGATTGTTTTTTAGACCAGTAGTTTGAGGAGCCAACTAGGGAACAGGTTATCCTAGATTGGGTATTGTGCAATGAGAAGGGGTTAATTAATAATCTTGTTGTGCGGGGTCCTTTAGGGAAGAGTGACCATAACATGATAGAATTCTTCATTAAGATGGAAAATGAAGAAGTCCAATCCGAAACTAGGGTCCTAAATCTAAACAAAGGAAACTACGAAGGTATGAGGAGTGAGTTGGCTATGATAGATTGGGGAGCTTCATTAAAAGGCATGACGGTGGATAGGCAATGGCTAACATTTAAGGAACGAATGCATGAATTGCAACAGTTATACATTCCTTTCTGGCGCAAAAACACAAAAGGAAAAGCGGCCCAACCATGGCTAACAAAAGAAATTAAGGATAGTATTAGATCCAAAGAGGAGTCATATAAAGTTGCCAGAAAAAGTAGCAAGCCTGAGGATTGGGAGCAGTTTAGAGTTCAGCAAAAAAGGACCAAGAGATTGATTAAGAGGGGAAAAATAGAGTTTGAGAGTAACCTTGCAAGGAACATAAAAGCAGATTGTAAAAGCTTCTACAAGTATGTAAAAAGAAAAAGATTAGTAAAAACAAATGTAGGTCCCTTACAGTCAGAAACAGGAGAATTTATAATGGGGAACAAGGAAATGACAGAGCAATTAAACAAATACTTTGGTTCTGTCTTCACGGAAAAGGACACAAATAACTTCCCAGAAATGCTAGGGAACCAAAGGTCTAGTGAGAAGGAGGAATTAAAAGGAAATTAGTATTGGTAAAGAAAGTGCTGGAGAAATTAATGGGACTGAAAGCCGATAAATCCCCAGGGCCTGATAATCTGCACCCCAGAGTACTAAAAGAGGTAGCCATGGAAATAGTGGATGCATTGGTTGTCATCTTCCAAAATTCTATAGATTATGGAACACTTCCTGCAGATTGGAGGGTGGCCCCACTATTTAAAAAAGGAGAGAGAAAACACGGAACTACAGACCGGTTAGCCTAACATTAGTAGGGAAAATGCTAGAAACATAGAAAAATATTAGCAGGAGTCGGCCATTCGAGCCTGCTCTGCCATTCAATATGATCATGACTGATCCTCTATCTCAATACCATATTCCCGCTCTCTCCCCATACCCCTTGATGCCTTTTGTGTCTAGAAATCTATCTATCTCCTCCTTAAATATATTTAGTGACTTGGCCTCCACAGCCTTCTGTGGTACAGAATTCCACAGGTTCACCACCCTGAGTGAAGAAATTTCTCCTCATCTCAGTCCTAAATGTCCTACCCCGTATCCTGAGACTGTGACCCCTCGTTCTAGAACCCCCCAGCCAGGAGAATCATCCTCCCTGCATTAAGTCTGTCTAGCCCTGTCAGAATTTAATATGTTTCAATGAGATCCCCTCTCATTCTTCTAAACTCTAGTGAATACAGGCCTAGTCAATCCAATCCCTCCTCATAAGACAGTCCTGCCATCCCAGAAATCAGTCTGGTGAACCTTCGCTGCACTCCCTCTATGGCAAGTATATCCTTTCTTAGGTAAGGAGACCAAAACTGCACACAGTACTCCAGGTGTGGTCTCACCAAGGCCCTGTATAACTGTACTAAGACATCCTTGCTCATGTACTCAAATCCCCTTGCAATGAAGGCCAACTTTGTTCTTTTATTCCTCCCCCCAGCCTCCCCCTTGCATTTTTATCTGTTTATTTCTTGCTCTTTCAGTTCCGACGAAGGGTTTCGACCTGAAACGTTAACTCTCTTTCTCTCTCCACGGATGTTGCCTGGCCTGCTGAGTTTTTCCAGCGTTTTCTGTTGTTATTTCGGATTTCCAGCATCCGCAGTATTTTGCTATCATACCATTTGCCTTCCTGACTGCTTGCTGCACCTGCATGTTTGCTTTCAGTGACTGGTGTACAAGAACACCCAGGTCCCTTTGTACATCAACATTTCCCAATCTATCACCATTTAAATAATACTCTGCCTTTCTGTTTTTCCTACCGAAGTGGATAACTTCACATTTTTCCACATTATACTGCATCTGCCATGTATTTGCCCACTCACTCAACTTGTCTAAATCGCCTTGAAGTCTCTTTGCATCCTCCTCACAACTCACAATCCCACCTGGTTGTGTGTCGTCAGCAAACTTGGAAATATTACATTTGGTTCCCTCATCCAAATCATTGATATATATTGTGAATAGCTGGGGCCCAAGCACTGATCCCTGCGGTACCCCACTAGTCACCGCCTGCCACCCCGAAAAAGACCCATTTATTCCTACTTTAATTTTGCACACTTATGTGGGACTTTATCAAAGGCCTTCTGAAAATCCAAATACACCACATCCACTGGTTCTCCCTTATCTATTCTACCAGTTACATCCTCAAAAAACTCCAGTAGGTTTGTCAAACACTATTTCCCTTTCATAAATCTATGTTGACTTTATCTAATCCCGTTGATATTTTCTAAGTGTCCTGTTATCACATCCTTTATAATACTCGTAAGAGGTTAGTGTGCAAAATTAAAGCACATGGGATTGGGGGTAATATACTGGCATGGATTGAAAATTGGTTAACAGACAGGAAACAGAGAGTAGGAATAAATGGGTCTTTTTCCAAGTCACTGAATATATTTAAGGAGGAGATAGATAGATAGATTTCTGGACACAAAAGGCATCAAGGGGTATGGGGAGAGAGCGGGAATATGGTATTGAGATAGAGGATCAGCCATGATGACATTGAATGGCGGAGCAGGCTCGAAGGGCCAAATGGCCTACACCTGCTCCTATTTTTCTATGTTTCTAATTGGATAGCTCATTCAAAGAGCTGGCACAGCCACGATGGGCCGAACCATCGCCTTCTGTGCTGTATCAGTCTGTGATTCTAAATCCAACCACTGGGCACCGAAATGTAAATGATTATATACACCAATACAGAGACATCTTATGACAGCATTATAGATTCCATTCAAACTGTTACCAAATACCTTGACTGCACGTGTACCGTGCTGCAGAAACAAGACTTTTGTTGGGGAGAGGCAGAGGTGACGGACCAGGCTTTCTTCCAACGTACTGACACAGCTTGGAAGAAGGCCTCCTGCTTCTGTGGAGAACTGCAGAACATCTGCAACCTGCAGATTATTAAAAAAATCCAGTCTATAGATGCACTTAAGGGGAGGCAAGATAGCCAGCATGGATTGGTTGGGCCGAATGGCCTGTTTCTGTGCCATATATCCTATGCATCAGAGTACAGGCAAGGGTTTGTTTCATGTAACCGTGTAGGGTGCACTGAACAGCCATTCACCAGACAGAACCTGTACAGAACCCTACAAAGCCAATTTGGGGGGGGGGGTGGGGGTGCTGAAGAAAGGCCGAGGGCTAGGAGCCATGATTCCTGCACAGCCCAACCTGTCCTGATCCACACACAGTCAATTAAGGGGAGAGGGAAAGAAGAGCCATTTAAACCCCAGCATTATACCAATTAATTATTGGGGTGGTGGTTTGGGAAGAATCCCATACAAGAGCTCAGGAAGCAGGGACCATAAAACTGACTGGTCGCCATACAGAGCCTGGGTAAGGATGCATTATTACATGGCTCATACAAATTTTAATTTTCTTCGCATTTGCTCCAATAACTGCACTATCCACACCAGAACTTTTGAAATGGGGTCCTCCTTTGTCAGCTGAGGTTTCCCTTCCAGGGTGGGCAACAGGACCCTAGGCATTGCCTACCTCATTTCCCAGCACTCAATCCCTCCCCCCATCTTGCTCTCAATAGGATTCCCCTTGTCCTCACCTTCCAGCCTCCACATTTGTCCAGTCATCCACTACACGATTCCACTACACGATTCCATTACCAAGTACAAAGGTTAACATTTGAGTTGTAGACTTTCAATCAGATCACAGTGCTGGTGGTGGAGGCGAGGGGGTGGGAAAAGAACAGTCTTCACTTGTGGTGTTGCCCTGCTTTTTTTGGGACTGTGTTTCATTTCAAATTTGCATTTGCAAGTTCTCTCTTTTTCCACATTGCCCCATTTTTCACCTTTATGTTTGCAGGGACCTCTGCCGTGACTTTTCATCCCTTTACCTATTTGTGCACTTGTGTCCTTTCACGACCCCACCATTGCCTCACTGATGAGCTCTCCTATCGGCCAACATTTTTATATTCAGCAGTTTGCAAGTCATTCAACCCATGAAGTCACTCTGTGATCAGAGTATCTGTGCTTTGTCTCCTCCCTTTTCTGCCTGTTTTCCCCAAACTTAACAAGATGCTGGCTTTATCGCTTCCTCTTCAGTTCCAATGACCCTGAAACGTTAACCTGTCTTTGTTCTTTGCAGGTGCTGACTGACCTGCTGTGCATTTCCAGCATTTTATGTCATGACACTGAGCGACGCCCCACACAACACAGCGGCACGCCTGGTTTACCAACAGGGTCACTTAATCATTAGAAACTGGATTGGCAACATTGCGATCTAGTTTGCCCAGGCCAATCAAACTTGGTTCAATTTTCTCAGTTTGCAAATATTTCAAGGACTGGAAGCAAAGACTGTTTAAGTGGCTGTAATTCACTGTTGGGAAGCAAATAAAACCATGAATGTTAGCCAATAAATAGTTACAAGGTAAAAAATAAATAAACCAGAGCTCTCAAGTTAAAAGTAGAAGTAAAAATACCATGACGTTGTTCTGGATTGAGGTAATTTATTAAAAAAATGCCACCACAGAAACAGCACGGAACAGCCTCTCGGACTTTGTAATGTAGCAATGAATTGTGATAAGGGAGGGTGATGGGTCCAACAGGGCACAAACATTCAGATTCACTGATGCACACATTGCTGTGATGCTGGGTACACCAGATGTGGCCCTGATCTTCACTCCCTCAAATCCAAGGGGTGCAGAACTGACCGTACCTGCCACACAATCGGTATAGCCATCCATCACCAGGTCAGGCTTGACCACGTCAAACCCTCCCAGGCCTCCTGTGCTAAAACCTATTACTCCAGCACCTCCTTGAAGAACAAAGATAACGCCAAGCTTTTTTTCTCTACTACCAACTGCCTCCTTAAATACCTCTCCTGCCACCTCCACCCTCACCTTTAACACAAGTACAAGCAGCTCAGACTTTATAATTGCCAAGCTGGAGACCATTTATTCAGCTGTCTCTATTGCTCTCCCCCTTCCCTTGCTCACTAACCCATACCTCCCCACAGTCCTGTCCTCACCCGAGCCTTGAATCCAAGTCTCTCTGTTTCACCCCCATCTTCCACCCTGCTTTTTCTAAACTCATCCTATTGAGATCTATTTCCTGCTCCCTCAACCCCATTCTCACTGAACTGATCACCCAATATCCTGTCCGGGCCACCATTGTAGCTGATATTATAAATCCTCAGGCACTGTCAGCTTAATTTTAAAATCTGCTATCATCATCCCCACCCTCCTCCTTGATCCTCTGTCATTCCCTGTCCAAGCTCTCTTTGAATCAGTGGTCACCTCTCAGAGCCAGGCCCTCCTCTCTCTCTCTCGCAACTCCTTATTTGAATCCCTCCAATCAGCATTTCACCTCTCTCATGGCACTGAAAAGGTGGTAACCAAAGTTACAAACATTCTCTGCGACCGTCACCATGTTGCAATATCCCTTCTTGTCCCTCTTCAGCCTTTGACACAGTTGATCAAACAATCCTCCTCCAACACCTCTCCTCTACTGTCCAGCTGCATGGGACTGCACTCCCTTAGTTCCACTTAGACTCATCTGATCATAGCCAGGGCTTCTCCAGCAATGGCTACTCTTCCCACCCCTGTATTATTACCTCTAGAGACCCCCAAAGATCCATAATTGGCTCCCCCTTCACTTCCTCATCTACATGCTGTCCTTTGGCGCCACCATCCATAGACACGGGGTCATCTTTCACACATATGTTGGCAACACCCAGCTCTATCTCGCCACTGCCTCTCAGGACTCCTCCACTGACTCTGTGGCATTAAGACTGTTTGTCGGATATCCAGTCTTGGATGAGTGTAATTTCTTCCAGCTAATCAGAGGGTAAGCCTAAGCCATTGTCTTCCAAAAAAAAGGCTGGGCCCTCAGCCCTGACCCCATCCCCTCCCTGGGCACTCTCAGGTTAGAATTTAAAGTTCTCAGCCTCATGTTTAAAACCCATGCCCTCGTCCCTCCCCATCTTTGTAACCTGCTCCAGCTGTACAACCCCCTCCAAACTCTCTAGCCTCTCGTACATCTCCCCCACCCACCCTTTCATTGCATCACTGGCAGCCATGCCCTTAGCCACCACGCTCTGGAATTCCCTGCCTAAACCTCTCCGCCTCTCTACCTTCCTTTCCTCCTCTAAGACTGTCCTTAAAGCGCACCTCTGACCAAATTTTTGATCACCCTTTCTATCTCATATTACTTGGCAACCATTTTCTTCACGCTGCCATGAAAGGCCTCGGGACCTTTTTCTACGTTAAATGCGTCATATAAATGCAAGTTGTTAGTGTCGTTTTTCCCAAATGGTAGAATTTTCCACAATCTGGGGGAGTAATTGATGGCACACGATGTGGTCCTGCAGATAGCAGCGCCCTATGCATGAACCACAAGGGCTTGTACTCAACGTGCAGCTTGCTGATGACCACCTGCACAGGATAATGCAGGTGAATGCCTGCTTCTCGGACTGCAGTCAGGATGCCTTTATTTTATGGTAACACATCATGCTATTAGTTGTTATTAACCAAAGTAAACAATTGGATTCTGGTATAGCAGGAATGAAATTCACTCCATCTAGAGATCCGTTCAAGGGCTAACAAAACTCATCCAACAAAAGCTGGCAGCTGTCCTTCATTCTGCCAGTGCATTTCACACTTCTTTTAGCCTCAACCTGTCACATTAACACCACCTCTTGCCTTGATCATCTCTTAATGTCTCTCAATGTCTCTTAATCTCTCCTTTTGTTCTTTCATCCCCTCCCCCTTTTCCCAGCTTTATCCTTGCCTTAAATCTATTTCATTTCCTGCTATTTCCAGTTCTGACGAAAGATCTTCGACCTGAAACGTTAACTCTGTTTCTCTCTCCACGGATGCTGCCTGGCCTGCTGAGTTTTTCCAGCGTTTTCTGTTGTTATTTCGGATTTCCAGCATCCGCAGTATTTTGCTATCACAGATATTAGTAGGGGTGACCAACACAAACATTTAATGGGTTTAGAGCAAATTCTTTTCTCTGCTTTTTAAAAAAAATGCCAGAGTTAAAGAGCCAGAAAAAGGGATTTGACATGAATTCAGTGTTAGTAGGGTAACAATGCTCAGTTATTTTGAGGCTCTTTTCCTTAAACTTTCCTCTCCAGAATGCTATGTTTAAGCTGCTTTATCCACATTACTCTGGTCAGTGACCCTCTGGACTCTCCTCTCTCGTTGCTTATGAGCCACAAATACATCACCCTACCCGCTCTTCCCCCTCCCAGCATTCTCGCTGTATCAAAATCCAGATTCATTGCACTGCCCCCATGCCAACTCATTACCTTCCTCTTGCAGCCTTTTAAACCCAAGGTTTGTGGCGCCGAGTCACTACTACCAGATTTATCGGGTCTTCTCTCCTACTCTTCACCCTGAACCATCAGCTTCAGCCCTTCACCTAGGTTTCTCAGTAATAAAAAAAACTGCAGGAGAAAAATACAAACCCACAGTACTAGAGGGCGTCTGCAAGTAGAGAGAGCTATCTGCACCAATGACTAAACTCGAGATGCCCGTTATAGTTCTCAAACCAACGACAAAGTTCACCCTTACCTGAGTATCGAAGACGTTGGTGAGGTCCACACTGTACTGATGGTACAGGCAGTCAGAGACCAAGCGACAGTCATGGATCACCTGAATTAATTATAAAATCCAAAGTTAAAAACTTTACCTATATGCCTGTGAAATGCACAGTGAAACTAACCTGCTGATACAGGTATGTAGCTCCCGAGGCACCAGTTCAAGCTGAATTATGAAATAAGACTGTGCACTGACATTTGGTGGTCTCCAAGACACTGCACACTTTAAAAAAGTCAACATGGCTCCTTTAACTTAGACCGTGGTTATTATTAGATTAAATAGTTTGACTCCCAACAGTTTAATTGGTGAAGGCAGTGTAGATCAACAACTTGCATTTAAACAGCACCTTTATCGGAGAAAAATGTCCCACGGTGCTTCACAAATGGACACTGAGCCAATGTAGATATTAGTAGGGGTGACCAAAAGCATGGTCAAAGAAGTGAGTTTTAAGAAGGGCCTTAAAGGAGGGGCAAGTGGAGGCGCGAAGGGGTTTAAGGCACAGAATTCCAGAGCGTGGGGCCTAGACAGCTGAAGGCGACTGGCAGTGGTGGGTGAGGGGAAGGGGGTGCTGCACAAAAGGCCAGAGTCAGAGGAAAGGCGAGATTGGGAATGGTTGTAGAGATGGAGGAGGTTAAAGAGATAGGAAGTGGCGAGGCCATGATGGGATTTAAACATGAGGATGCGAGTTTTAAATTGCAGGTGTTGTCGAACTGGAAGCCAATGTATGTTAAGAAGGATAGGAGCGATAGGTGAGTGAGAACGGGTACGGGCAGCAGAGTTTGAGGAGCTGAAGTTTCGAGGGTGGAATGTGGGAGGCTGGCCAGGAGATGTTTGAGTTTTAGCAGCAGAAGGGCTGAGGCAGGGGTGTAGATGGGCAATGTTATGGAAGTGGAAGTAGGCGGTCGTTAACTGAGGTATACAGACCAAGGACAGCTCCGGTTCAGTTCCCACGCGACATGAACAGCAGTAGAGACGCTATGACTGGCTTCAGTGCTCTGGGCTAGGAATGGGGAAAAAGGAACTAGCCAGGATTCCTGCCCAGAATATTAGCACTGCTGTAGCAGTGACTGAGGTTAAGGCACATTGTTTTCATGTTGGTATTCCAATGCTCTGCACTGTGGGTGGGTGGGATGTGATTCTCACAAAGCCATCTCCCAAAACGGTCATACCGTTGGCAAGGGAATATGCTGAGTGAAGGAACGTTACGTATTTTTCCAGAATGTGCAGGCTGTCCACATCAAAGCCACTTGGGATGCAGATCATTTGCCTGTTCTCCAAGCTCGAAGATGCTGTGTGGCATAGCAAAGCAAGGAAAGTGTATCCCACAGCAGTGGGCGAATCAATTCAATTCCATGTCAGTGAAGACCACAGCTGTGGTCAAACTAAACTTACCTTTAGTATATTAGTGTCCTCCAGAACCATTTTCAGTCCATTCTTAAACGCCACTGCTCCCAGGAGGAAAATATCAAAGAGGTAAATTTGATTCTTTGTTGCAATCTGGAAAAGAGAAAGTGAAGAATTAAATGATATGTATAAGGTGGTAACATGGGGTAAAAACTACAACCCAGTAAGGAGCTGGACTGGGCTCCCAACACCAACTGTTCCACGAGCAAGAGTAGAAATTCAACGTTAATAAAAGTACTTGAACGAGGGTGGCGCAGCTTGTTAGAGCATTACTGCTTTGTGCCAAACACTGTGATCCCCACTCAACCTCCACCACATCAACAGAGTGGCTCGGAAAACCACTGCACGGTGTTATCAAGGTAGAGGTGGCTCATTGGACCCCAGGCTGTATTATGTATAAACTGCACTTCAATGAGACCCTGCAGCAGTTTGGCCCTCGAGTCTGAAAACAAACCCCCGTGTATATAACTTGTAAAAAAAAAAAAGTAAATTCAAAAATAAAAGGGAGAGGTAGCTGGCCTCCTGACTGGACTACCCGCTTCCAAGGCTCAGCACTGGGAAACATGGCTTCAACCACCCTTGCCAGCAGCCCCTACAAGCTGCTCATTCCTTTCAGTATGCAGCATGGAAAGGGTGGTATGATGCTGGGAGCTGCGGGTGAGGTCTTTTACTTCCCACCTCTGAAATGTAATAAATATGGTGCTCTAAATGGCACTAGCTACATCTGTTAAAAGGTTTTGAAAAATTATAGATAATATGGTCTTTTTCAGAAAGATACTTGATGATAAAGGGCATTATGGGGCCTTAGTAATAAAAGATATTTAAAGACTTCAGTATTTTGGACTTCAGTGACTGTTTGAGCACTGACTCAGGCCTGGAACAGTACCTGCATCCAGCACAGCTTCCCAAAGCGGCATACATCAATACCTTCCACTGCAATTCCGATCACACTCTGCTGTTTAATGTGGAAGATCTGCAAGGAATCAGACAAAAGATACAATTCTTTTTAAATTGACAATCAATTTGTTTCCCCTTTGCATTCTCAGCTATGTCAACCTCCCTTCAGTCAGAAAGCCAAGTAAAATTTACTCGCGAACTTGCGTTCAGAATGCTGTTCTGTGCCCATCCACTAGCCAGGAGTGGGTGAAAGGCACAATGAAAGATGTGGCTTAAGACCCACTCAAAGTCGTCTTCCAAAGGCTCTTGTATCTGGCAACTGATTGGTAATGGAGAACAGTCCAGGGTGAATTACAAAACAAAAGTCCCCTCTCGATCCATGTGGGGAAATGATTGATCCGCACCCAGCACTACCAAAACAGCATGGCTGGGACCAGGATCGAGTTCTATGCAACAGTAGCATTTAAAATAATTCCTCCGAGTCTGTTCTATTGTCTCAATGACATAATTTTGAGGGTTTAATTTATGATCCAGAATTTACAAATACCTGACACGAAAGATTTAATGGAGTCGGGAACACTAAGAGTAAATGTAAAAGCCCAACCCAGATGCAATAAGTGGCTTGTCAGCCTCCTGTCAGCTGGCAGATTGAGACTCTGCTGTTAAAGCATATTACAACAGAACTTGCATTTATAGAGCGCCGTTAACTTAGTAAAACATCCCAAGGTGCATCACAAGAGCAAACGGACACCGAGCCACATAAGGAGATGTTAGGACAGATTGGTCAAAGAGGTAGGTTTTAAGGAGTGTCTTAAAGGAGGAGAGGCGGAGAGATTAGGGAGGGAATTCCAGAGGTCAGCGCCTCGGCAGCTGAAGGCACGGCTGCCAATGGAGCGATGAAAATAGGAGATGCGCAAGAGATCAGAATTGGGGGAGTGTAGAGATCGCGGAAGGCTGTAAAAGGTTAAAGAGATAGGGAGGGGCGAGGCCATAGAGCGAGTTGAAAACAGGGATGAGAATTTTTTTTTTTTTTTTTTTAAAAAGAGAGGCGTGGTCCGGGAACCAATGTTCCCTGTCATTTCTATTCAGGCTGTGCGGCCCATTCAAAATAGCACGTATGTGTAGTTTTTCTATTGAAAAGCCGTCAAGCCTGCTGTGCAGCTTACAGGAAACATTGTCGGGAGCCAATGTAGATCAGTGAGCACAGGAGTGATGGGTGAACAGGACTTGGTCCGAGTTGGGACACGGGCAGCAGAGTTTTGGATGAGCTCAAGTTTATGGAGGGTGCAAGGTGGGAGGCCGGCCAAGAGAGCGTGGGAATAGGAGAGCATGAGTCTAGAGGTAACAAAGGCATGGATGAGTGTTTCGGCAGCAGATGAGCTAAGGCAGGGGCGGAGAAGGGCGACGTTACGGAGGTGGAACCAAGCGGTCTTGGTGATGGAGCGGATATGGGGTCGAAGTACATCTCAGGGTCATATAGCAGGATGAAGGCAGCAATTCAATTGGGTCACAACACCCTGAAATGGGGATACAGCTATTGAGCAGTCTCACTCTCCTTAAAGTCAATCTTCTGTTGTCAGTCTCACTTCTCTCTACCAGTGTCTTTAGCCGCTAAAATTCATGGAGGCAACATTGAGACATAGGTTGGTAATTGGTTGGAAAATAACAGTGTACGGGTCATTCTCTGATTGGTGGGATGTGACAATTTTTTAGAAACCAGCAAAGGATGACTAAAAAAATAAGAGGGAGAAGATAGATTATGAAAGTAAACTAGCAAAAAAATATAAAAAGACAGTAAGAGCTTCTACAGGTATATAAAAAGGAGGAGAGTAGCTAAAGTAAACGTTGGTCCCTTAGAGGATGAGACTGGGGAATTAATAATGGGAAACAGGGAAATGGCAGAGACTTTGAACAAATATTTTGTATCGGTCTTCACGGTAGAAGACATTAAAAGCATCCCAATAACAATTGATAATCAAGGGGCTATAGGGAGGGAGGAACTTAAAACAATGACTATCACGAGAGAAAAAGTACTAGGCAAACTAATGGGACTAAAGGCTGACAAGTCCCCTGGACCTGATGGCCTGCATCCTAGGGTCTTAAAAGAAGTGGTTGCAGGGATAGTGGATGCATTGGTTGTAATCTTCCAAAATTCTCTGGATTCCGAAGAGGTCCCAGTGGATTGGAAAACCGCAAATGTAACACCCCTATTCAAGAAAGGAGGGAGGCAGAAAGCAGGAAACTATAGGCCAGTTAGCCTAACATCTGTCATCGGGAAAATGCTGGAATTCATTATTAAGGAAGTAATAGCAGGACATTTAGAGAATCATAATAAAACCATGTTGACTCTGCTTGATTATACGAAAGGGAAATCGTGTTTGACAAATTAACTAGAGTTCTTTGAGGATGTAACGAGCAGGGTGGATAAAGGGGAACCAGTAGATGTAGTGTGCTTGGATTTCCAGAAGGCATTCGATAAAGTGCCACATAAAAGGTTACTGCACAAGATAAGAGCTCACGGGGTTGGGGGTAATATATTAGCATAGATAGAGGATTGGCTAACTAACAGAAAACAAAGAGTCGGGATAAATGGGTCATTTTCAGGTTGGTAAACTGTAACTAGTGGGGTGCCACAGGGATCAGTGCTGGGGCCTCAACTATTTACAATCTACATTAATGACTTGGGTTATTTAAATGGAGAGAGACTACAAAATGCTGCGGTACAGAGGGATCTGGGGGTCCTCGTACATGAAACACAAAAAGTTAGCATGAAGGTACAGCAAGTAGTTAGGAAGGCAAATGGAATGTTGGCCTTTATTGCAAGGGGGATGGAGTATAAAAGTAGGGAAGTTTTGCTACAACTGTACAGGGCGCTGGTGAGACCACACCTGGAGTAGTGTGTGCAGTTTTGGTCTCCTTATTTAAGGAGGGATATACTTGCATTGGAGGCAGTTCTGAGAAGGTTCACTAGGTTGATTCCTGAGATGAAGGGGTTGTCTTATGAGGAAAGGTTGAGCAGGTTGGGCATATACTCTGGAGTTTAGAAGAATGAGAGGTGATCTTATTGAAACATAAGATTTTGAGGGGGCTTGACAGGGTAGATGCAGGGAGGATGTTTCCCCTCGTGGGGAATCTAGAACTAGGGGGCAGAGTTTCAGAATAAGGGGTCGCCCATTTAAAACAGAGATGAGGAGGAATTTCTTCTCAGAGGGTCGTGAATGTTTGGAATTCTTTACCCCAGAGAGCTGTGGCGGCGGAGTCATTGAATATATTCAAGGCGGAGATAGACATATATTTGAGCTACAGGGGAGTCAAGGGTTAAGGGGAGCGGGCAGGAAAGTGGAGTTGAGGCCAAGATGAGATCAGACATGATTTTATTGAATGGCGGGACAGGCTCGAGGGGCTGAATGGCCTACTCCTGCTCCTATTTCTATGTTCTTATAAAGGCTATGGGCCCCAACAATATCCCGGCTGTCGTGCTGAAGGCTTATGCTCCAGAACGAGCCGCGTCTCTAGCCAACACTGGC
Source organism: Squalus acanthias (assembly GCA_030390025.1). NCBI lineage: Eukaryota > Metazoa > Chordata > Chondrichthyes > Squaliformes > Squalidae > Squalus > Squalus acanthias. The sequence goes on from CM059425.1 coordinate 93,217,237, forward strand.
ATCTACCAGACAATGTGGAAAACTGCCCAGGTATGTCGTGTCCACAAAAAGCAGAACAAATCCAATCCGGCCAATTACCGCCCCATCAGTCTACTCTCAATCATCAGCAAAGTGATGGAAAGTGTTGTCGACAGTGCTATCAAGCAGCACTTACTCATGAATAACCCTAGTAAAACTGAAGTCAATGGGAATTAGGGGGAAAACTCTCCACTGGCTGGAGTCATACCTAGCACAAATGAAGATGGTTGTGGCTGTTGGAGGCCAATCATCTCAGCCCCGGGACATCGCTGCAGGAGTTCCTCAGCCCAACCATCTTCAGCTGCTTCATCAATGATCTTGCCTCCATAAGGTCAAAAGTGGGTATGTTCGCTGATGATTGCACAGGTTGTTCCATTCGCAGCTCCTCAGATAATGAAGCAGTCTATGCCCGCATGCAGCAAGACCTGGACGACCATCCAGGCTTGAGCTGATAAGTGGCAATTAACATTTGCACCACACAAGTGGCAGGCAATGACTATCTCCAACAAGAGAGCGTCTAACCACCGCCCCATGACATTCAATGGCGTTACCATCGCCGAATCCCCCAACATTAACATCCTGGAGGGGTCACCATTGACCAGAAACTTAACTGGACCAGCCACGTAAATACTGTGGCTACAAGAGCAGGTCAGAGGCTGGGTATTCTGTGGCAAGTGTCTCACCTCCTGACTCCCCAAAGCCTTTCCATCTCCAAGGCACAAGTCAGGAGTGTGATGGAATGCTCTCCACTTGCCTGGATGAGTGCAGCTCCAACAACAAGCTTGACACCATCCAGGACAAAGCAGTCTGCTTGACTGGCATCCCATTCACCACCTTAAACATTCACTCCCTCCACTATTGGCGAACCATGGCTGCAGTGTGTACATCTACAAGATGCACTGCAACTCACCAAGGCTTCTTCGACAGCACCTCCCAAACCCACGACCTCTACCACCTAGGCAAGGGCAGCAGGTGCATGGGAACACCATCACCTCCAAGTCACACACCATCCTGACTTGGAAATATATCGCCGTTCCTTTATAGTCGCTGGGTCCAAATCCTGGAACGCCCTCCCTAACACTATGGGAATACCTTTACCACATGGACTGCAGCGGTTCACCACCACCTTCTCAAAGGCAATTAGGGATGGGCAATAAATGCTGGCCATGCCAGCAACGCCCACATCTCAGGAACGAATAAAAAAAAAGGAACTTCATTTTTTAACTGAAAGGGTGGCAAGTATGTTGAACAGATGAACAGATTACCAGCACAAGTAGTGGAACAAGAAACCTTAATAGGTTTCAAGAAGGAACCGGACAGGCTCTTGTGAATGAGTGGGATTCCGGGTTATTAGAAATGCTCCAAGGGAATACTGTGGACAGATGGGATAGATGGACCAAAGGTCTTCTCATGTCTGAAACTGGTACTACCCAACAAGTTTGTGTTCTGAAGAGGGAGTGAAACAGAAATGAGACATTACGTCCTGACGGGCCTTGCCTGGAAACTCTCAAGAACCTCAAACTAACAGCTGAGCTCTTGGCTCAGTGGAGAAATGCATCACCTGGTGCGGTATTAAGTCAAATGCTGACCGTTAAGAGTTGATCCCTGATCTGTGCTGAGTCAGCTGATCTCAGCCAGAGCAAAGGTGGAATTGGGACTAAGGAGAGGAGGGGGAAAAAAAGCAGCTCGGATTGTTACTCACGATCACTAGCTTGTGACTCCTACTGGAAAGCGTACAGGTAGCATGAGTTAAACCACAGATCATGGTTAACGGGGAAGTCCTCCACAGTCAAACAGCCTCCCATATACTTACCATTAAGGATGAAAATAAATAAGGAATGGCTAGCTGGAAGGCTGATTGTTCCTCAGTGGGACTGTAACCCAGGATAAGCGCATGCTCCGGGACAGAGAGAAAGATTAGTTTAAAATCTGTCTAATTATAATAAAAAGACAGACCACCATCAACTTACCCAGAGTTGGTTGGGAACACTTAGGCCTCTTAGCTGAACAGACAACATCCTATTTAACTGTGGCACTCAGTGTCCGATCAGTGTTTGAGAGAGAAAAGGCAACAGTACTGTACGATTGAACTTACTGCAGGACCAAACTTTTGATGAAATTGGTCAATGACTATGTATTCCAAATTTTCATCCTCCAACTCTGAAAGAAAATCACCAGTTACAAACCTGCAAATACAATAGCTAAACTTATAAACATACATAAAAGGAGTACAGGAAACTGCACCAGCGTCTATTTGAGGGAAGGGAGAAATAAAATGTGTTATCTGCATTGCCATTCATTTTTTAAATTCATCTTCCTTCCAGCTGAAGGACAATTGTTGCGGAAACACGTGCCTCAAAAGTTCTGCTCACTGAATCCCAATTCATCCGATTATCCCTTTAGGTGTTGACTGAATTTGTATTATTCAATTATCGTCCTCTTCTAAGGCCCAAGTGGGTGGCAGGTTACTTACTCCCATATTAGGGGGGGAACCAGACTGTGGAGGAGTCACAAAGCAAACAGAACGTTGAACTATACAGCCAAAACATCAAATCGTACAGTGCCCTGCTCATACCACGCCTTGAATACCTTGTCCAGTTCTGGTCACAAAAAGGAGACAGTCAAGAGCCACAGATTGCTCCCCAGCATCAGAGGCTGAATTATGATGAAAGACTGGACAAACATTGGCTTTTCAGGTGACTGAAGTTTGACCTCAAACTTTGAGAGCGCAAACAGGATGGAAATGGTAACACTACTTCAAACTAAACCCCAACGGAAGGACAGCAGGTATGGGTGCAAACTAATGAAGACAAATTTAGGGCTCATTTCAGGAAGTTCTTCCTCACATAAAGAGTGATCAACATATGGAGTGGACTTCTAGCTAAGGTAGTGGTATAAGAAACCCTGGAATCATTTAAAGAACAGTTGGATGCTATTATTAGGGAAGGTGGGGGAGGGGGAGATGGAATGATAGGGTCTTTTCATCGATGGGTAAACATGGGCTAAATGGCCTTCATTGACCCAATCTTGTATCTCCAGGGTGAGAGGAATTCACCTGAAAGCTGTCAGAAAGGAGGAAGATTCTAAAACGCCATCTCCCGTGGCATTGCTCCTGGGTGGCCCAGGGCCTGGAGCCTGGCGACTGTTGTTTGGGATCTGTTCAGCTGCTGCTAGTTCACTCTGTTTGGAAACACTCATCTCCTTGTATGGGAACAGGCAGCAGAGCAGCCGATCTGGGAAAACATTTTTATAAAACAGTTCCAGTCAGAGCTGCTGATTTGTGAGGCCACTGATTCCCCTGGAACACAGCAATGGTTTGTGAAGCCAAACTTAGGCTGGAACAAAAAGTTACATATACACATATATACATATAAATTTAAGTTGAGTTAAACAGAAACTTAAATATATCGCTGGGGTCAAACACACCGTGAGGAACTCCGAGAACATGCATTTAGACTGAGAAATAATTAAAATTAAATAAAATGTGCAAAGTTCAATATTATATGTACTTAAAAAGCATGAATAAATTGGGTGATGTCTGGACAAGCCATTGAGTCTTTCAACGTCACAAACAATTTGTTCGCTGTGGCCTCTGAACTTCTGGCAGATTTGACAAAGCTCTAAGCTCCTAATTGAGAAAACAGACACATTAACAACCAATCAGATCCACAGAATTGGGCACCACAATAGACCAATCAGCCAGCTGGAAGATGACACTCTCAGATGTGCAGAAAGATGGTGCTTGATCTATAAACATCACACACTCCTCCCTAATTAATTTCATGGAATTTCCCAGCACAAAAACAGGTCATATCTGTGCTGCTGATTTTCTCATGAGTCACCTAGTCTAATGCCACTCTCTTTCTCACCCCATACCCTTCCACATTCCTCTTTTTCATGCAGCTATCCAATTCCATTTTACGGATTCTGTTTCAACAGCGTTTTGTGACACACAATTATACATCCGAACCACCCTCTGTACACAGCTTTTTGTAATCTCCCCTTTAGTTCTGCTGTGATTATCTTAGTGTGATCCTTCTTGTTACCATCTTGCCAACCACTAGAAAAAATCCATCATCATAATCTTAAAGACCTTTATCAGGTTAATCTTTAAACTTCCCTGCTCTAGTGAAAAAGCCCCAACTTCTCAAGTCTCTTCCTATCTAACCTGTCATTCCTGCTGACATCCCAGAGAACCTACACTGTACATTTTCCATTGCTTTTATACTCTTCCTATAATGTGGTGCCCAAAACTGTACACAATACTCCAACTGTAGCCTAAGATCTTGTACAAGTCCAGCATTATCTTCTTGCTTTTTAATCTATGCCTCTAGATAGAAAACCAAGGATTCTGATTGTCACTTAGCGGCACTAACACCTTTAATGAACTGTGTATCTGCACAAGGTCCTTCTGCTCCTCGACTCCATTTCAAATCCAACCATTCGCAAAGTGTATTTATTTTCCCGATTCTTACTTCCAAAATGTTATTACAGGAAACTCTTTATTAACCGGCACCCAAATATCCGGAAATCTCTCTTAACCGGCAAAATTCTTGAGTAGGTTTTCCTTCATCTCTCGTTTAAAATTAACTTAAAAAAAACCCCGAGGCGTTTGCCTTGTATCGGAGCGTGTAGATTGGGAGGGGAATGTGCAGCCCGGGTAGGCAGCGGACACGACAGATGGTCAGCTGGCGGTCCCCGGAGCTCCGAATGCAGGCGCATGTCAATGTGTACGGGGCTCTCGTACGTTGGGAGATATAACTCTCCATTATCCGGACTTTTTGATTAACCGGCACCACGCCGGTCCTGTCGGTGCCGGTTAATAAAGAGTTTCCTGTACTTCACATTTTTCTCCTCTGAGCTGCATCGACTATTTATCTGCCCACTCTATTAATGTCCTCCTAGTCTTTTACAACCATTGCCACAACTTGCCGTACCCTCGTTTAATGTCTTCAGCAATATTATCATTTTGTTCCCCCGAATCCAGATGTTTTATGCATATAGTAAATCACTCAGCTTCACAGAATGGGAGCCACCCCCACATCAAATTGAAATTGTAAAGATACCTGAGAAATGCTTCCCTCGGAAAGCCTTCTCTGGATTTGTCTCCTCCAGTTTGCCCCTTTCGTCACTTCAATAAAAATATACAGAAACAGTTAGGATTGAGAAGTGCTTCCCATTTTTTTGAGCAAATGCTCAAGGGCAAACAATATAGCTTACACCTCTGTTCTCTCGCTTGTCGGACAGAAAACCAGAGCTTTGAGAAACAGGGACTGACTGTTGTACAACCTGTCTCTGCAAACTCAATAAATCCTTTACCATAACAAATGTTCGGTAATTTTTTTTTGGGCTGCGCGGCCCATTCAAAATTCTACACATGCACTTTTTTTCCCAAACTTAAAAGCCGGCTCACCGGCTGCGCGGGACCCCCGGAGCGCCACATGGCCGCGCAGCTTAAAGGGAACACTGATCATAACTGGACTGGTTAAAATGGAGCTGAACTCTGCCACATAGCAGAAAAAGAGAAGCTCACTCCTGGGTACCAATGGGGAGTCGTTAAATTAGCGTAGATCATGTGAGCCACTGACTCCCGAGAAGACAAAAGAGGAGTGGAAGATGCTATGAGCCTCCGAATGGATGGTTTAACAGTTGCACTGGCAGCTGCCTGGAAACAGGCGCCAGTTATTTGGACTGGAAGGGTGCATGGCACAAATCTTCAAAGGGAAATTTAATGAAGCCTCTTTCATATTTTTGGTGGATTTGAATCTACTCCCCCTCACACCGTAGTGATAGATTTGGTCATTGCTCTTCAGCTCAGGCACAATTCAATTGGTTTAGGAACAGGAGTAGGCCATTCAGCCCCTCGAGCCTGTTCTTGGCTGATCTGTACCCCAACTCAATTTACCAACCTTTGCTCCATATCCCTTGATACCCTTACCTAACAAATATTTATCTCTGTCTTGAAAGCTCCAATTGTCCCAGCATCGACAGTATGTTGGGGTAGAGAGATCCACATTTTCACTACCCTTTGTGTGAAAATGTGCTTCCAGATTTCGCCCCTGAATGGCCGAGCTCTAATTTTAAGATTATGTCCCCTTGTTCTTGATTCCTCCACCAGAGGAAATCATTTCTCCGTATCTACAAATCAAATCCTATTAACGTTTTAAACACCTCGATCCGATCACCCCTCAATCTTCTAAACTCAGGGGAATACAAGCCAAGTTTATCCAACCTGTCCTTATAATTTAATCCTCTAAACCCTGGTGTCATTGTGGTGAATCTGCACTGCATCCCCTCCAAGGCCAATATATCCTTCCTGTGGTTCAGTGACCAAAACTGAACGCAATACCCCACAGGGGCCTGACCAAGGCTCTGTACAACAGAAGCAGCACTTCCTCCCCTTTGTCTGCCAGCCTCTGAGATCAAGGCCAACATTCCATTAGCCTTTTAGATTGCTTTTTGTGTCAGTCCCCTAGCTTTTAAATGATTTGCATATTTGGAATCTCAAATCTCTCTGCTTCTCTATAGTCACCAGTTTCTCACCATTTAGAAAATACTCCGATTTATCTTTCTTGAGTTCATGGGTGATCTGGTTTTTTGCCCCTTCCAGGAGAAACCATGGCTTTCGGGTGGGGTGGGGAGTGTATATATTGTGCTGCACAAGTTGCATGGAACAGACTGAATGGACCAGTGGGTCTTTTCCTGTTGTTCACCATTCGTAAAGTGGATGACCTCACACTTGCCCACATTGAACTCCATTTGCCATAGTTTTGCCCACTCACTTAATCTGTCTGTGTCCCTTCCTGCTCCCATCTACACTACTTACCGTCACTCCTAGCTTAGTGTCATCTGCACACTTGGATACAACAACAACTTGTATTTATATAGCGCCTTTAAAGTAGTAAAACGTCCCAAGGTGCTTCACAGGAGTTCTATAAAACAAAATTTGACACCGAGCCACATAGGGAGATATTAGGGCAGATGAGGTAGGTTTTAAGTAGCGTCTTAAAGCAGGAAAGAGAGGTAGGGAGATAGAGAGGTTTAGGGAGGGAATTCCAGAGCTTAGGGCCTTGGCAGTTGAAGGACTGCCACCAATGGTTGAGCGATTAAAATTGGGGATGCTCAAGAGGCCAGAATTAGAGGAGTGCAGATATCTCAAGAGGGTTGTGGGTCTGGGGGAGATTACAGAGATAGGGAGGAGCGAGGCCATGGAGGAATTTGAAAACAAATATGAGCATTTTAAAATCATGGCATTGCTTAACCGGGAGCCAATGTAGGTCAACGAGCACAGGGGTGATGGGCAATGTCCCCTGTAAGTATTCTTGGCGCCGCGCGGCCATTCAAACGCATGCGCGGTTTTTGCATTGAAAAGCCAGCAAGCCGGCTGCGTGGGATCCCTGGAGCGCTACACAGCTTACAGGGAACATGGGTGATGGGTGAACGGGACTTGGAGAGAGTTAGGACACGGGCAGCAGAGTTTTGGATGACCTCAAGTTTACGGAGGCCAAGAAATGGGAGTGCGTTGGAATAGTCAAGTCTAGAGGTAACAAAGGCATGGATGGGGGTTTCAGCAGTGGCGGAGTCAGGCAATGTTCCGAAGTTGGAAATAGGCGGTCGTAGTGGTGGCGGTGATCGGAAGCTCATCTTGGGGTCAAATATGACACCAAGGTTGCGAAGAGTTTGGTTCAGCCTCAGACAGTTGCCAGGGAGAGAGATGGAGTCGGTGGCTAGGGAACAGAGTTTGTCTTCCCAATATTTAGTTGAAGGAAATTTCTGCTCATCCAGTACTGGATGTCGGACGAGCAGTGTGACAATTTAGAGACCGTGGAGGGACCAAGAGAGGTGGTGGTGAGGTAGGCAGTGTCAGTTTCCCCATGTACGCTGGGCGTCGTCAGTGTACATGTGGAAACTGACGCTGTTTTCGGATGATGTCGTGGAGGGGCAGAATGTAGATGAGAAATAGGAGGGGGCCAAGGATATCTCCCTTGGCCACTCTCTTACTCTTAATATATTTATAAAAATGTTTACCTTTTATGTTACTTCTAAGTTTTTTTTCGTATTCTATTTTGGAGCTCTTAATATTTTCTTTGCTGTTTTCTATATTTTTCCCCAGTATGCTGGATTACCACTTTCCTTGGCACTTGTTTAAGCCATTCCCTTTAGTTTTATACTCCGGCTTACCTCAAAAGTTGACCATGGTCGCTTGTCGGCACAAATGGAACTTTTGCTCTTTAGGGGTACGTATTGGTCTTGTGTTGTACTAAATATTTCTTCTAAATACTGAATACCTCCCATTGTTTTTCTGCAGGTTCACCGATTAACAGCTCAATCCAGTTTAACATTTTCAGCTTATGTCAAAAACCTGAGTTGTGTGTGTGAGCTTTCTGGTCCTCAAACTCTTATCATGTTATGGTCACTGTCTGCAAGATGCTCCCTTACTGTCAGAGTAATTCATTCATTCTGGCTCGTTACTCATTACTAAGTCGAGTACAGCCTGTTCCCTTGTTGGTTCTAAAACATGTTTCAGAAAACTGTTCTGGATACACACTAAAAATTCATTGCCTTTACAACTTGAGGTATTTTGCATCTCCAAGTCTAGGTGAAAATTAAAATCTCCCACTATAACTGCTAAGCCTTTGCTTAGCGGAGACGGAAAGATAATAATGGAAAGAATTTGAATATCTATGGGCAAGATTTATATCTTTATACCCCACTCATGTGCCTACAAAGTCACAAGTATCAAAGTCACAACTTGGGGACTGAATAAGGGTGGTTCATTACACCAGTCTTGTCCCTCTGTGACCAGAATTCAAGCCCAGCTGATACTGAGAGCTCCTTCTGTCTGCTAACTGAATACAAGAGGAGTTGGGGCAGTCTCAATCCAGTTTGTCATGAGCAAGCGCCATCAGCAATGTTCCCTCTAATTGTGTTTGGGCTGCGCCGCCCATGCAAAAATCCACGCATGCGCGGTTTTTGCATTTAAAAGCAGTGAGCCAGCTGCGTGGGAGCTCCAGAGCGCTGCGTGGGAGCTCCAGAGCGCTGCGTGGGAGCTCCAGAGCGCTGCATGGGCGCTCCAGAGCGCTGCGTGGGAGCTCCAGAGCGCTGCGTGGGAGCACTGGCCATCGGTACAAAAATGCATCTAATTCCGCACCAAAATTTAGAAATTGCACTGATATGCCAAAGGGAAGATATTGTGGGAAATGGAAAAATCTCAGTATGATATATTAAGAGGAACAATTCTGAGGCTGGCTAAAGCACATTTCTTGGGCAGAGTGAAGGATGCTTTAATTTTTGTATAAATGGGCTATAACTGACTTGGGGTACATTTTTCTGCCAGCACTGTGTGCCCAAAAGAGCATTAGGAACCTAAGCTGCGCAATGATGCTCAGACTACGATGGACTGGACTTGACTGGTGAACCTTTAAGGTACAGGCCTCAGTCAACACAATACATCACAAAAAGTCATATAACAGATGCTATGTTCTCAGGTAGCTGCAGTTAAAACAAGAAATGTAAAGTTGTGCATCAGTGAGCAAGCTGCCACCTACTGGTTAACACTTGTTGGCTTATTCACAGATCCAGTGGGCAAGGCATCAAGGATCTCCACTGAAACAAACAAACAGAGGGCATACACGAGTAAGAAGTGGAATCGATTTTACATTACATACAAATAATGATTAACTTCATTGCAAATAAAATAAGTTAGGATCCGTGCTCCTTGATGGTGCAGTGGGTTTATCCAATGAGTAGCTGAGCCATACAACCAGATTCCATCCCTGGTCTGTATCGAGTTAGCTGATCTCAGCAGCATAGCGATGGGTGGGGACGTGCAACTGCTCTCAGAGCCTTAGAAAAATCAGCCAGGTTGTCTGCTCCTAGTTAGCAATCAGGGACCGACGTGTGGATGTCGGGTGAAAGCAAGATCATGCTGGGCTGTGGTATCCCACAATCAAATAGCCTGCCAAAAACCACACTGTCCAGGGTCTCACGTGAACAATGGCCACAATGTTGAGGGAACCTGTGGGTGTCTGACATACATGGAATGGAACCGCAGCAAGACTCAAGACCTCCAGGAGAGGAGGACAGAAAAGTGAAATTTCTACTCTCGTATTAATTTCAACTAGAGTCATTTAAAACTTTCCCTTAGGTTTAAAATTGTTTAATTGCCAAACGCGTGCACATGGATAAATATTTTTTGCTGTTCCTTCAGTACTCAATGGGGGGGGGGGGGGGGGGGGGGGGGGGGGGGGGGGGGGGGGGGGGGGGGGGGGAGGGTGTCATGATTTTACCAACATTGGTACCAGACCACACACAATATTACTGCCAGGACTTGCGTTGCCCCAGACTATGCACTGCACTAGTGTTCCAAATGGGCTAGTAATCATTCAATTGAGCCTTCCCCACATTGGGTTACTGATTTTAGATGTGCTGTCAGGTATACACCAAGCAGTGGGAGGGGGAAAGAGAAACAAACTCAAATACTGTGGCAACAAGAGCAGGTCAGAGGCTGGGTATTCTGCGGCAAGTGTCTCACCTCCTGACTCCCCAAAGCCTTTCCACCATCTACAAGGCACAAGTAAGGAGTGTGATGGAATACTCTCCACTTGCCTGGATGAGTGCAGCTCCAACAACACACAAGAAGCTCAACATCATCCAGGACAAAGCAGCCCGCTTGATTGGCACCCCATCCACCACCTTAAACATTCACTCCCTCCACCACCGGTGTACCGTGGCTGCAGTGTGTACCATCTACAAGATGCACTGCAGCAACTCGCCAAGGCTTCTTCGGC
>CM059425.1:93228156-93345983 GCA_030390025.1 Squalus acanthias
CCCCCCTCTCTCTCTCTCTCCCTCCCCCCTCTCTCTCTCTCTCCCTCCCCCTCTCTCTCTCTCTCTCTCTCCCCCCCCCTCTCTCTCTCTCTCCCTCCCTCTCTCCCTTCTCTCTCTCTCTCTCTCCCTCTCTCTCTCTCTCCCTCACCCCCAGTCTCTCTGTCTGTCTCTCTCTCTGCTCGGGGAGGTCTCTCTTATCTCTCCCTCGCACAAGTTGTCCTCGCCTTGATCCAAGACGACGGCCTTGGTGGCAGTGTCCACATGCCGGAGACATCCCGAGTACGCGCCGCACACGAGAGTGATTTTGATGCGCTGTGTGAGCAGGGCCCGAAGCCAGGCCAACTCCATCGCCTCGCCTACTCCTCCCGCCACCGCCACCGCCACCTCACCCCACAGCGTGCCGGGGGCTGCGCCTGCGCCGTGCAGCCCGAAGGCCAGCCCAGGCCCCGCCCCTCCTGCTATGATTGACAAGGGCCGCTCGCGCGCTGTTTTTCGAAATCTCCCGACCGTTTGCTGGCGGGGGCAGATCTCGCGAGATGCCGCTCCTCCTTCCCCCGGAGCCGCACGAGGAGCCAAAAGCCGCCGCCGGATTGGCTAATCCGCGGGCACTGCCGTGCGGCGTCACACAGACTTCGGCAATTTCCGTCAATCCAGGCCTGAGAGTCGACGATCGACTCGGTCGATGACCCCCCCCACCTTTCCACCCCTCCGAATTCGCCCCCCCGCCCTTTCTCGCTCGAATTCCTGGGGAGCGACCGGCCTGGGGGCGAAGAGGGGCCCGACATTCCTCACAGCGGCGGGCCGAGGTGGGCCGTAGCGGGGCCCGGGGTGGCCGGCGGCGGCTGGCCGGCCGGGCGGGTCGGCGCTCGGCTGCTCCGGCCTGCGGGGGCCGGGGGTAGAGCCGCAATGGCGGGCGGCGGCGGGCGGGCGGCGCTCGGAGGGACTCAGGCAGAGCGGCTGCGAGACCGGCCGCCCCGCTCCCTCTGTCAGACCTCGCAGCCTCTGCCTCGCCAAGGCAAGCGCCATCTTGGCTCGGGGAGAGGAGCGGCGAGGCAGAAGCAGGGGCGAGCCGAGGTAAGCGGGCGCTGGGTGAGTGCGAGTGTGAGAGTGAGTGAGGGAGGGCGAGCGAGTGCGGCGGGGGGGAGGCGAGGCGGGCCGGGGCTGGGCCGCCGTTTGTGCCGCTTATTTCAGGGCAGATGGCCCGATGTCTCGAGTGGATTTTTTTTTCCTCTTCTTCCTCCCCCCTCCCCCGTGTGGCGGATCCGGCGGAGGAAGGCAAGGGCAATCCAGGCCTATCCAGCCCCCAGTCCCCTCTCTCTCCCCCCCCTTGTCTCTCGCACCGGGCTCGCCCATTGCCCCCACCCCGCTCCACACTGCGGGAGGATCGGGGGGCCCGCTTAAAGGGCCAGGCACCCTCCCTTCCCCCACCCCTACCCCGCACGCAGCCTCTCTGCCTCTTCCTCCTCGGGCCTAGCCCGCCTCTCTCAAACTTAAAGCCCCCGCTGCCTCCTGCAAGGCAGATTGCCCGGTGTGATTCCAGATTGCCGGGCACCAGCCAGCTCTTAACAACTTCCCTCCCCCCCCCCTCTCCTCACACATACACACACACACTTTCTCTCTCTCTCTTGGCCTGTTCACTTTTTTTTTGCAAAAGTGGGTTGGGAGGGTTAGGGTTTTTTTTGTTGGAGGGCTGTATTTTCAAGCCAATAAAGACTTAAAAAAATTATATTATAAATTTGCAGGATGCTTATTTTGAAATTGCAAGCTGTTCCTGGTGGCTCTGACACCAGAATTTTGGATACTTAAAAATAAAGTAATTTTCACATGTGACATTTGAGGTTGCTTTTTCCCTTCCTCAAATTCAGCCTCTTAAAACCGGGGTGAAAGTTTTATCCAGTTATTAACATTTATTGATGAGTAACAGCGATACATTTATTTTTTTGGTTAATCCCAAGAACAGCGCCTGAAAATAACTGAATCCACAAAGTCAAATTAGACATGTTACCGAAGTTAATGGTCCAAAAGTGTCGCCTTGAGGAGTTGGGTGTTATGTTAAATTGTTTTATATTTAAATTAATATTTTATTGAATAGAAATAAACAGGAAATGCTGGACTTTTAAGTCTTCAAGAAAGTGGATTCATTTATGAAATTTAAAATTTGGACTAAGATCATTTTTAATATAAAATAAAAACAGAAAATGCTGGAGATACTCAGCAGGTCAGGCAGCATCTGTGGAGAGAGAAACAGAGTTAACGTTTCAGGTCGGTGACCTTTCGTCACAACATTTTCTGGTTTTATTTCAGATTTCCAGCATCCGCAGTATTTTGCTTTTATGATCATTTTTAAGACTTGGAGGTGCAGCCAACCTGTTAAATCAATAAAATGCTGTCCGTGACAGTTGCCCATCTGCCCCTGAAATGAATACTGGATAAGCCAGGTCTCTGGGTTACAAATACAACCAAAGTTATTTTCCTCCATGCACCCCCAATTTTTTTTGCTCTCTTGAAGATGCTGACTCATGCCAGGGTTGCAGTTTTACACGGGTTGGTTGTCCTTTGGTGCCAGTGAGTGTCATCAGTCAAGCCTGATCCTGTCTTCGCCCAACATCCACACGCTTTCCAGCAGGGGATCCAGTCAGGGGCTCTATGGCCTAGAAGCAGTGAAACCACCCAACCCCCCAAGGCTGGGCCAGCTGAGATCAGACAACTTTGAAGGGTTCTGGAGTCAATAACTCTGAGACCGGGTTTATGTAGTCATCCTCACAGCAGCTTATAATTTGTTCCCTTGTGAGTGGTGATGCTTGGGGTTTGGAGGTGGCAGAAACCTACCCATCATGTATCTGTTGAGGTGTACACTTACATTATAACCACATTTCTTAAACTGATGTGCTGCCTTGTGAAATAACACAGTGACCTCTTCTGTACGTATTATAATGCAGTGCTTTATGAGCAGAGCTCCCAAGACATTTCAAATCATTACCCTGGATTATTTCCATAGTGCATGTTTTGTACAGTCAGGTGTTTGGTGTAACTGTGAAGCATTAACTTCTGAGGAAGGGTTCCAGTGCAAGCTTCAAAGTTTACAGTGAGGAGCTGAGGCATTGATCAGAAGTTAATATTGCTGTGGCATAGCTCAATTTGGTTCAATTGAAAATCAAAACATGGCTATTTATTGGGTATACAGGAATCCCGCCCCAACCGCGCTTTTGCCATACGCGGATTTCAAGTAGACACTGTTTCCTCTCTGCGACAAATTTTGCCAACCGCGGCAGTGAATTTTGCGTGCACGCGGTTTTTAATTTTCAAGTTTCACGGGTCGCGCTTCCAAACACGAGACTCCATTCATGCGCGCTGCTCTTTTGAGCATATTTACTACCACGCGTGGTCTCGCTCCACTCGTGGAAATACTGTGTGTGTGTGAACGTCTTCTCGTTGCTCCCCATTTTGCCTTTAATTACAGTATTGTTCTGTTTAGCCCTGAATCATGGCCCCTAAGCGTAATCTCAGTGGTAAAGGTGAATCAATAGCGAAAAGGGCAAGGAATGTACTAACCTTAGATAGGAAATTAGATGTCGTTAATAGACTTGCCCGTGGTGAAAGTACAGCGTCGGTTGGACGACTAATGGGGGTTAACGAGTCCACCATTAGAACCATAAAAAAAAGTGAAGTGTCGATGAGGATATGGTGGAGAAGTCGAAGATGACAAATGCCAACCTTAGCAAGGCAATGCTCCTTGCTACTAATCTCTCCGACCTCTTTACAGAGATTGACCCATTCTTGGAGCGTAGTTTAAAATTCAAGCGAGGTTTGGAGGATTTAATGAGACCATACAAGCAGGTCCAGAAAGATATTCAGAAAAAAAGTCAACCATCCATCACAGAATTCTTTAAGAAACCGCCCAGTTGATGACCCAGTTGCATCAACCAGCCACGATGTCGCTTCTCCGCATTCACCCCCCTCGATTGATGATCTTTTTTATTGTGTTATTTAAAATAAAGCAACTTACTTAGGCTCTGATGAGTGTAAATGCGGCCGCATTCCCCCAACCCCATTTTTCCCAAAGGGTCTTGTATTTGCCAACCGCGGTTTTACCAACCACGGGGGTTTTCAGGGACGTATCCCCCGCGGTTGGGGAGGGATTACTGTATACCCAAAAAAGTGAATTATTAACGGGCTTTTGAAGTAGAGACCGTTCAACCTGCATTTCCTAATGTGGTTGCAGAGTGGTACAAAGCTGCATTCCTAACGCAATTTCCAGCATGGCGATAGCTTCCGCAGGGCTGGTGGACTGGTTGGAACAGTACTGCCCTCGGAGCAAGGGACCTGCTCTTTGTTGGGGAACGGTGTGTGGCAAGGGTAAAACAGAACTGGTCGTCAGATACAAGTATCAGGTGATGGACTGTAACCTCAGCGAGACAGTCAGAGTAGCATCTTGTCTAATTTACTGTGCTAAATGCTGCAGGACAAGTTCCACTTTAATGCAGTGGGCAACTCTTAATTCACCAGCTTGGATTGCTCCCACCACTGCCAGCCGTACTCAAGCCTGGTACTGTGCAAAATTTGACATGCTCCCAATTTCCTTGACTGAAATCCTAGTGTTGGCACCATTTTGAACAGTGAAGTGGAGTTTTGATGGCTCGTCAATAATCCATCAGTATTTTGGGTTGTATATTTGTAAGAGATTGTGTGATTTGTATTGTCAGGCTAAGCCTAGATGTTGGAATTAGATGTCGTTCTTGACCCTAAGACCTTTCTTTCACCTCTGAAACATCAGTCGACTCTGCCACCTAATTCACAGGCTCTTGCCTGCCTCCCCACTTTCATCCTCCATAATCTGCGTCACCCAGAATGCCACAGGCTTTGTTCCTATCTGTGTTCAGGCTTGCACCCCATTACCAAGCTCTACCAACTTCCCGTGACCCAGAGGGCTAACTAAGGTTCTCTCCCGCTACTTCAGATCCTTCTACAATCCTGCCTCTCTCCAACTCATTGACCTCCTCCAGCCCCATTCCACTCGCCTGCAAGAGCACCTACTTCTTAGTCCCCTCTGAGGCAGAGAGAGCCACTACTTCAGCCCTTATGGCCCACTTTGCTATCCACTGCCCTGTAGAAGGTCAGAGACTTGTTTCTGAATATAGTGAGTGCTATAGAAATGTAAGTTGCTTGCTGCAGAAGTGGCATGTTTTGGATGCCTGGCTAATAGTTTGAAACTGTCTCCCCAGGTAACTAGGTAAAAAGTAACTGGTGATATCCAATTTATTCCTCATAAAAAGGCACAGAAATTGGCCTTTTTTTTGTTTAGTGCCAATTTGAAAGGCACTACACTCTATTCTGGTTGCGGAGCAGTGTTAGTCTGCCATCTTGTTTCAGTATCCATTTGTGGCCAGAGCTTGTAGGATCAGGTTCTGCAGAGAAATCTGCAATTTTTCAGTTTAGATACATAGATACATAGAAGATAGGAGCAGGAGTAGGCCATCCGGCCCTTCGAGCCTGCTCCGCCATTTAATGAGATCATGGCTGATCCTCCAATTCAGTATCCCGTCCCCGCCTTCTCTCCGTAACCCTTAACCCCTTTTGCCTGTAGAAATATATCTAATTCCCTCTTAAATATATTTAATGAGCTGGCGTACACTGCCCTCTGTGGCAATGAGTTCCACAGGTTCACCACCCTCTGAGTGAAGAAATTCCCCCTCATTTCTGTCCTAAATGGTTTAGCCCTTATCCTTAAATTATGTCCTCTAGTTCTGTTCTCACCCGCCAAGGGAAACATTCCTTCTGCATCTAGTCTGTTTCTCCCATCTTCTCTTCCCTTGATTTTGCTGGGGTAGTCAGGGCTGTGGTCCCCTGTGAAACAAGTACCATTCTTGATACTGTACTTGTTTCACAGGGGACCACAGCCCTGACTACCTCACCAAAATTACAAATCTTCATGTTTGAACCTAGACTAGTCAGACTACAGACACTTTCAGCGGCGGAGGGCATCACTGGTAATTGGGATCAAAACCCTTGATTTGTTGCCCCTCCAAGACGAGGGGCACAGTACCCATTTACGACCTCCTTACATCTGCTCTGGCTGATGTCAGCTAACTCAGAACAGACCAGGGATCAAACCTAGGATATCCTGATCTGTATGGTTCAATAGTGCACTATGGTTCAAACACCAATTGAGAAATTGGCAAAACAACCGTATTCTGGGTCATCTTCTGAATTGTCATTACAAAGGTACCTGGGATGTTACAGCCAGCTAGAAAGATGTTTTGCCATGAAAAGATAACCATATTTCAAAGGTTTTACTATCACCCCGTATCCCACTTCGTCCCAAATCTACGGTTGGTGTAATTATTTTAAGCATTTTCATATAGCGGTGTTACTTTTATGTCTCTGGTTTGTGCATCCTGTGCGTGAGTAGGGGAGTGGCTGGCAGACCTGCTTCAAGGCCCTTCTCAGTTTGGTTAACACCTGCCTGGGGCTGTGTCACCTGTTGTTCCTATCCTCTCTTTTTAGACATTGTTTTCCTATCCTGTTGCTACGTTCCAGTTTTGTGGATGTGAGCAGCCAGCGTTTGACGGTATTGGGGCTGGGTGTTGTTTCCACAAATGCCAATGGACTGAGATGCAGTCACTGGTGTAACGTAGGCAAACATGGCAGCCAATTTATAGCAACGGGCAGGCCATTCAGCCCCTTGAGCCTGTTCCGCCATTCAATTAGATCATGGCTGATCTGTATCTTAACTCCATCTTCCCGCCTTGGTTCCATAGCCCTCAATACCCTTGCCTAACAAAATCACAGTTTTGAAATTTTCAATTGTCATCATAAACACCTCAATTAGATCACCCCTTAATCTTCTATACTCAAGGGCATACAAGCCTAGTCTGTGCAACCATCCTCATAATTTAACCCCTTTAGCCCCAGTATCATTCTGGTGAATCTGCGCTGCACCCCCTCCAAGGCCAATATATCCCTCCTGAGGTGCGGGGCCCACAGCTGAATGCAGTACTCCAGATGCGGTCTAACCAGAGCTCTCTACAGCTGTAACATAACTTCTGCTCCTTTTTATGGCAGCCCCCACATTTGCACACACAAGGCCCCACAAATAACAATGAGAGAAATTGCCAAGATAATCTATTTTTGGTGGGGTTTTTTTAAATTTGCTTATGTGATGTGGGCGTCGCTGGCAAGGCCAGCATTTATTGCCCATCCCTAGTTGCCCTTGAGAAGGTGATGGTGAACTGCCTTCTTGAACTGCTGCAGTCCGTGTGGTGAAGGTACTCCCACAGTGCTGTTAGGTGGGGAGTTCCAGGATTTTGACCCAGCGACGATGAAGGATCGGCGATATATTTCTAAGTCCGGATGGTGTGTGACTTGGAGGTGGTGGTGTTCCCATGCGCCTGCTGCTCTTGTCCTTCTAGGTGGTAGAGGTCGCGGGTTTGGGAGGTGCTGCCGAAGAAGCCTTGACGAGTTGCTGCAGTGCATCTTGTAGATGGTACACACTGCAGCCACGGTACGCTGGTGGTGGAGGGAGTGAATGTTTAACGTGGTGGATGGGGTGCCAATCAAGCGGGCTGCTTTGTCCTGGATGATGTCGAGCTTCTTGTGTTGTTGCAGCTGCACTCATCCAGGCAAGTGGAGAGTATTCTATCACACTCCTTACTTGTGCCTTGTAGATGGTGGAAAGGCTTTGGGGAGTCGGGAGGTGAGATACTCGCCGCAGAATACCCAGCCTCTGACCTGCTCTTGTTGCCACAGTATTTATGTGGCTGGTCCAGTTAAGTTTCTGGTCAACGGTGACACCCAGGATGTTGATGGTAGGTGATTTGGCGATGGTAATGTCGTTGAGGGCTAAATGTTGGCCAAGACACTGGGAGAACTCACCTGTTCTTCGAATAGTGCAGCGAGATCTCTTATGTCCACATGAAAGGGCAGACACGACACTCTTTCAGTATTGCACTGAAGTGTCAGCCTAGATTATGTGCTCAAGTTCTGGAGTAGACCTTGAACCTACCACTGAATCAAGGCTGACACTTGGTGTACACTCTGCGATACTGTGACATGTAGCATCAAAATGTTTGATAAGCAATTGAACTGGTGCATTAAATATTATTTGAAATCTAACAGTATTGGAAAATGTAAAATATCCCTAACACTAGAGGATGTCCCATTATTGAGATGTGGGAGCGTTGATTTTCAGGTTGAAGGCAGTTTGCTGGAAACACAAGTCGATCTGGCCAGGCAGGACAGAGTGATGGGGTCAGACGTACGGGCCATCACCTCAGTATGGGACTACTCTGAAGGGAGAGGAAAGGAGATTCAGTTTGGGCAGAGCTGAGAGGTTCAAGTTTACGTCCACAGCACAAAGTCATCAGATTGGTAGTGCTGGGGAGTGTCGTAGAAAATAATGTCAGAACTGTAAAACCTTGTCGATAGTCTTCTGGTGTGTCATTCATGTGCCTGGTCTCCATGTGAGCTCAAGATAATGAGTGTTGGCATCACTGACAAACATGACTGTTCTCTCACTGTGACCTTTACATTGTACTTACCAGAGGGGTTCACTGTGTAGTGCTTCAGTGGAGGGTTCCTGGCTGATATCAGCACGAACTAGTGTTCAAACCCTCAGAGCCATCATTGGAGCCTGTTGCTCCTTTATTTTTAATAAGCTCATTAATGTGCAAAGTGTTTTTGAGTCAATGTGTGATATACCCCATGGAAAGTCATTGCTAAGTGCATCATGCCTTCTTGTTTCTGGAAGTCAGTTAGTTTATGAAATGATTAAAAACATCCCCTTACCTCAATCTCTGGGAAGCAGTTAATGTCTGTCCAACTGATTTTCACAGTCATTCAAGAGCTGTGATAACTCCAGGAGATCTGACTATGATATGTGCTCACAACAGATATTTGTACTGTTGCTTCCCCAAGAGGTGAGTTTCACTTGTTTTGACCCGAGCTGTTCACTTCTGCACTGCTCAAGTGGAAAGTTTGTGGAATGGGGCTTGAATCCACAATCTTCTGGCACACATGCAAGGATGCTACTTAAATAGTATCTAACCAACTGTTCCACCAGTTCCCAAACTTTTATGTTTCTGCTGGGAGAGGATTTAAATATCTTGTGCTCTGCTCCTTATGGCCTAAAATAAGTAACTGTCTCATTGGTCTAGAGTTATGATTCTTGAGTAAGTTTCATTATATGCAAGAGGTCCTGGGTTCAAATCTCAAATGAATTTTGGCCGACAATCATAGCACTATGGGTATAGAATAGAATAAAAGAAAATGCTCACCACATCTGAATCCACATTAAGTTCACTCTAGTGTCTGAGCCAGAAGGATTGAGTTCAGCCTTATGGAGTTGAACACACAATTTAGGCTGATGCCTCAGCGCAATGCTGAAGGAGTGCTGTGATCTGCAGGGAGGGGGGGACAGGTCATTTCGGTTCCCGCCACAAACTCCATTCCCTAGCCACTGACTCCATCCCTCTTCCTAACATCTGTCTGAGGCTGAACCACACTGTTCGCAACCTTGGTGTCATATTTGACCCTGAAATGAGCTTCCGACCACACATCCGCAGCATAACAAAGACCGCCTACTTCCACCTCCATAACATCGCCCGTCTCCGCCCTTGCCTCAGCTCATCCACTGCTGAAACCCTCAACCATGCCTTTGCTCAACCATTGGTGGCCGTGCCTTCTGCTGCCTAGGCCCCAAGCTCTGGAATTCCCTGCCTAAACCTCTCCGCCTCGCTACCTCTCTTTCCTCCTTTAAGACGCTCCTTAAAACCTACCTCTTTGACCAAGCTTTTTGTCATCTGTCCTAATTTCTCCTTATGTGGCTCGGTGTCAAATTTTTGTCTTGTAATCCTCCTGTGCAGTGCCATTGGGGCCTTTTACTGCGTTAAAGGCGTTACAAGTTGTCATTCCATCCCGTTGCCTACACACGCATGTTTTCAGCAGATGTCACTAGATAGCAATTAGGAGCAGGATCCAAATCCAGGGGTGCTGAGGCCAATTTAGCTCAAATCAGCAACATAGCACAGATCATGTTTCAAACCTAGAGCGTTCCTGGTTTCTTGGACTCCGCTAATCTGTGGATAAAATCAGTATGTATGACAGCAATAACTTGCATTTATATAACTGGACTTGGTGCGAGTTAGGATACGGGCAGCAGAGTTTTGGATGAACTCAAGTGGTCGGTTCCCCAGGGGTCTGTTCTCGGACCACTGCTTTTCTTGATATATGTTAATGACTTGGACTTGGGAGTACAGGGCACAATTTCAAAACTTGGAAGTAGAGTGAACAGTGAGGAGGATAGTGATAGACTTCAAGAAGACATAGACAGGCTGGTGAAATGTGCGAACACATGGCAGATGAAATTTAACGCAGAAAAGTGTGAAGTGATGCATTTTGGTAGAAAGAATGGGGAGAGGAAATAATAAACTAAATGGTACAATCCTGAAGTGGGTGCATGAACAGAGAGACCTGGGGGTATATGTGCACAAATCGTTGAAGGTGGCAGTTAAAAGGCTTACGGGATCCTGGGCTTCATGAATGGAGGTCTAGAGTACAAAAGTGTGGAAGTTATGATGAACCTGTATAAAACACTGGTTCGGCCCCAACTGGAGTACTGTGTCCAATTCTGGGCACCACACTTTAGCAAGGATGTGAAGGCCTTAGAGAGGGTGCAGAAAAGATTTACGAGAATGATTCCAGGAATGAGGGACTTCAGTTATGTTGGTAGACTGAAGAAGTAGGGGTTGTTCTCCTTGGAGCAGAGAAGGTTGAGAGGAGATTTGCTAGAGGTGTTCAAAATCATGAGGGATCTGGACAGAGTAGATAGAGAGAAACTGTTCCCATTGGCAGAAGGGTCGAGAACCAGAGGACACAGATTTAAGGTGATTGGCAAAAGAACCAAAGGCGACGTAAGAAAATCTTTTTTACGCAGCGAAATGGTTATGATCTGGAATGCACTGCCTGAAAGGGTGGTGGAGGCAGATTCAATCGTGGCTTTCAAAAGGGAGTTGGATAAGTATCTGAAGGAAAGAAATTTGCAGGGCTACGGAGAAAGGGCGGGGAAGTGCTCTTGCAGAGAGCCGGCACGGGCTCGACAGGCCGAATGGCGGCCTTCTGTGCTGTAACCATTCTATGATTCTTCTAAATTTACGGGAGGCGGGGTGAGAGGTGGGCCAGGAGAGTATTGGAATAGTTGAGATTAGAGGTAACAAAGGCATGGATGAGGGTTTCAGCAGCAAGTACTCCGAAAACGCAAATGCTCCACTTATGTAGTTAAGCAACCGTGGTCAACAAATGAGGTAAGAGACGGCATCAAGCTAAAAGAAAAGGCTTATACAAATGCAAGGAAAAGTGGAAATTCAGCAGACAGGAGAGACTATAAAAAGCAACAAAGGGACACAAAGAAAGTAATAAGTGCAAAAAGGGAACAGAAAAATAATTGCAAGGGATATCAAAGCTAACACCTAAGGTTTTTATAAACATATTAAGAGAAAGAGAGTGGTAAGAAGACAGACACATGGCAGATGAAATTTTACGCAAAGAAGCATGAAGTAATTTTATTTTGGTAGGAAGAATAAGGGGAGGCAATATAAAGTAAATGGTGCAATTTTTAATGGGGTGCAGGAACAGAACACCTGGGAGTTCACATACACAAATCTTTGAACCTGGCAGGACAAATTGAGAAAGCTGTTAAAAAGGCATACAGGAGCCGTGGCTTTATAAAGAGAGGCGGAGAGTATAAAAGCAAGGAAGTTATGCTAAACCTTCATAAAACACTGGTTAGGCCCCAGCTGGAGAATTGTGGCCAATTCTGGGCACCGCACTTTAGGAAGGATGTCAAGCTTGGCCTTGGAGAGGATGCAGAGGAGATTTACTAGAATGGTACTAGGGATGAAAGACACTGGAAAAACTGGTGGTCTGCTTAGAGCAGAGATGGTTAAGAGGAGATTTGATAGAGGTGTTCAAATTCATGAAGGGTTTTGATCGAGTAAATAAGGAGAAACTGTTTCCAGTGGCAGAAGGGTCGGTAACCAGGGAACACAGATTTAAGGTAATTGGCAATAGAACCAGAGGTGACATGTGGATCTTTTTTTAACGTAGTGAGTTCTGATCTGGAGTGCACTGCCTGAAAGGGTGGTCGAAACGGATTCAATAGTAACTTTCAGAAAGCAGTTGGATAAATACTTGAAGGGGAAAATTTTTCAGGGCTATGGGGAAAGAGCAGGGGAGTGGGACTAATTGGAGAGCTCTACCAAAGAGCCGGCACAGGCACAATGGGTTATAGAAACATAGAAAAATAGGAGCAGGAGTAGGCCATTCGGCCCTTCGAGCCTGCTCCACCATTCAATATGATCATGGCTGATCATCTATCTCAATACCATATTCCCGCACTCTCCCCATACCCCTTGATGCCTTTTGTGTCTAGAAATCTATCTATCTCCTTCTTAAATATATTCAGTGACTTGGCCTCCACAGCCTTCTGTGGTAGAGAATTCCACAGGTTCACCACCCTCTGAGTGAAGAAATTTCTCCTCATCTCAGTCCTAAATGTCCTACCCCGTATCCTGAGACTGTGACCCCTCGTTCTAGACCCCCCCCAGCCAGGGGAAACATCCTCCCTGCGTCCAGTCTGTCTAGCCCTGTCAGAATTTTATATGTTTCAATGAGATCCCCTCTCATTCTTCTAAACTCTCGTGAATACAGGCCTAGTCGACCTAATCTCTCCTCATACGACAGTCCTGGCATCGCAGGAATCAGTCTGGTGAACCTTCGTTGCACTCCCTCTATGGCAAGTATATCCTTTCTTAGGTAAGGAGACCAAAACTGCACACAGTACTCCAGGTGTGGTCTCACCAAGGCCCAGTACAACTGTAGTAAGACATCCTTGCTCCTGTACTCAAATCCTCTTGCAATGAAGGCCAACATACCATTTGCCTTCCTAACTGCTTGCTGCACCTGTATGTTTACTTTCAGTGACTGCTGTACAAGGACACCCAGGTCCCTTTGTACATCAGCATTTCCCAATCTATCACCATTTAAATAATACTCTGCCTTTCTGTTTTTCCTACCGAAGTGGATAACTTCACATTTATCCACGTTATACTGCATCTGCCATGTATTTGCCCACTCACTCAACTTGTCTAAATCGCCTTGAAGCCTCTTTGCATCCTCCTCACAACTCACAATCCCACCTAGTTTCGTGTCGTCAGCAAACTTGGAAATATTACATTTGGTTCCCTCATCCAAATCATTGATATATATTGTGAATAGCTGGGGCCCAAGCACTGATCCCTGCGGTACCCCACTAGTCACCGCCTGCCACCCCGAAAAAGACCCATTGATTCCTATTCTCTGTTTCCTGTCTGTTAACCAATTTTTGAATGGCCTCCTTCTGTGCTGTATCAGTCTATGAATGGGCCTATTAAAGATGGATGCAGGCATAACTATAATTGACAATAAGTAAATGGTAGACTTAGTAAATGAGTACTTTGTATCAGTGGGGGAAGAGGACAAAATACCAACCGTGAAAGGGAACCTAAAAATAAGTCAATGGGAGGAATTTAGTCAATTTAATGTTTTAAAAAGAAGTAATGGTGAAAATAATGGTTAAGATAGACAAATCTCCAGGACCTGATGGTTTAACCTCAGGGTATTAATAGAAATAGATGAGGAAATTGCAGGTGTGTTTGTCACAATTTTCTAAAGCACTCCAGATAGGAATTGTGCCTTTTGGAGTGGAAAATTACACGTGTTACTCCATTTTTTAAGAAGAATGGGAGGAAGGCCCAGCAAGCATCAGTCCTGTCAGTTTGGGGAAGTTACTGAAATCCTCATCAGAGACAGTGACTGAGCACTTGGACAAACTTAAGCTGATCAAAGAGTCAGCATGGATTTGTGAAGGGTCGGTCAGGTCTGACTAATCAATTGAATTTTTTGAGGCGTCACTAACATGGTGGATCATGGAGTGTCTATGGATGCTGTCTATATGGACTTCCAGAAGGGATTTGATAAGGTTCCATACAAGAGATTATTTGCAAAAAGCAGAGTGTAAGGAATTGGAGGTAACCTTGTGACATGGGTTAGTAATTGGTTAGCAGGTAAAGCCAGAGAGTAAGGATAAAGAGAACATTTTCTGATTGGTGGGATGTGACAAGTGGTGTTGGATGAGGGAATCGAGAGTTGTATATCTAAGTTTGCAGATGATACTAAATTTGGAGGCACGGTAAGTTGGGAGCAGGAAGTTATAAGGAGCCATAGTCAGATTAAGTGAGTGGGCAAAACTATGGCAGATGTGGGGAAGTATGAGGTCATCCACTTTGGATCGGAGACAGATCAGAATATTTTCTTAATGGTGAGAAACTAGGATCTGTGGAGAAGCAAATGGGTTAAGTTGTCTGTGTATACAACTCACTAAAAGCTAGTGCACAGGTACAAAAAGTAATCCCAAAGGTAAATGGCATGCTGGCCTTTATCTCAAAGGGGTTGAAATACGAAAGTGAGGAATTATGCTTCAGCTGTACAGAGCCTTGGCCAGTCCCCATCTGGAGTACTGCGTTGCGTTCAGTTTTGGGCACTGAACCTCAAGAAAGGTACATTGATCTCGAAGTGGGTACAGTGCAGATTCACCAGAATGATACCAGAGCTTAAAGGGTTAAATTATGCGGACAGATTGTATAAATGTGGTTTGTATTCCCTTGAGTTTAGAAGGTTGAGGGGGTGACTGAATTGAGGTGTTAAAAAATAATAAAGGAATTCGATAGGGTAGATGCAGAGAAATTATTTCCTCTGGTGGGGGAGTCCAGAACAAAGGGGCAGAGTCTTAAAATTAGAGTTAGGCCACTTACGAGTGAAATCATGAAGCACTTTCACACAAAGGCTAGTGGAAATCTGGAGAACTCTTCCCCCAAAAGGCTGTGAATTCTGGGGGTCCGTTGGAGCCTTCAAGACGAAGGTAGATAGATATCTGTTGGGCAAGGGTATCAAGATATAGGGAGCAAAGACAGGTAAATGGAGTTGAGGTACAGATCAGATGTAATCTGATTATGTGGCGGAACAAGCTCGACGGGCTGATTGGCCTCCTCCTGTTCCTCTGGAGAATTTGAGAATTTTCAGTGTGGGGCATCACGGCTGAGCATGATTCTGTCCTCGCCTGATGTCCATATGCACACGGACTGTGTGGTATTGATCACAGTGAGAAGCAGGAACTGTGGCAGATTTTCTCCCCTGCCCAGATCACCGACCCAGTTGTAGCAGCCAAGTCAGTGCCCCAGGTGATAGCTAATTCAACACCAGGTCATTGCTGGCCGAGAGTAGTTACTGAGTTATCGAGGCAGCCTCCCTAAAATTTGGTGGTTTAATTTATTTTTCAAATTTTTATTGATTGTGAGGTTTGATAGGCTCATGGTGTAAGGGATGTGAGTTAATCTGACTAAGAAACGGAACATCCTGTATGATGCGACCATATGTCTGTTTCACTGTAAAAAGCCAGTAATATATCAGAGGAATGTGGTTGGTAAAATAGTGTTACATTTCACACCTGACTTACTGATGTGACTGCTCTGGGTCTGAGTATGGTTTTCTTCACTTTCCAGTAGCTGTCTTACTGCGTCTGCCTGTGTGCACCTCAAATACTACGATGCACAAATTATATTGTCCTGTGGGATTGTAATTCTATGTGTGAGTGAAACATTTTGCCGTTTTTCTCCACTCCTTGCTTCACATTGCTAAGGTGGTTCCTGAAAGCTGGCAGCCCACTGGTACCTCGTCTAGGAACAAGCCTAGATAGTATAGGGAGGCAAGCCCAGTCTCATTCTACCCTTGCACACTTTACAGCTGAGTCACTGGTGGCTGACTTCTTGCCGCCCCCCCCTCCCCCCCGGCCTTTCCTGGCCCACAGGTATTGAGGCCAACAATCACCCAAACATTTCCCCAGCTAAAATCAGTTGGCACAGACAGGATCAAACCTGGGATCTCCCTATATTCAGACCTCAAATGTGTTTTAAATTGAGGGCAATGTATAAACATGGATGTGTTAGTGAATCGAGGGGGAAGTTTGAATAAGGAAGTGTTGGCAAATTGAGGGGGAATATTTAAACAAGAAAGTGTTGGTGGATAGTTTCCTGTTCAAAAGACTGCATCACTTTTTTTATTCATTCAAGGGATGTGGGCGTCACTGGCAAGGCCAGCATTTATTGTCCATCCGTAATTGCCCGGGCAAGTGGAGATTATTCCATCACACTCCTTACTTGTGCCTTGTAGATGGTGGAAAGGCTTTGAGGAGTCAGGAGGTGAGACACTTGCCGCAGGATACCCAGCCTCTGACCTGCTCTTGTTGCCACAGTAGTTATGTGGCTGGTCCAGTTAAGTTTCTGGTCAATGGTGACCCCTAGGATGTTGATGATGGGGGATTCGGTGATGGTAATGTCATTGAATGTCAAGGGGAGGTGGTTAGACTCTTGTTGGAGATAGTCATTGCCTGGCACTTCTGTGGTGCGAATGTTACCTGTTATCAGCCCAAGCCTGAACATCGTCCAGGTCTTGCTGCATGTGGGCATGGACTGCTTCAATATCTGAGGAGTTGCGAATGGCACTGAACACTGTGCAGTCATCAGCGAACATCCCCATTTCTGACCTTATGTTGGAGGGAAGGTCATTGATGAAGCAGCTGAAGATGGTTGGGCCTAGGACACTGTCCTGAGGAACCCCTGCAGCGATGTCTTGGGGCTGTGATGATTGACCTCCAACCACCACAACCATCTTCCTTTGTGCTAGGTATGACTCCAGCCAGTGGAGAGTTTTCCCCCCGATTCCCATTGACTTCAATTTTACGAGGGCTCCTTGATGCCAGACTCGGTCAAATGCTGCCTTGATATCAAGGGCAGTCACTCTCACCTCACCTCTGGAATTCAGCTCTTTTGTCCATGTTAGGACCAAGGCTGTAATGAGGTCGGGAGCCGAGTGGTCTTGGCGGAACCCAAACGGAGCATTGGTGAGCAGGTTATTGATGAGTAAGTGCCGCTTGATAGCACTGTCGATGACACCTTCCATCACTTTGCTGATGATTGAGAGTAGACTGATGGGGCGGTAATTGGCCGGATTGGATTTGTTCTGCTTTTTGTGGACAGGACATACCTGGGCAGTTTTCCACATTGTCGGATAGATGCCAGTGTTGTAGCTCTACTGGAACAGCTTGGCTAGAGGCGTGGCTAGTTCTGGAGCGCAAGTCTTCAGCACTACAGCCGGGATGTTGTCGGGGCCCATAGCCTTTGCTGTATCCAGTGTGCTCAGCCGTTTCTTTATCACGTGGAGTGAATCGAATTAGCTGAAGAATGGCTTCTGTAATGGTGGGGACGTCAGGAGGAGGCCGATATGGATCATCCACTCGTCACTTCTGGCTGAAGTGGTATAGTCTGCCACTCTAGTATGTTCCTACACCATCTGCTCACAAGTCAGTGGACTTGTGATCCACACACTCTTCTCTTTCCATCTCTACTAGGGTTTATTCACGTGGCATGTGGTGCGTGCCAGCAGCCTGGGATAAATCGCATGCCAGTGTTCCCTCTTAGTTTTTGAGAACCTGCCTGACCTCTGCTCAGTGCCTCACTTGGTGACATAACACTGAACTCAAAAAATGGCCAATTGCACCAAAATCTGCCCTGACTGAAATGCTACAAGTTGTGCTGGCTAGCCTTATTGAGCAGGTGCTCCAGTGTGTGAACAGTAGCAGGACACCTGTTGGCAGCCATAATTGTGAAGGGAGAACGAGACGGTTTGTGATCTTGGGGCTTTGATTTGCGCCACTGCCTGTCTGTATCGCAGGCAGCACGTTCGGAAGCCTGAGAGCAGGTTGCCTGGCTCTACCTTTAGCTGGTGGTTGGTACCTGGTCAGGAGACCCCAACTCAAAGGGCTCATCATCTGCAGACATGGACTCAGACACCCAGCTGTACCTCTCCACCACCTGTTAGAGACAAAAACATCTTCCGGTTCTGAGGAAGGGTCATAAGATCTGAAACGTTCATCTTTTTCCTTTCTCCACAGATACTGCCTGACGTGCTGTGTTTCCAGCATTTTCTGTTTTTATTTCTGATTTGCAGTATTTTGCTTTTTGTTCCATCTAAATGCAAGTTGTTTTAGTTGAATGAAACTAAATGAAGGTTGCAGCTGCTTGTGATGGCAATGTTTTGTTTTCTTCCCACTATTTCTGATTATCTTGCGTTGCACATTCTACACCAGCTGATGGGACAGGCAGGCCTGTTGCTGAAGGCCTTGGCCAGCCTGGAGGTCTGATCCAGACATCTGCCTCTCCAGTTCTCCTGGTCAACAACTGGCTTTGCTGTGGCATATAATGGGGTGAAGTGGAGGTGGTTACAAGCTATGCCACTGGTGGTGGTCGAGTTTGGGCAATTTAAGATATTCGAGTGCCACATAAATGTGTCGCACGACCTTAAACTCCTGATTTGGTTTCTTTATCTTCAGTGTGTTAAACACACCCAGTGACAGCAGTGCGCAGGCTAAGTCTGGGGGGGTCCCAGTATACATCTACTCCACATCCTGTTGCAGCACGTTTGAGCACCATGCTCAAACAGGTGGCAAAAAAACCAGATTGCAGTGTTACTGTAATCAGTATTATCTGACAATTTATGTTTAAAAAAAAAAAGTACAAAGTCTCAAGATTGGGTGACCGCTTTGCCGAACACCTCCGTTCAGTCCGTAAGCGTGATCCCGAGCTTCCGGTCCCCTGTCACTTTAATTCCCCACTCCACTCCCACTCTGATCTCTCCGTCCTCGGCCTCTTGCACTGTTCCAACGAAGCTCAACATAAGCTCGAGGAACAGCACCTCATCTTTCAATTAGGCACTTTACAGCCTTCTGGACTCAACATCGAGTTCAACAAATTTAGCACTGTGGGAGCACCTTCACCACACAGACTGCAGCGGTTCAAGACGGCAGCTCACCGCCACCTCTCTCCACGCTGCTGCCTGACCTGCTGAGTGTTTCCAGCATTTTCTGTTGTTAAAAGGTCTTTTAGCAGGGAATAGTAATAAATTGGATGTTAATGGCAACAGATGATGGTGTTCATGGCATGAGTGAGGTAAATAAGCCTACCCTGTGGTATTGTAAGTAGATGATGGACTGGGACATTGTGGGAAATTGCCCCGTGGCAGTGCAAGTATTTCTCGTGAGTCTACTTTGTTGGGCTCGACGCATTATTTTCTGCAAATCGGTGGATGTCAATTACACAATACACACAGCAAACGGACAGCTGTAAACAGTTTAAAGTGGTGTTGAATGTGGCGCTTGGCTGCAGGCATGTCGAACGCCGCACTTGTGGACAATGCTGAATTTGGGGGCAGTAAGCTTTTGGCTGTGCAGTGTTGAGGTTGTGATGCAGTGTATTTTTGGTGATAGCCTGAGGCTTGAGCTCAGCACGCGATTCTGTGCAGGAGAGTGCAAGGAAAATCAGGAATTGGTTGTCTGAGGAGTGCGCAAAGGCCACTGGACTTCGGATTATAATCGATTTAGGGTGGTCCACATTCGTTCATTATAACTGATCACTAAACTCCAGCATGCCGGACACTTCCAGTTCAACGTCCTCAGATCTCATCAGTATTTCAACATCGCACATAACTGCCTGACTCACTTTAGCGTAATGTATCCTGCCAGAGGTCCTTTTTAGCCAGCTCTGTGTCTCTACTATATCTCTGCTAAAGATTCCCTTGTGCTCAGGCTCAGTAACTCTGCCAATTTCCCTGAGTGTCTTACAAACTGATTGTGACCAGTTTATTTTCCCTGACTTTGTCCCATCCTGTTTAATGGGAAATGATTGGTCCCTAGTGTCCTGGCAGCCCTTCACCCATTCTTCCTATGTGAGCATAAACAGCGATAGTTAGGAGAGCTCGCGCTTGGCGTCCTCACATGCACTTTATGGCAGTGGTTACTGGGTCGTGATTAGTAGCAGGCACCTTGGAGGATTCCCCCCTTTTTACTCACCTGTCCAGCCCTGGGGCAGTGAGGTCAATGGTTTAAATGTAAACCACAGGAGTACAAAGTCTCCCTTTTACCAGTGGAAGGGCCAGTGTGTGTTTGATCTGTAAAGTAGGTACACTGTGCAGCTGGATGCATCTAGAAATACATAACTTGGCATATAAAAGTAGTGCTGACTATTTTTTGAGATCAAGTGGAAACATCAGGAAACACCTGCAACAAAAAAGAGTTTGGTGCAGAAAACTATTGCATCAAAATCCTTTCCAATCTCACTCAGTTGGTGGCACTGAGTCCGAAGGTTGTGGGTCCAAGGTTCACGTCCCACTCCAGGACTTAAACACATAATCCAAACTCTCACTTCTGTGCATTATGGAGGAAGCGCTGCTTTAAAAAAAAATGCACTTTCGAAAGAGAATATAAACCAAAGCTCTGTCAACCCAGTCGGGTAACTATGCTAAAGATCCCATGGCACTGCTTTACGAAGAGCAGGGAATTCTCCCAGTGTTCCTCTCGCAACCAACACCAAAAAAAGATAATTCACTGGTCATTGCTGAAGTACAAGTTTACTGTGTGCACAATGGCTGTCGTGTTTGTTTATATAACATTGACCTTTTCTTTATTTGATGTAGGCAATGCTGGCAATGGGTGTTTAATGCCCACCTCAGTTGTCCAGAGTCTTCTTGACTAGAAATTGTTTGTGCAACTGTGTATCTTGCTCATAGTGAGGACTGGATTCACGTGTCGGCCAGACAGGCAGGGTCCTCTCCCCAAAGCTGGGTTTTTACGACAGTCCAGCAGCTTTCATGGTCATTTTTCTGTGTCAGGCCACAAATGGCTAGATTTATTAAATTCATGGTGCGACTGGAACTCTCATCTTCTAGATTGCTAGTCCAGTGCCATAACCATTGCACTATTGTACCTTGCATTTTGGAACAATAAATTCACCTGAAGTGTTCTGGGACGTTCTTGTGAGATGTGGTGCTTCACTAAACCGCCTCTGCCTCTCTCTGCTCCTTTTTTGAAAAGAAAACCCTCTTCAAAATCCATCTCTTGGGCCAAACCTTTAGTCGTCCCTTCTAAACTCTCCTTTCCATGCTCAGCATTGACCTTCTGAGAGTAGCTTTGGGACACTTTTTACACTCAAGGCATAATATAAATGTAAATGTAGCTGTTAATTTGGTTTTAGGTTTCTCCTCATTGTGCACTTTGGGGAAGTTTATTCTGTACTTGGAGCAGCCCTCTGGAAAATTTGCTTACCTGTTGTTTTCAGCCTCCTTGTTCTGTGTCCTGATTCTAATACATTTGTTCTGTTCTAGTATATCAATTCAGTTTTTAAACTCTGAATCAAATCCTCCCTCTCACCATCTTTTTCCTATTTAAAAAAAGATGCTTGAAATAGCATTCTTATAAATTTAGCAGTGCTGTCAGCTTGGATGACTGTCGCATGTTGGTGATACAATGGAGTGGTGAAAACAATTCATGCTCGAGATTCCCTGTCCATGCCAGTGTCTGAGGTGCCAGTAGAAATCACCCGGAGTTTTGCTTCGTAGGAGGGAAAATCTTAGCTTGTTCAGGTGGGGTCCTGCACGTCTTTGGGGCTGGTTACAAATTTAAATTGATGCCGACCTGTGAACATATTTGCTGTCCTGTTAAATCCATGATATGAAAGTCTTGGATGGGGCAGGCTGTTGGAAATGGATTATAAAGCTGCACATTTTTTACCTGACTCTTAACATTGTCGATACCGTCAC
Source organism: Squalus acanthias (assembly GCA_030390025.1). Lineage (NCBI taxonomy): Eukaryota > Metazoa > Chordata > Chondrichthyes > Squaliformes > Squalidae > Squalus > Squalus acanthias. Next base: position 93,249,892 of record CM059425.1, read on the forward strand.
GCACGGAATACAATCGACTGTAAAGTCTCTATTTGGCTTGTGCTCTAATAACCGATCCTCAAGAGTTCTGAATTGAGTGCAGGGTTCCAGACTGGCTGGTGACTAACCCACCATGAAGGTTGCATGCCGAGTGGTGCCACTTTGTAAGTAGGGCAGGTGGTTTGTGCAGTGTGGCATCCTGTGAATTGTTGCCCAGTTCCTACAGTTATGGAGGCAGTGCAAGTGGCAGGTTGTGAGTGATGAATGGCTTGTCCTGACTCTCGACGATGAAGGATATGACCTCTTGTCAGTCTTGCATCGCTTCAATGTGCAGAAGATGACTCATTCTCGTGCAAGGCCCTTTAACAGTGAGTCTGAGATACTACAGCCTATGGGGGTTACTGGTGAGTTCTTTTACTGAGTCATGTGTAAGGTGTTGAAATCTGGGCTCAGTGCAGTCCAAAGCCCCACAGACCAGTGGGGTTGACCAGTGTGGTCTACTCACCGCCAGAGTCCATCCCGTCGACATCAGGCTGACAGACTGGCTGCTGGATTATGACAGCAGCACCACAAGAATTGGTGACAGTGAACCTCAATCAAATGTGGTTCATCAAAAGTCCAAAAAATGCACACAGCAGTGAAACTTTACACACACCATCTGTCTGTGGATCACTCTTTCAAACAGTGCCATACTCTGCCACTCCATTATGTTCAGAAGGCGAAATCACAAGATATACACAAATGAGGTAGGCCACTGAGCCCATCGGGTGCAACAGCATCTGGTACAATCATAGAATGTAATATACAGGCACTGTACACATATCGAGTGTTCTTGTACCATATAGTAGTAAGTATTGTATGTCGTCCTAGTATCGTGTTGGTGCTGTACTGGTCCCAAGCACAACTAGCATTGGGGTTTAACAAATATACATTGGGCATAATACCAGTATCAACGACTGGCCTGGTTACAGGTAGAATAGCATCCGGCACAGTAATGGGACCCAGTGAAATAATGGTATGTGTGGGGCGAGTACTAGCAGGGGAGGCATTCCGAACATTGGAAGGGTTAGTGTGGGCATGAGACGCATTAATAGCATAACTGTTAGTACGAATATTAGGAGAGCACTGACATCCAGGGCAGTAATATCATCAGGCAAAGTCTGAGTATCAGGGACAGTAGTAGCACGGGGTGCAGTATACGTATCGGGGTCAGAACTAGAATCGAAGGCATTAACAGCTCTGGGGATGGTAACGGCATCGGGTGCAATGTGAGTATCGGACAGTACTACCATTGAGTGCAGCACAAGTGTTGGGGACAGTAATAGCATCCGGTATACTAGCCTTGGCAGCAGTACTAGCTTCAGGTGCAATATTAGTATTGGACACAGTAATAGTATTTGCAACAGTGACAGCAATGAGCACAATAATAACATTGGGTACAGTAATAGTAGTTGGTAGTAACAATGTCCAGTACTGTTTGTGTTTAGTTTTTCACTCAAGCTGTGAAAAACAGCCAGCAATACAGTTGTAGTCATTGTCAACCCCCACCAATCTTAGACTGACTCTGGAGAGCATTTTGAGCTATGTAACACTAAGATAAATTACTGGAAGTTACAGTCAGAAAAGAAAAAGAACAAACTTGCATTTCTCCAGCGCCTTTCACGACCTTGGGAGGCCCAAAGTGCTTCACAGCCAATGAAGTACTTTTGAAGTGTAGTCACTATTGTAATGTAGGAAACGTGGCAGCCAATTTGTACACAGCAAGATCCCACAAACAGCAGTGAGATAAAAGACCAGATTATGTTTTTAAGTGATGTTGGTTGAAGGATAAATATTGGCCAGGACACCAGGGAGAACACCCCTGCTCTTTGAATAGTGCCATGGGATCTCTTCTGTCCACCTGAATGGGCAGACAGGGCCTCGGTTTAATGTCTTATTTGAAAAACAGCACCTCCGACCATGCAGCACTCCCTCAGTACTGCACTGGAGTGTCAGCCTGGATTATGTGCTCGAATTTCTGGAGTGGGTCTGTGACCCGCAACCTCCTGACTTGGAGGCGAGAGACCTACCGACTGAGCCAAGGCAAAATAATATCCAAGGACAATAAATATATTCAGGGTGGAAGTTGGAGGAACTTAGTGATGAATTAAGAATTTGACACGAGGAGATTGGCTCAAGTGTGATGTTAAATACACTAAATAAATCTGGTTGAAAATACTGGAGAAATGCCTTGTTAAAATAGTAAAGTTAATCTCATAGTGCATCATATCAATACCTTCTCAATCGGTAAATCAGAGAGCAATATCAATGTCAATGTACAGGATTAAAAATGACTGGAAAGACAGATTGTTTCTTTATCACAACAAACGCATCCATATATCATTGGATGCATACTTGGAGCTGCAGGTTTGAGTTCACTGTGTGGTGGTGTAGACTCCGAGGTTGTATGTGTTACATCGAGGAGGCTGAGGTGATGAATGCAATTAAATTCACCTGAGGACTCAAGTGTTGTCTTGCACTTTGTCATCGAAACACCCTGATCCCACTTGTAATTTCTACAGTATGTGTGTCTAGTGTTTGTGTTGCATTGCTGGTGGCAAAGTGCTTTGATTTCATGATGTTTAATACTTTTAACAGTGCCTGGATTGCAGGACCTCAATAATTAGCATTGTTACCTGGCTTGTTTAGTATACAGCTACAATATACTGTCAAAGAAATCGCACTCAAACTTCTTGTGTGATGTTCATAATTCATCACCTTAAATTGCTCCCACACCAGTGCCAGACCTGCAAACACCAGTGCTGCACCCGACTCGTGTCTGTCCAGATACAACCCAAGGTTGGAAGGACAGAAGCTATAATTGTACTGCCAGGTGTTGTTCGCAGTTTAAGTCAAAGTAGTATAAAGATTTCACCCAGCCACCATTATACTTCACTGAAATACTAGTGGATCTGAGGTGGGCAGTATTGCCAGGCTGCCTGGGGTAATGAATTAGAGGAGAGTTTTCAGAAGTGTGCACATATTGATGCTCGGGTTTGAACTCCCAGCATCTGAATAGTTGGTGCTGAGTAGTTGGGCTCACAGTGAGGTTGTAAGAGTGTATTGTACTCAGCGATGGTTGCTGATCATGTTTGCTGATCTTTGCAGTACCTTCAAAAGGCCCAGTTTCTCCTGCACGAGAGGAGCTTTCTATGGCAGCAGACTTACTTCAGAGCGAGAATGGGAGCGGTGCAGAGTTGGCAAAGCCTCTCCATCTGCAGTACCTGGAGCGTGCACTACGACTTGACCCCTTCCTGCGCCAGGCTGCAAGTGTCTTCAACAGACCTATTTCCAGGTAAGCACACCGCTTGCTAAGCTTGGTTTGCTGTGACGTTAGTTTGGTTTGTAGGTTGCTGATGGGAATTGTATAAAAAAAAACAATGGATAATAGTTAATTCATAAAATAGAGCACGAGGGAACAGCTGTTTTACAGGGGTAGGTGACTGTAGGTGAGTGTTGACCTGTAGAGAGCTGCCCTGCTTTTATTTTACTTTCAGAAATGTTATTTTGAAGCATATGCCCGTGTACAGGGATCCTTTATGCTACCCTTTGTGCAGCATTTGAAGTGTGTGCAGTGGTGTGACAAAGAGTAAGAGAATCCCTTGCAGTGTGTCTGATTTGAATCTTTGCTGCTTTGTGTTTATGGCACCTTTGGATGCCATCTTTCTCTCTCACTGCACACTCAAAGTATGGGTTCAAGGGGAACGAAGTCACCTGTATTAAAAGAAAAAAAGACTTGCATTTATATAGCGCCTTTCACGGCCACCAGATATCCCAAAGTACTTTACAGCTTAGAAGAGGGAGGGTGGATGTTGAGTTTCGATCTAATAGCTTTACACAGAGGGCGGTGATTGTGTGGAATGGACTTTTGAATCGTAGTCACTGTTGTAACGTAGGAAAATTGCAGAAGTTTGAATTGGCGGGTGCTGCAGCTTGCCCAGCAGGTCTGTCGCACACTGTTACTCTATCAATGGATAGTTGGAAGCACCCTGGGAAGAGATGTTTCGAGCAGATCTCTGGCATTAGGTTGTGCTCCAGTGATTTTCAGACACAAGGCTTCTTGAGAACGGTTTGCTAGTTGCTCACAGTGACGGACTGAGTGGAGGGCACAGGCTTGTGCCTGTGCAACATCTGCAGGCTGTCCCTGTTACGTGGCTTGAGACCCATTTCAATATCTCCACTGTAATACCAATTATCCTGATGTTTTAATCCAAGTTTACCTAACTCTGCAAACACACTTATTGATTCTCCACTTAATGCTGCAGTGATGAGAGTGATGATGGGCTTGAGGAGGCTCCCTTGCTGTCTAAAGTGGGTTCTGGGAACCTTCTGAGCCGCATTAAGAAGGAGCCCGTTGATGAGGATCTGGGAGAACAACCGGAAGTCGGGCACAGCAGAACACTGACTGCTCCACCCTCGCTCAATGGTGCCTTTCATCCAGGTGAGAATCTGAAGGAGCCACCTGGCTGCTCCCATTAGTCTGAACTCACTTTAAAGGTGAGGCAGAATTCTGTAACAGGATACCATCTGTTTGTTCTGGGAATGCCACCAGCACGCTCAAACTCTGTCCTCATTGGGCTTAGTGTTTGCGAAAAGCTAATTTGGGATTTTTTACTTTACAGGCGCGTTTTGTAAACTTTGCCGTTCAGTTTGAGTAAGCAGACACTGCACAAATCCAAATGCATTTCCAGTTAAAAACTGTTGTGTGTTTGCCTGTGTTTTGGTGCCCACAATGTGAGATTAATTTGGTACAGGACATAATTTCTGCTGTGTCTCACTGGAGGAACAAATGAATAACAATGTTGTACAGTGCCTGTCACCTAAAGTCACTGGAGATCATCCCAATCTCGCAATGTTGCTCTGTATCGTAAACTGGAGCTGACCCGAGAGTTTGGTTAATTGGAATGTTTGGAATTGGGGGAGGGGTAGGAATGGAAAGGTTCCACTATATTGGGTCTGGGTTTAAAAAAAATAAATAAATAAAATATTTTCTGCCTTAAAAGAATGGGTGAATTGAACCCTGATAGTATTTTGGAGGTCGCTGCAAACTAGAACCAGGGCATGGGCTCAAGCTGAGAAAAGGGAGGGTGAACATTGAGTTTAGATTTAATTACTTTACACAGAGGGTGGTGATTGTGTGGAATGGACTGTTCAGGCAGGCGGATGGTGTGGAAATATTTAATGGAGAATTCAACTGTAGAAACACCACTTCCACACTGGCTGAGGTCAGCTAACTCAGCACAGATCTGAGATTGAAGCTGGGGCTCCCCTGTGGCTCAGAACCAAACCAACCACTGCGGGAGTAGGTAAGAGCCTGGTCAGACCTTTTCCAAACTCACCGAATGGAACTTTCAGTGCAAAGTGCCTCCTGCTCCCCACACTGATCATCCTCTACGGTCAATGACATCCAGTAGCTGCTGTCAGCACAAAAAAACAAGCCTAAAACTGATGGCCGATAGATTCAAATAAGAAATACCAGGGAGGGATTTTGATACCACGGTTAAATAAGGGGGTTTCAGACTGGGGATATAAATCCCCTTGAGCTTTGATCTCATGGTTTAGGATGGTACCAGCAGACCTGTGTTACCTGCTTACCTGGAACAGTGCCCGAGGTTCCCACTACTCTGTTTCCTGTTAACATAGCGCTGTGTTAAGTACAGTGCTCAGTTCCTTCTATTCATGAACTGATTTGCTTTGTCTGAGCGTTGTGAGGTGCTGGTGACTAATAATTCTCTGCAATGTTTATGTTCAGCAGAACTCAAAGTTGAGAAGGGAAACGTATACAATTTCAGCAAACTGAAGAAAAGCAGGAAATGGCTGAAGGTGAGGACGCAACAGTGTCTGTGCAATCTGATTCCTTCCTATTTAGTAACAGTGATTACCCTGCGAAGGTGTGCTGCATTAGAGTGTGGAGCTGATAGTAGTTATTCTCTGGCACATGCCTATTGTTCAATTGCTGCTGATCACCCCTCACACAGTCACTGCTGGCTATATTTTGTGAACAGAAGTGAGGGAGAAGTCTCTGTGTGTGCTCTAATGGTGCAAGGGTAAATTGGTTAAATAGTATGATTACTACCTGACTGAGGGTCCCAGGCTAGGACCACTGGCTAAAATGTAACTGTTGCAGCCGGTGTGCTATAATATTACTACCCAAGTGCCAGCCTTGGCTCAAGTGGTAGCACGGTCGCCTCTGAGTCAGAATGTTGTGGGTTCAAGTGCCACTTCACAGACGTGAGCCCAAAATCCAGGCTGACACTCCCAGTGCAGTACTGAGGGAGCACTGCACTGTCGGAGGTACCGTCTTTCAGATGAGATGTTAAACTGCGCGTGGCCCCATCTGCCCTCTGGGGTGAATGTAAAAGATCCCATGGCACTATGAAGAAGAGCAAGGGAGTTGTCCCAGCCAACGTTTATCCCTCAATCATTTAAAAATAGCTGGTAATTTGTCTCGTTCCTCTTTGTGGGACCTTGCTGTGTGTAAATTGGCTGTGGTTTCACACTTTACGACAGTGACTACACTTCATTAGGGTGTGAAGTGCTTTGGGACGTCCAGAGGACGTGAAAGACTCTGTGTATAAATCTCAATTCTTTCTTCGTTCTTTCATTATCTGACTGAGTGTTGAGGGCCACTAATGGCGGCTGAAATGTAACTGTCTGCTGCAAAACCTCAGGTTGTGGCTTCATTGACACCAAGGTATTCTGTGGACATGTCACCTTTACTTTTTTTGGGAGTTTTCTCTCCTATTCTGAAGCTGACTCTTGCTAGGTGCAGTTCCACCATCACTGGGCGCTTGAGGCATCTACCCAGGTGGCCATTCGTCAAGCGAGCTCAGACAGTGAGTGTTGGCAGACTAACTCACTGTCGAGGGCAGTGTAACTGGGCCCAAGCCCGATCCTGTCGTGATGTGCATACACCCACACTTTCCAGCAGGGATACCAGTCAGGGGCAGGAACTGTGGCTGATTTGATTTTTTTCCCCCTCCTCCCTAGCCTCGACGCACTGGAGTCAATTGTAATGCTCAGTTGATGTTTGAGATGATCGCAGCTCTGGGATGGAACTTGCACACTTTCTCTAACTATCTGTTTGAACAGTTTTGTGTTGCTCTCATTTTCCCTGAGTCTGCAGACTACCTGCTCCCCTGCCTCCTTCAGCTGGGCACCACCGAAAATGCAACCACAGTTTGAGGCGACTCCATCCAAACTTCTCACTGTAGGAGAAGGCCTTCTCCATATGCCAGTACAGCTTAGATCAGGAGCTCTGGTGCTGGGAATGGTGGGGTGCCAGGTCTTCCATGGCACCCCACACTATTGAAGCTGCGGCTTGCTGGCGGCTCCATCTCCCCTTGGAGCGAGGGCCTGGTGCTGCTCGCTGATCAGATGTTGCCATGTTAACGGAGTTTGATTGTTGATATATGGACATGATTTAAGGGCTTTCACTGCTGAGGGCGATCCAGTATGTAATTCGTGTTAGGTTGCTTATCTCTGGGTTTGAAGTTCACACTTGCACAATGTGTTCTGAATGTTCATGCACACAAATAACTGAGTGTAGTTTCTGGTGTCGCTGCGATTTTGCTGCACTGAGGGGGAAGCCCGGTAAGGGCTGGCTGCCAGACAGCTTTTCCATTGCTCCTGCCTGGCCTGGCTCGTTGAAGTCTGGTTAATGGAGTGTGGGGAAGCTTATGTTAACTGTCTGATTTGGTGAACTAGCTTTTGGTTGCAGTCTTTGTTGCAGTGGTGAGGGATCTGATTTTGAGAGAGATTTTCAGCCACATCACCTTTTGGACTGTTAACACTTAGTGAGGATGGGAGCAGACTTCATCGGATTACATAGGATGTACGGCACAGCAACAGGCCATTCGGCCCAACCAGTCCATGCCAGTGCTTATGCTCCACTCGAGCCTCCTCCCGTCTCCGTCTTTCCTCATCTAACTCTATCAGCATAACCCTCTATTCCCTTTTCCCTCATATGCTTGTCCAGCCTCCCCTTAAATGCATCTCTACTATTCGCTTCAACCACTCCCTGTGGTAGCGAGTTCCACATTCTCGCCACTCTTTCTTTGGGTAAAGAAGTTTCTTCTGAATTCCCTATTGGATTTCTTGGTGACTATCTTATATTGATGGCCTCTAGTTATGCTCTTTCCCACAAGTGGAAACGTTCTCTATCCACTCCACCAAAATTTTTCATAATTTTAAAGACCTCTATTAGGTCACCCCTCAGCCGCCTTTTTTCAGGAGAAGAGAGACCCAGCCTGTTCATCCTTTCCTGATATGTAGCCCCTCGCATTTCTGGTATCATCCTTGTAAATCTTCTTTGCACCCTCTCCAGTGCCTCTCTATCCTTTTTATAATATGGCGACCAGAACTGTACGCAGTACTCCAAGTGTGGTCTAACCAAGGTTTGATACAGGTTTAGCATAACTTCCCTATTTTTCAGTTCTGTGCCTCGAGAAATAAACCCTAGTGCTTGGTTTGCTTTTTTTATGGCCTTGCTAACCTGTGTCACAACTTTTAGTGATTTGTGTATTTGTACACCGAGATCCCTTTGTTCCTCTACCCCACCTAGACTCGCACCTTCCAAGTGATAAGTGACCTTCCCTATTCTTCCTACAAAAATGTACTACCTCACATTTATCTGTGTTGAACTTCATTTGCCAATTATATGCTCATTCTGCATGTTTATTAATGTCCTCCTGTAACTTGTTGCAGTCCTCCGCAGTATTGATTATCCCCCCCAATTTGGTGTCATCCGCAAATTTAGAAATTGTGGTTTTGATTCCTAAGTCTAAATTGTTAATGTAAATTGTGAACAGCAGTGGTCCCAGCACTGATCCTTGTGGAACACCACTACCCACCTTCTACCACTGTGAAATAGCTACCTTTACCCCTACTCTCTGCTTTCTGTCCTGATGTGAGAAGTCGCACAACACCAGGTTATAGTCCAACAGTTTTATTTGAAATCACAAGCTTTCGGAGCGCTGCTCCTTCGTCAGGTGACTTCACCTGACGAAGGAGCAGCGCTCCGAAAGCTTGTGATTTCAAATAAAACTGTTGGACTATAACCTGGTGTTGTGCGACTTCTCACATTTGTCCACCCCAGTCCAACACCGGCATCTCCACATTCTGTCCTGAAGCTAGCCAGCAATCCATTCTGCTACTTGTCCCCTGACTCCGCATTCTCTGACCTTGTTCATCAGTCTATTATGGGGTACCTTATCGAAGGCCTTTTGAAAATCCAGATAAATTACATCTACTGCATTACCATTGTCTACTCTCTCTGTTACATCTTCAAAAAATTCAATGAGGTTGGTTAAGCAAGACTTTCCCTTTTGAAATCCATGTTGACTGTTCATTATTATATTTTTGGTTTCTAGATGTTCTATTTTCTCCTTTAGTAGGGATTCCATTATTTTTCCTACCACCGATGTTAAGCTGACTGCTCTATAATTCACTGGACATGTTCTATCCCCATTCTTAAATATTGGTATTACGTTAGCTATCCGCCAGTCCTCTGGCACTATACCTTTTTCTAATGAATTATTAAATATGTGTAGTAATGCCACTGCTATCTCTTCCCTAGATTCTGTTAAAATGCGTGGATGCAATCCATCCGGACCAGGGGTTTTATCCTGAGTTTGATTAGTTTATTTAATATATCCCCTTTATTTTAAATGCACTTATCTCATTACTAATCTTATCATCCAATGTCATGTCCACCTGTTCTATCTCCCTGGTAAATACTGAAGCAAAATAGGGATTCAATATTTCTGCCATCTCTCTATCGTTACCTGTGGTATTATCCTGTCTATCCCTTAACGGCCCTATTCCCATCCCAACCTACCTTTTTTATTGATGTGCCTATAAAATATTTTACTATTTTGTTTTATTTTCCATGATAACTTTATTACATAGTTCCTCTTTGCCTCCCTAATTATTTTTTTTGATTTCTCTCCTAATCTCTTCGTATTCTCTCATCATGCACTCCCCTGCTGTCTATGTACTTAATGTATGCCTCTTTCCTTACCATCAGTTGTTCCCTTATGGCTTTATTCATCCATGGAGTCTCATTATTGTTTCCTTTTAGCGGAATAGATTGTTCCTGCACTCTGTTGAACACCGTTTTAAATGTTTCCCATTGCTGTTCTACATCGTTGTTTGCCAATATTGTTGCCCATTTTTTTTCCCTAAATTCTATTCTCAGCCCCTCAACATAAACCATCAACCCCACTTTTAAAAAGTAAATTTCTACAGAGCAATTTGGGTTATCTTCCGGCTGAACATCAGGAAGGTTGAAGCCACAGACTTTGGCTCACATTACAAACTCCACTTCCTAGCCACTGACACCATCCCAGCCACTCTCTTAGCTGAACCACACCGTTTGCAGTCTTGGTGTCCTGTTCAGCCCTAAGCTGAGCTTTAAACACCTCCACACTGGACAAGGTCTGATGGCATGGACGCAGTTGAAGAGTTGTGAAGAGTGCTGGAAGCATTAGAGATGGGTACCATTGGTGTACATGAGTCTGACTTTGGGCTCCACACACTGATGTTGAAAGAGGGCACAGCACAGATTCATTAGGATGCTGGCTGGCATGAGGAAATACAAATATGAAGAAAGACTTGATAAGGTGGGGGCTATTTTTGTTACAACAGAGCAGATTATGTGGTGATTTGATCGAGCTGTTCAGAGGAATGGGACCGAGAAGGTAGAAGCAGTCTCGCTCCAGGAACAAGGGGACATAGATATAAGCTTAAATACAAGAGATTTAGGACAAAAAGCAAGAGAAACTTCTTTCCTCAGCCTCACAATCCTCTGTGTATATACAACCAGAGTTGGTGATTGAAGCAGAGACTTAGACTGCGAATTTCCTCTGAGCTTCTCCCACTCACCACGATGGCTTTGGAGATTCAGCCACAATTCCAGCAAGGTGACAGCAGCGGAGAGGGAGCAGCTCCAAGGATATTCCCTGCCTAAGTCAGTATTTAAATGGTTGAAAGAGAGGGTGATAAAGGGATGTGGAACAGTACGGGACATGGGATTTGGAATCTTGCTTGCTTGGAGGATTGATGCCATCGAGGACTGTTGGCCTGGATAGCCTGTTTCCATGTACAAACCCAGTGTTCGTCAACCCTTGATGTTGAGTGCTATCTGTTTCACTATTAATCACTTCTTGGACCTGCCTACCCTCTCCGGTTTATACAGAAATCCGTTTCTCCTTTCTGTTTAGAGCATTCTCTTGAGTAATGAGACATCGGACTCAAACACAGATGATGACGATACTGAGGGGGAGTTCATGCTCACCAAGGAGGAGTTGCACGATATGCTGCGCATGCACAAGTACAGGAAGCTGCACCAGAGCAGAGTGCACAGTGACAGAGAGGTAAGTAGCTCCAGCCCGTACTATTTCTTCTATCTCTGGCACCTCGTGGGTTGCTGGGGAGCAGTGCTGCTTCAGTGCATCGGGATCACTGATGGGTCCATGAGCACTGTATTAAGCAGCCAGTGACTGATAGTGGGAATGAATGGAGACAGCTCATTGGGGAATGGGGTCTGTACCGTAAATCACTGATACAGTGGGAATGAATGGAGACAGCTCATTGGGGAATGGGCTCTGTACCGTAAATCACTGATACAGTGGGAATGAATGGAGACAGCTCTTTGGGGAGGTTACTTGCATCAGAAAGTGCGTACACTTCATTAGGGTTGGAATGGGGGGGGGTCATTGTGGCAATGCTTTGTGCTGAGGCCTGAGCTTTGTACTGCAAAGGGCTTCTGTTGTTTGGGTTTGTATGAGATTACATTGACTATTTAGGCAGTACCCAGTTTGCTCCATACACATGGTGCTGAATCTCTCCAACTGCCCGTGGAGTATGTTCACTGACTTGTGTATCGACTGCAGCTGCTCCTGCGAATCCACTCATTGGTAGCTGGCATGCAATGTGCTGTGGGGTGGGAGGGAGGGAAGTCTTTAGAGAACCAGATATTCAAGTTTGCCGATAACACAAATATTGGTGTTATGGTAAGTAGTGCAGATTGGAGCATAAAATTACAAAGACACTGATGGATCAAGTGAGCGGGCAAAACTGGCCGATGGATTTCAACACAGCTAAGTGTGAGGTCATCCATTTTGGACCAAAAAAGGATTGATCCCAGTATTATTTAAATGGAGAAAAGCTAGGATCAGTGGAGGTCTAAAGAGATTTAGGGATCCATGTATACAGATCACTAAAATGTAGTCAAGTGCAAAAAATGATCAAAAAGGGAAATGGAATGTTACCCTTTATATCTCGAGGGCTAGAATATAAAGAGGAAGTTGCAGCTATACAAAGCCCTGGTTCGACCACATCTGGAGTACTGTGTACAATTCTGGGCACCGCACCTTAGAAAGGATATATTGGCCTTGGAAGGAGTGCAGCGCAGATTCACCAGAATGTTGCCAGGTCTCCAAGGGTTAGATTATGAGGAGAGATTGCATAAACTGGGCTTGTATTCCCTGGAATATGGAGGGTGATTTGATTTAGGTTTTTTGGATTTTGGAAGGAATTGATGGGGTAGATAGAAACCATTTCCGCTGGTGGGGGAGTCTAGGGCAAGGGGACATAACCTTAAAATCAGAGCCAGGCCATTCAGGAGAGAAGTTAGGAAACACTTCTTCATGCAAAGGGTGGTAGAAGTGTGGAACACTCTCCCACAAAAAGGGTTAGATACGAGCTCAATTAATAAATTTAAATCTGAAATTGATAGATGTTTGCTAGCCAAGGGTATGAAGGGATATGGAGCCAAGGCGGGTAAATGGAGTTAAGATACAGATCAGCCATTGAATGGCAGAACTGGCTCAAGGGGCTGAATGGTCGACTCATGTTCCTATGTTAATAGAGCACATAATACAGTACATATATACTTTCATTGTTGGGACGAGGAATCCTGAGGGCAGTTCTCCCTTATGGTAGCACCTTGGAAGTGGAGAAGGGGAATCTAAAGCTTTGATTCCTCACGACTTTGGTAAACTAAGGGAGAAGGACCATAGGCCACACTCGTGCATGTACTTATGTTCCTGTGGTCAGTTCCAGATTGGCACTGGACTTGGTCTGAAGCAGGTCACTTGTCCCCTCATGTTTGGGTGAGTCGAGACCGCAGGAGGGCAATAGTAGGAAGTGAAATTCTTCTCTCCCCCCCCCCCCCCCCCCCCCCCCCCCCCCCCCCCAATCCCATCTCATCCATATGCTGCCCATTCCTGACATCATACACCAACATGAGGTCAGCTTCCCACATGAACACTGAGACATCCACCTCTACCTCTCCACCCACCTCTCTCGACCCCTCCATTGCCACTGTTGACTGCTTGCCGGTTTTAGATGATCCACAATATCCTCCAGTTAAACTGAAGTCATTGGGCTAGAAATTGCGTAGCGCCCCATCTGGGGCGATAACTTTTGCCGGAACGCTAAAGTATTGCGCTAGGGACTGAGGCGCTAAGTCTTAGCACCAGCGCAAAAGCAGCAGGGAATTTTGTGGGCGTCGCTCAATTCACCCAGTCGCAAACCCATTTACTCCCCGTTATCGCCCCCCGGAGGCGCTAACGGGAGGCGCAATGGAGGCCAATTTCTCCCCCCATTGTCTTTGGCCCCACCACAAACTCATACCCTCGCCAACTATTTCATCCTTCTCCCCGGCCACTGTCTCCGGTTCATCCAAACTGTTCATAACCTTCGTGTCCTATTTGACCACAAGCTGAGCTTTCAACCCCATATTCTCTCCATCACAAAGCATGTCTTTGTAACATCGGCCACCTCTGCCCACCTGCTGCTGAAACCCTCCTCCATGTCTTTGACTCTATCAGACTCGACTTCCAATGCTTTCCCAGCCGGCCTCTAATCAATAGACTTCAGCTCGTTCAAAACATTGCTGCCCTTTCCTATCCTGCGTGCCCATTACACCTATCCTCACTGATCTACACAGGCTCCTGGTTCCCCAGCACCTTCCCTCCAATTCAGTATTTTCATCCTCATGTTAATATCCCTTGGTGACCTCTCCAGCTCGCCCCACACCACACCCCCTTCCCCCCCCATGCGCTGGGATGTTGATTTGACGTGTTGTGGGTCTGTGACATGGCTGAAGATCTGCTGCGGGCGGGCCGATGCTGTTATTGGAAATGTTTCCACTTGAAGTGATATTGAATGTGTGCACTCCCTCCAGCTCCAGCAATACCAGTACTACAGCACTGGCCTACTCTCCACGCACGACCATTTCTACGAGCAGCAACGCCATGTCCTGGGCCCCAGCAAGAAGAAGAAGAAAGAGGAGAAAAAGATGAAGGGTGAGTTGGCAGCATCCCGCTTTTCTACTGGGTCCCTGCAGCCCCGTCTATGCTTATGCTTAGTTGTATCTTAGTGCAATTTTCCCCTGCCCGCCACCGTGCGCGTGCTCGCTTTAGATCGTGTCTCCTCAGGAGATAAGCTGAGGCAGGGCTGGAGACCGGCGATATTAAGGAGTTGGAAGTAGGCAGTCTTGGTGATGGAGAGGATATGAGCTCGGAAGCTCGGCTCGGTTGTGAACAGTCTGATTCAGCCTGAGACGTGGCCAGCGAGGGGGGGGGGTGGAATTGGTGGCGAAGGAACAAAGTTTGTGGTAGGGTCTGAAGTCAGTGGCTTCACGCTTCCAAATATTTAATTGTAGGAAATTGCAACTCATCCAGGACTGGATGTTGGACAAGCAGTCTGACAATTTGGAGACAGTGGAGGGGTCAAGAGGTGGTGGTGAGCTAGAGCTGTGTGTTGTCGGCATCTATGTGGATCCTGACACGATGTCGCCAAGAGGCAGCAAATAGGTGAGAAGTAGGAGGGGGCCGAGGAGAGATCCTTGAGATAGCTGAGAGATAACCGTGTGGGTGCAGGACGAGAAGTCATTGCAGGTGATTCTCTGGCTATGACTGGATTGGTAAAAATGTAACCAGGCAGGTGCAGTCCCACCCAGCTGGACAACAATGGAGAAGCATTGGACAAGGACGGAGGAGTCAACCCTGTCAAAGGCCGCAGGAAGGAAGAGGAGGGATAGTTTACCTTTGTCACAGTCATGTCGGATGTCATTTACGTCTTTGATAAGGCCCATCTCAGTGCTGTGGCAGGTGCGGAAACTTAATTGGAGGGGTTCAAATATGGATTTGCGGGAAAGATGGGCACGGATTTGCGAGGCAACAACACGTTCAAGGACTTCGGAGAGGAAAGAGGTTGAAGGTGGGGTGGTAGGATGCAAGGACAGAGGGTGGTGATGGCAAATTTGAAAGGGAGGGGGACAGTACCTGAAGTGAGAGTACTGTTTACAATATCGGGTAACCTGGAGATCAGGAAGGGAAGTTTGGTGGTCAGCAGTTTAGTGGGAATAGGGGCTATCGGAAAGAATCTGGGGAATGATGCGAGTTCAGGGCTAGGGCAGGGAGAAAACTTGGGGGACGCTTGGTTTGGTGGGCAAAGGGAAGGAAGGGAAGTGGCAAGAGGCTGCTGAATGGATGGTTTCAATCTTGGAGACAAAGAAGTCCATTTACTTTGAATCATAGAATGGTTACAGCACAGAAGGAGGCCATTTGGCCCATCGAACCCATGCTGGCTCTCTGCAAGAGCACTTCAGCTAGTCCCACTCCAACGCCCTTTCCCCGTAGCCCTCCAAATTTTTTTCCTTCAGGTACTTATCCAATTCCTTTTTGAAAGCCACAATTGAATCTGCCTCCACCACCCTTTCAGGCAGTGCATTCCAGATCCTAACCACTCGCTGCGTAAAAAAGTTTTTCCTCATGTCGCCTTTGGTTCTTCTGCCCATCACCTTAAATCTGTGTCTCTGGTTCTCGACCCTTCTGCCAATGGGAACAGTTTCTCTCTATCTACTGTCTAGACCCCTCATGATTTTGAACACCTCTATCAAATCTCCTCTCAACCTTCTCTGCTCGAAGGAGAACAACCCCAGCTTCTTCAGTCTATCCACGTAACTGAAGATCCCTGGAACCATTCTTGTAAATCTTTTCTGCACCCTCTCTAAGGCCTTCACATCCTTCCTAAAGTGCGGTGCCCAGAATTGGACGCAATACTCCAGTTGAGGCCGAATCAGTATTCATCATAACGTCCTTGCTTTTGTACTCTGCCTCTATTTATGAAGCCCAGGATCCTGTGTGCTTTTTTTAACCACTTTCTCAACCTGCCCTGCCACCTTCAATGATTTGTGCACACATGCACCCCCTTTAGAATTGTACCCTTTAGTTTATATTGCCTCTCCTCGTTCTTCCTACTAAATTGTATCACTTCGCACTTTTCTGCGTTAAATTTCATCTGCCACGTGTCCGCACATTCCACCAGCCTGTTTATGTCCTCTTGAAGTCTATCACTGTTCACTGTACTTCCAAGTTTTGTGTCATCTGCAAATTTTGAAATTGTGCCCATGGGCTTCAACTTTGCTGGCAAGCCTATTATGTGGCACTTGTTCGATGTGAAGATGGAGGGGGCAGGGGAGAGGGGTTTCAGGGGGTGGGTGGTAATGGACAAAAGAAGCTGGGGGTTATCTTTACATTCCAGGATGATCCTGGAGTGGTGAGCAGTTTTGGCAGAGGGGTTAGTGTTCGATGTGTTGCAGCCAGATCGTGTGATGTTAGTGTAGGAACTGACATAAGAACATAAGAAGTAAGAGCAGGAGTAGGCCATACAGCCCCTCGAGCTTATTCCGCCATTCAATAAGATCATGGCAGATCATCAACCTCAACTCCACTTTCCCGCCCGATCTCCATATCCCTTGATTCCCCTAGAGTCCAAAAATCTATCTCTCTCAGCCTTGAACATACTGAAAGACTCAGCATTCACAGCCCTCTGGGGCAGAGAATTCTAAAGATTCACAACCCTCTGAGTGAAGAAATTCTTCCTCATCTCAGGCTTAAATGGCCGACCCCTTATCCTGAGACTATGCCCCCTAGTTCTAGACACTCCAGCCAGGGGAAACAACCTCTCCGCATCTACCCTGTCAATCCCCTTCAGAATCTTGTATGTTTCAATGAGATCACCTCTCATTCTTCTAAACTCCAGAGAGTATAGGCCCATTCTACACAATCTCTCATCATAGGACAGCCCTCTCATCCCAGGAATCAATCTAGTGAACCTTCGTTGCACCGCCTCCAAGGCAAGTATATCCTTCCTTCGATCAGGAGACCAGAACTGTGCAGTACTCCAGGTGTGGTCTCATCAAGGCCCTGTACAATTGTAGCAAGACTTCCTTACTCTTATACTCCAACCCCCTTGCAATAAAGGCCAACATGCCATTTGCCTTCCTTATTGCTTGCTGTACCTGCATGCTAGCTTTCTGTGTTTCTTGCACGAGGACACCCAAATCTTTCTGAACACCAACATTTGAAAGTTTCTCACCATTTAAGAAATATTCTGTTTTTCTATTCTTCCTACCAAAGTGAATAACCTCACATTTCCCGACATTATACTCCATCTGCCACCTTACTGCCCACTCACTTAGTCTATCTATATCCCTTTGCAGACTCTTTGTGTTCTCCTCACAGCTTACTGTCTCAGTTAACTTTGTATCATCAGCAAACTTGGATACATTACACTCGGTCCCTTCATCTAGGTCATTAATATAGATTGTAAATAGCTGAGGCCGCAACACAGATCCTTGCGGCACCCCACTAGTTACAGCCTGCCAACCTGAAAAAGATCCGTTTATCCCTACTCTCTGTTTTCTGTCCGTTAACCAATCCTGTAGCCATGCTACTATATTACCCCCAGCCCCATGAGCCCTAATCTTGTGTAATAATCTTTTATGTGGCACCTTATCGAATGCCTTTTGGAAATCCAAATATACTACATCCACTGGTTCCCCTTTATCTACCCTGCTAGTTACATCCTCAAAAAACTCTAATAAATTTGTCAAACACGATTTCCCTTTCATAAAACCATGTTGACTCTGCCTAATCATGTTATGATTTTCTAAGTGACTTGATACCACTTCCTTAACAATGGATTCCAGCATTTTAAGTTTAAGACTCTAGTTTCGGACTTGGGCAAGTCACTCTCAAAATTAATGTAAAATTCTATCATATGATCACTCTGCCCCAGAGGATCCTTTACTATGAGATTGTTAATTAACCATGTCTCATTACACAATACAAGATCTAAAATAGCCTGTTCCCTGGTTGGTTCCATGACATATTGTTCTAGGAAACTGTCCCGAATGCATTCCATGAACTCGTCCTCCAGACTGCCTTTGCCAATTTGATTTGTCCAGTCTATATGAAGATTAAAGTCCCCCAAGATTATTGCATTACCTTTGTTGCAAGCTCCTACTATTTCTTGATTAATATTCTGTCCAACGGTATAGCTACTGTTGGGGGGCCTATATACTACGCCTACCAGTTTTTTCTGCCCCTTGTTATTCCTTATCGCCACCCATACTGATTCTACTTCCTGATCTTCCGAGCCAAGATCCTTTCTCGCTACTGTCCTTATGTCATCCTTTATTATCAGAGTTACTCCCCCTCCTTTTCCATTCTGCCTGTCTTTTCGAAATGTCAAGTACCCTGGAACATTTAGGGGGGAAAATTCAGTTGGTTGCGCCTCCCGTTAGCGCCTTAAGAGGGCGCTAATGGGGCGCAAAGCATCTAGCGCCCAGGCGCGGCGAAGTTTGCGCCGCTCGCGAAATTAACTAGACATTTTGCGGCGGCGCTAAACACTACCGCCACGATCTCCTGCGCTGGCAGATCATGACGTCACTCGAGTGCGCAACGCCCCGGTATCGCCCCGGAGCGGATATTGAGTGGCGCCCCCTGCCTTACCGCCTGACGCGAGCAACGACAGGTTGAGGGGAGCGTTCTGCAGTCATGAAGGGAACGGGGGAGCGCTATTTAAAGGTGACCGCTTCCTGCCTTTTATTGTTGGTGCCATTTTTGAACTACGCATTCTGAGAGAGAGAGGGAGAGACTTCTGGAGAGATTCAACATTGTGTGAAGGAGTTTTGGGTACTGAGCAGCACTTTGCAGGTTCATTTTGATTTGCCATTCCTTGTATCGATTTAGCAGAGAATGTGGGGGCTGCACTCTGAGCTCTTTGTCTGGTACTCTCCATTGTTCTTTCCAGCACATTTGATGTGCAGGTCTCTCCAGGCCGAGATTCAAGGCTGCAATGAGCAGCATGTGGATGGAAAGCAAGATTAACCATCCCCTTTAAGAACTGGCCCGTGCCATTGTGTGTGTGTTCCATTGCTGACTGACATTACATGAGCTTCGCCAGCGCTCTGAGGTAGCGCCTCGCTCCTCGGCCTTTGCGCCTTAAGACAGGTGGGAGGCGCCTGATTTAGCGCTGCAATCACATCCAGGGGCGATAAAAGTCAAGTTTGCAGTCGGTGGCGATAATTAGCGCCAGGCGCTAATCTTTGCGCCCGGCCGATAATTGCGCCCCAAATGGGGCGATACTGAATTTCTCCCCCTTAGTTCCCAACCTTGGCCACCTTGCAACCATGTCTCTGTAATGGCCATTAGATCAAACCCATTTATCTCTCTTTGTGCCACTAGTTCGTCTATCTTGTTACGAATGCTTCGTGCATTCAGATAAAGAGCCTTTAATTTAAATTTTTTACCATTATTCCCTGCTTTGACCTTATTCTCTGCTGCACTGCTACCATTAAATTCTCTGTCCCTTCCTGTCACACTCTGCATATTTTTACCCAAATCGCTACACTGCTCTATTGCCTTGACCTTTCTCTTTAGATTTTTAAATTTCCCCTCACGTGACCCCTCCCCTTTTTTAGTTTAAACCCTATCTGCAGCTCCAGTTATTCGATTCGCCAGGGCGTTGGTCCCAGCCCGGTTTAAGTGGAGCCCGTCTTGACGGAACAGCTCCCTCTTTCCTCAGTACTGGTGCCAGTGCCCCATGAATTGAAACCTTTTTCCCCACATCACTCTTGAGCCAGGCATTTAACTCTCTGATCTGATTGACCCTATGCCAATTTATGCGCGGCTCAGGTAGTAATCCAGAAATTATTACACTTGTGGTTCTGCTTATTAATTTAGATCCTAACTCCTCAAACTGCCTCAGCAGGACCTCATTCTTAGTTCTACCTATGCCGTTGGTTCCGACATGTACCACGACAACTGGATCCTCCCCCTCCTACTCCAAGTTCTTCTCCAGCCGCGAGGAGATATCCTTAACCCTGGCACCGGGCAGGCAACACAGCCTTCGGGACTCTCTTTCGCGGCTGCAGAGAACAGTATCAATCCCCCTGACTATACTGTCCCCTACTACTACCACATTCCTTCCTTCTCCCCCCCACTTGGAGGGCCTCCTGTACCATGGTGCCGTGGTCAGTTTGCCCATCCTCCCTGCAGTCCTTTTCCTCATCCATACAGGTAGAAAGTACCTCGTACCTGTTGGACAAGGTCCAGGGCTGAGGCTCCTCCATCACTACATCCTGGGTCCCCATACTTTCCTGACTCACAGTCACACCCGCCTGTCCCTGACCACTGACAAACTCTAAGGTACTACTTAACCTAAAGGGTGTGACTGCCCCCTGGAACAAAGTGTCCAGGTAACTCTCCCCCTCCCTGATGCATCGCAATGTCTGCAGCTCGCACTCCAGCTCAACAATTCTGAGCTGAAGTTTCTCGAGTTGCAGACACTGACTGCAGATGTGGTTGCTCGGGGTTGCGATGCTCTCCATGAACTCCCACATGCTACAATTACGACACACCACCTGCCCTGCCATCTCTAACCTTGTTTTATTTATGAATTAGTCAGTTAAAGATTTTATTCAATCAATATTTTAGGTTTATTGTTGGATTATTTTATTTAGTTTAAGTTATTAATTTAATAAGTACTAGCAAGTTACAGTTTCTCAGCTCTTAATTTAACCACCTTCCCTCACTTAGAGCAAAAAAGAGCTGTAATACTCACCATCCAATCACCTACCTGCTCTCCTGTGATGTCACTCTTTGATGTTTTTGAATCAGAGCCTCGCGCTACCGCTGATTTAATTCAGCTCCGCTCTCGGGCCGCTCTTTATCCTCTCGCCGCTGCTTTAATTCAGCTCCGCTCTCGGGCCGCTCTTTATCCTCTCGCCACTGATTTAATTCAGGTCCGCTCTCGGGCCGCTCTTTATCCTCTCGCCACTGATTTAATTCAGCTCTGCTCTCGGGCCGCTCTTTATCCTCTCGCCACTGATTTAATTCAGGTCCGCTCTCGGGCCGCTCTTTATCCTCTCGCCACTGATTTAATTCAGGTCCGCTCTCTGGCTGCTCTTTATCCTCTCGCCACTGATTTAATTCAGGTCCGCTCTCTGGCCTCTCGCCGCTGCTTTGATTCAGGTCCACTCTCGGGCCGCTCTTTATTCTCTCGCCACTGATTTAATTCAGGTCCGCTCTCAGGCCGCTCTTTATCCTCTCGCCACTGCCGCTGATTTAATTCAGCGCCGCTCTTTATCCTCTCGCCCCTGCCGCTGCTTTAATTCAGCTCCGCTCTCGGGCCGCTCTTTATCCTCTCACCGTTGCCGCTGCTTTAATTCAGCTCCGCTCTCGGGCCGCTCTTTATCCTCTCGCCGTTGCTTTAATTCAGGGCCGCTCTCGGGCCGCTCTTTATCCTCTCACCGCTGCTTTAATTCCGCTCCGCTCTCAGGCCGCTCTTTATCCTCTCGCTGTTGCCGCTGCTTTAATTCAGCTCCGCTCTCGGGCCGCTCTTTATCCTCTCGCCGTTGCTTTAATTCAGGGCCGCTCTCGGGCCGCTCTTTATCCTCTCACCGCTGCTTTAATTCCGCTCCGCTCTCGGGCCGCTCTTTATCCTCTCGCCGTTGCTTTAATTCAGGGCCGCTCTCGGGCCGCTCTTTATCCTCTCACCGCTGCTTTAATTCCGCTCCGCTCTCAGGCCGCTCTTTATCCTCTCGCTGTTGCCGCTGCTTTAATTCCGCTCCGCTCTCGGGCCGCTCTTTATCCTCCTGCCGCTGCTTTAATTCAGCTCCGCTCTCGGGCCGCTCTTTATCCTCTCGCTGTTGCCGCTGCTTTAATTCAGGGCCGCTCTTTATCCTCTCACCGCTGCTTTAATTCCGCTCCGCTCTCGGGCCGCTCTTTATCCTCTCGCTGTTGCCGCTGCTTTAATTCAGCTCCGCTCTCGGGCCGCTCTTTATCCTCTCGCCGCTGCTTTAATCAAACCTGAAAGGCAACAGTGAAACTTAAATCAGAAAGGAATAAACTTTTGGTGAGAATGCAGTTTGTTCTTGTGAAGTTGCAGTGTTTTGACTCTCCACAGTGTGGTGCTCCTATTGTACATTTATAAAGGATGCTTTCAGCTCGTGCAGGTACAGGGGTGTATGGTGGGGGGTGGCAGTGTGCGGGGGTGGAGCTGAGCGGTGTGTTGGCGCAGGTGGGAGGAGGAGGGGTGGGCGGTGGGGGTGGTATATCTGTGGGGATGAGTGATATCTGTCATTGACTTATCTCTGGTTCTTTTCAGCCAAATTGAAGAAAGTGAAGAAGAAGAGGAAGCGTGAAGAGGAACACTCGTCTGGAGAATCCCCGCGGAGGACTGAGATGAAAATATTTGCCAAATTCTCCCATGATGCTCCTCCTCTCGGTTCAAAGAAAAAGCACCTGAATTTAGAGCAGTTGAACGCACGGCGACGCAAGGTGTGGCTCAGCATCGCAAAAAAGGAAGTCCCCAAGGTGAGCACTTGGAGCGTTGCACAGCACACTGAGCAAGCTGCAGGGCTCTTGTGTTGCTCTTCAAACATGCTGCAGTGGCAGTAGGTAGAGGGTTCCTGTCTGTTTCCAGCCGTAAATGCCTGCTTCCTCCTGCTCCTGCACTCGCACCAAGAGTTGGGGCTACGCATCCAGGAAATGGGGACTGTTCCCGACAGCTGACACTGCAGGATAGACTGAAGCAGTTCTGCCTTTCATTTTTTAAAATTTATTCATTCACGGGATGTGGGTATTGCCCATCCCTCGTTGCTCTTGAGAAGGTGGTGGTGAGCCGCTTTCTTGGACCGCTGCAGTCCGTGTGGTGAAGGTACTCCCACAGTGCTGTTAGGAAAACAGTTTCAGGATTTTGACCCAGCAACGATGAAGGAACGGCGACATATTTCCAAGTCAGGATGGTGTGTGATTTGGAGGGACTGCAGGTGGTGGTGTTCCCATGCGCCTGTTGCCCTTGTCCTTCTAGGTGGAAGAGGTCGCGCGTTTGGGAGGTGCTGCCGAAGAAGCCTTGGCGAGTTGCTGCAGTGCATCTTGTAGATGGTACACACTGCAGCCACGGTACGCCGGTGGTGGAGGGAGTGAATGTTTAAAGTGAGCATAGCTGACAGAATAGAAAGTGCAGATGGTTATATCGCTGAAGCAGGGGCTGGGCAGGACGAGAGACTCTGGCAGGGAGTACGAAGTTTAGATTTGACTCGCAGTGCGTGTAATTACCTTTTGGCTTTTATAGTAAGGTATTGGAGGGGGAGACAGAAAAAGCCAAGAGTTAAAAACTGAGAGCCAAGGAGAACATAGGGGGAGGTGCAGCAGCAGAAGGAAAGGAAGATAGCAGAGGTGCCTCGCCCCCTCCACTCACTGGCTAACTACCACTTGTGTGATGTGAGCAGCTAGTAAGTTGGGTCCCTGGTCAGTGCTGATCTCAGACAGAGGTGGCAGCACATAGAGCACTAATTAGTGTCCCACCCCTACCTTTGAGGACAGTCGGCCCGAATTCCTGCTCCTCATCACTATCCTTTACTGGAAAGACTGAGAGAGTTACAAGAGGAGAGCATTGAACTCTGCTGTGATTCCCTCCATAGTCAAATAGCCTGCCAACGCTTGCTGGCTAGTGCCTGTGGAACCATATCCTGGTAAGAGTCTGTTCCTTCAGGACAGGAGGACAGAAATACTGGAGAAATAAAACCAAACTGTGCATGTGCAAAGGTGAGATAGAAGGGTGGACAGGGAGATGGGGCTAAGGAGCTACAATGTATATATAAAATAACTGATTGCTGTGTGGAAATGAGTGAGAAATCAAAGCCAAGCCCTCCTGCAGGTTCATGAATATTCCTTGAAGATGACACAAGTGGGAATGCACAGGAGGGAAAAAATGATCCACAGGGAAAGTCTGGTCTGATTGTGAGGGGGGGGAGAGGGTGCGAGTGTGCACTTGGGGATTTTTGGTCTGTTCTGCTCCGGTCCGGTGCGGTCTGGTCCAGTGGGGGCTGGGTGTATAGGTTGTGCTGTGTTTGTATTTTGTGCCGAGGAGCGACTGTTCATGACACAGGTTGTGCTTTTTGCAGGTCTACAAGCAGAAATCCTCCGCGCGCAACATGATCCTCACCAACACCAAGAAGGTAGGTCTGGCCCGCACTGAAATACAGCAAACTGGAGGTAAATGAATGGGCCATGCCTGCTCCAGTGGGGGCTGGGGGGGGCGCACACACACTGGGCTCCGGGGGGAGGGGGGTAGTGCCCTGCCCGCACTGGGCTCCGGGAGCATTAAGCTCCACAGATGATCTGTTTCAGGTGGTCGTTATCAAACTTTGTCAATGGGAACAGTGCTTTCATTTCAGTTTAAGAAAAGGAATTGGAGCAGCAGTCCTGATAAATGCAAGTGCTTGTGCTGGCTGCAGTACACTGGGCTGTATGATCTTGTACGGTAAGAGGATTTTCACATATCAAAGACCAATCACTGGAGATTGCCTCGATGGAGTGAGGTGCAAAGTGTTCTGCGGTATACGGAGTGTGAGGGTTCAGCCTTGCATGGGTCAGGTTAAATGACTGGAGCGTTAAGCGACCCCAGTGCCGCGCACACCGAGAGCTGACGGTGGCTCACAATACAGTGTTGCAGGTTGAACCACTGAAGATTTTGATTCAGGTATCCTATATTGGTGTCTTGTTTCCCCTCCCATCCCCCAGCTGGCCCACCAGTGTATGCGAGAGGTGCGACGGGCTGCCACCCAGGCACAGAAGAACTGTAAAGAAACGCTGCCTCGGGCCCGCAGGCTGACCAAAGAGATGCTGCTGTACTGGAAAAAGTACGATAAAGTGGAGAAAGAGCATCGAAAACGGGCAGAGAAAGAGGCTCTGGAACAGCGGAAACTCGACGAAGAGATGCGTGAGGTGAGAGGAGTCTTGTTGTTCAGCTCTTTTCTAGCGTTTTATCGCCAGAAGGACAAAAACTTCTGAGATAAAGTGGCAAGTCCGTCACTTGTCGGGTCTCTGACCAATCAGGTTGGAGAACTAGAGATCACTAACCCTTCAACCAATCAGACTCCAAAACCAAGAACCAATGGCCTGGTGCACCTTTTAAAGGGGGCAGAGAGCTGGCCTAGGGTATTATAGGCCAGTGAGCCTCGCACCTGCTGTGGGTAAAGTATTAAAGGCGTCCTGAGCGAGAGGGGAATGAAACCTTCGGGGAGGTGTGGGATGGGAAGGGGGAGACGACAGGGTCTTATGGGAAGGAGGTCCCACCTGACACATTTCCTGGGGTTCTTTGAGGAATTGACTGAGCCCGTGGGCAGCTGAAAGTCTGTTGGATGTATTTAGAGATCAGTAAGGCTTCAGACCCCGTGCTACTCAACATCAACAATTTGCATTTATATAACGCCTTTAACATCGTAAAATATCCCAAGGTGCTTCACAGGAGCATTATCAAACAAAATTTGACACCGAGCCACATAAGAAGATATTCGGACAGGTAATGAAAAGCTTTGGGCAAAGCTAGGTTTTAAGGAGGAGAGAGAGAGAAAGAGAGGCGGAGAGGAATTCTAGAGCTCGGGGGTTAGTCCAATGGTAGGAAGTCATGGCCCAGGAAGCAAGCTTATGAGGGGATTGAACATGGGCCAAACCAGTGAAAGCAAAGGGATGCCATGAATTGAGCTGGGCCCACATAGCCAGGGCTCATTAAGGGAGTGTCCCTGGGGCCAGGGCTGTTCACTGTGAATTGATTTGCGGCTGGGGCAGAAACTGCTGTCTGAGTTTGCCAGTTGCACAAACCGGGAGTGGAGTCAAACAATAGGGAGCAGGCAAACCAAATACTAAGGGATTGTTCAGTTTTGGGCATGGCACCTCAGGAAAGATATATTGGCCCTGGAGAAGGGTACCATGCAGATTCACAGAATGATACCAGGGCCTAAAGAGTTAAATTATGAGGACGGGTTGCATAAACTTGGTTTGTATTCCCTTGAGTTTATAACGTTGAGGGGAACGTAGCAACAGGAGGAGGCCATTCAGCCCCATGAGCCTATTCCGCCATTCAGTTAGATCGTGGCTGATCTGTATCGTAACTCAATTTGCCCTCCTTGGTTCTGTAACCATTAATACCCTTACCCAATAAAAATCTATCAACCTCAGTTTTGAAAATTTTAATTGACCTAGCCTCAACAGCTTTTTGGGGAGCGAGTTCCAGATTTCCACTACCCTTTGTGTGAAGAAGTGCTTTCTGACATCACCCCCTGAATGGCCTTGCTCTAATTTTAAGGTTATGCCCCGTTGTTCTGAACTCCGCTCCCCCCCCCACCAGCGGAAATAGTTTCTACCTTATATACAAGCCAGTCTATGCATAATTTGCAACAAACATATATTCCTCTAGGGCATAAAAACCCAAAAGGAAAAGTGATTCAACCATGGCTAACAAAAGAAATTAAAGCTAGTATTAAGTCAAAGGAGGAAGCTTATAAAGTTGCCAGAAAAAGCGGTCAGCCTGAGGATTGGGATCTTTTTAAAAATCAGCAAAAGGGGTCCAAGAAACTGATAAAGAAAGGGAAAATGGAATATGAGCACAAACTAGCGAAACATATAAAAACGGATTGTAAAAGTTTCTATAGGTATGTGAAAAGGAAAAGACTGGCAAAGGTAAATGTAGGTCCTTTCAGGCAGAGACGGGAGAATTTATAATGGGGAATGAGGAAATGGCAGAGAAATTAAATAAATACTTTGTTTCTGTCTTCACGGAGCAAGACACAAAAAACCTCCCAGAAATACGAGAAAACCAAGGGTGTGGCGAGAATGAGGAACTTAAAGAAGTTATTATTAGTAAAACAACAGTACTAGCAAAATTAATGGGACTAAAAGTCGATAAATCTCAAGGACCGGATGACCTACATCCTAGGGTTTTGAAAGAGGTGGCCATTGGCATAGTGGACGCATTGGTTGTCGTCATCCAAAATTCTATAGATTCTGGAACGATTCCTGCTGATTGGAGGATAGCAAATGTAACCCCGCTATTTAAGAAAGGAGGGAGAGAGAAAACGGGGAACTACAGACCTGTTAGCCTCACATCAGTAGCTGGGAAAATGCTGGAATCTATTATAAAGGATGCAATAACTGGGCACTTAGAAACTAATACAGGAAACTCTTTATTAACCGGCACCCAAATATCCGGAAATCTCTCTTAACCGGCAAAATTCTTGAGTAGGTAACCGGGGTTTTCCTTCATCTCTCTCGTTTAAGATTAACTTTAAAAAAAACCCCAAGGCATTTGCCTTGTATCGGAGCATGTAGATTGGGAGGGGAATGTGCAGCCCGGGTAGGCAGCGGACACGACAGATGGTCAGCTGGCGGTCCCCGGGGAGACGGAGCTCCGAATGCAGGCGCATGTCAATGTGTATGGGGCTCTCGTACGTTGGTAGATATAACTCTCCGTTATCCGGACTTTTTGATAAACCGGCACCACGCCGGTCCCGTTGGTGCCGGTTAATAAAGAGTTTCCTGTAGTAAGATTGGGCAGAGTCAACGTGGATTTATGAAAGGGAAATCCTGTTTTCCTGACAAACCTATTGGAGTTCTTTGAGGATGTAACTAGTGGAGTAGACAAAGGGGAACCGGTAGATGTGGTGTATTTGGATTTTCAGAAGGCCTTGGATAAGGTCCCACACAAGAGGTTGGTGAACAAAATGAGGGCACATGGAATTGGGGGTAATATACTAGCATGGATTGAGAATTGGTTAACAGACAGAAAACAAAGAGTAGGGATAAACGGGTCTTTTTCAGGATGGCAGGCTGTGACTAGTGGGGTACCGCAAGGATCGGTGCTTGGGCCCCAGCTATTCACAATCTATATCAATGATTTGGATGAGGGGACTAAATGTAACATTTCCAAATTTGCTGATGATACAAAGCTAGGTGGCGGTGTCAGTTGCGAAGAGGATGTGAAGAGGCTTCAAGGGGATCTCGACAGGCTCAGTGAGTGGGCAAGAACATGGCAGATGGAATATAATGTGGATAAATGTGAAGTTATCCACTTTGATAGAAAAAACAGAAAGGCAGAGTATTTCCTAAATGGTGAAAGATTGGGGAATGCAGATGCTCAAAGGACCTGGGTGTCCTTGTACATGAGTCACTGAAAGTGAATGTGCAGGTGCAGCAAGCCATTAGGAAGGCAAATCGTATGCTGGCCTTGAGGATTTGAGTACAGGAGTAAAGAAGTCTTACTCCAATTATATAGGGCTTTCGTGAGACCACACCTGGAGTACTGCGTACAATTTTGGTCTCCTTACCTAAGGAAGGATATACTTGCCATAGAGGGAGTGCAACGAAGGTTCACGAGATTGATTCCTGGGATGGCGGGACTGTCGTATGAGAAGAGATTGAGTAAACTAGGCCTGTATTCTCTTGAATTCAGAAGAATGAGAGGGGATCTCATTGAAGCATACACAATTATTACAGGGCTTGATAGGATGGATGCTGGGAGAATGTTTCCCTTGGCTGGGGAGTCTAGAACCAGGGGCCACAGCCTCAAGATAAAGGGTAGGCCATTCAGGACTGAGATGAGAAGAAATTTCTTCACGCAGAGGGTGGTGAATCTTTGGAATTCTCTACCCCAGAGGGCTGTGGAGGCTCAGTCATTGGGTATATTCAAAACAGAAGTCGATAGATTTCTGACTAGTAAGGGCATCAAGGGATATGGCGATAGGGCCAGTGAATGGAGTTGAGGCAGAAGATCAGCCATGATCTAATTGAATGGCGGAGCAGGCTCGAAGGGCCGAATGGCCTACTCCTGCTCCTATTTCTTATGTTCTTATGTAACCTGTCCTCATAATAGGACCTTTTTAGCCCCAGTATCATTCTGGTGATTCTGCGCTGCACCCCTTACAAGGCCAGTATATCATTCCTGAGGTGTGGCGCTCAGAACTGAATGCAGCACTTCAGATGTAATCTGACCTGAGCTTCATGCAACATAATCCCATTTACCCAAGAGTGCTTAAGGACATAGGGGGATTGTTTGTGAGCCACTGCCCCATATATTCAACTGCTCCAATTTCTGCAGTGCTTCCAATGGAGTAGGGAAGAGTTCATTTGGTCCCATTATTGAAGTGGAAGAAATCAGACACTGGGAATTATAAGCCCGTCAGTTGACAGGTTGTTGGGAGGTTGCCGGAGAGCATTAGATGGGATGTGATTTATGATCCCTTAGAGAGTTCTGTGGATTCCCAGTATGCCCTCAGGAAACGGATACCCTATCTCACTGACCTGATGGAGTTCTTCAAACTGATTAGACAAGTCGATGATGACAGCCCGGTTCCAAAGTGCCATGTAGATGGTGGCTGGGAAAGATTAGATTGTATGAGATTATGGGACAGATAGAATGCTGGGTAGGCAACAGGTGGAAATCTTGTGAGCAGAAGGGTTATTATCATTGTTGGGAGTGGATCTGGATGGGACCAGGTCACAATTGGAGTTCCATAAGGCTCAGTTTTGCTGGTCATCTTTTACAACTATTTGGATGAAGGCATTTGGAGCAAATCAATAGGCGGCAGGCTGAGGGGGAATAGTCTGTGACAGACACCCTGCAATGTGGACAAATTGTGTCATGCATTTGGAGTTGAGCAATTATAGACCTATCTCCACCATGCAGGGGTGCCAGTTGAAAGCTACTGTTCAAGCGTGAAACCTGGGGTTGTCGGTCACAACTTTTTAACAGTGCATAATCAGTTTGAAGTGGTTATAGGGAACACAGAGGGTTTGGGGGCAATGTGAGGACCAAACACAGTGCAAAATACTTGCACTAAGCATTGCTTTGATACAGTGCGTTTGGATCCACTACTGTCATTGAACAAGTTCAAGAGTGAAGGGACATTTCCAGTTCTGGTGGGGCGGAGGGGAGGGGGAGTTGGAATCTGAGCGTTTGGGACTGTAACCTTTTATGGGTATATCCCATCTTGTTTATTTGGTTCAATTGCAAGAACTATCGTATTCTTCTGGGGAAACAAATTCTATGACATACAGCTGCCATGATTGTTCCTCACCCACCTGCTAGATATCCCTAAAATAAACGGAATCATCTTTTTAAATTAAAAAAAAAATTAATACAAACTTACCCATAAACATAAACCAAAACCCCCTCCTTTCACATGATGCCGGGCCTCTGAACAGCCTGGACTCTGGGAAGAACCTCTTCTCCCCCATAATTTCCCACCTCACCAGATAGCTCTTAAACCTGCTTTTATTGAACCCTAGGCAAAGAGACAGCAGCGGAAGTTGAACTTCCTAATCACACAAACCGAGCTGTACGCGCACTTTATGAGCCGGAAGCGAGCTTCTGGGAATGATGCGATGCAGGAGGAAATCTTGATGAAGCTGGATGACAGTGTGATGTACAGACAGATTGACATCGGAGGAGGAGTGATGGTTAACGTCAGTCAGGAGGATTACGGTAAGAAAGTGTTGTAATACCTGTAACGCTCTACCACAGACTTCTGTGTGTGTGCGCACGTTGGCCAGAACACCAAGAGCTCCCCAGCTCCTCTTCAAAATGGTGCAGTGGCATCTTTTACATCCACCGAAGAGGGCAGACGGAGCTTTGCTTTAACTTCTCATCTTAACAATTTGAAAACATCCACTTTGTCCCACTCTTTGTTTTCTGTCTCAGATAATCCCTCTTTGTGTGGCTGCAGTCCCTTAATTTTCCTAATGAGCCTCTAATATAGCACCTTATCAAACACCTTTCAGGCAGGGATCAGTATCCAGTGACCCCTGCTGAAAAGTGTATCTGTGGACGCTCATTGTCTCGGCTCGTACGTGAAGAATGGCAGCATTGGTGATGTACTGGAGGGAGTGCAGTGCCTGTGGAACCATATCCCAGCAAAGGTCCATGTGCTCAGGGCAGGAAAGGAGGAACTGCAAAGGGAAAGAATGTCATACGTTTTTAGAAGTAACGACATCTCACTCACAAACAGCCGCGGCCTTAAACCATGTTCAACAAGACACACTCTGATATGCCTTGTTCTATGATTAGTATGCATTGTATGTAGCTTCCTGATTGGTGAAGTGTGTGGAGGTCCTCGCTATAGTGTGTCTTTATTATACAATACAGCTCCCAAAGGAAGATTCTGGAGAAGAGGCTTTGTTAGGTGGGAGTTCCTGGGAAAGATTCTGAATGACCTGCTTTGACCATTCATTCTATTTCAGAGTACACATCCGATTAAAGGGAAAATGGGCTCCAACACACACTATATCCTGCTCCGATCCCGTGAGAACCCTGAACCCCCAATACACACTCGGCATTGCATCTCCTGTATCCTGCTCCGATCCGTGGGTGAGGCTGACGCTCACCCTAACCTAACACTTGGCCTCAAAAAAAAAGTAAATGGAGCACTCACTCCACTGCGCTTGAAGGGAGACCCTATTTTAAAGAAAATGAAAAATTATCTGCCCCGTGTCCCCCTCTGCCCCCTTTTGCCCAGTGCCAGCTCTTCCCTGTGTCTTCATGCTGGAAAATTCTCTGATCCTGAATTGACAGACTGCAGCTGTTGATGACTGTTGCCACCCAAAGTTCCTGTTCTGAGTGATGTACCTGGTGCATTTAAACGTATTGAGGTGAGCTGATCTTGCGTTATTGGGCGAGGCCAGCCCATTCCTGCACTGACGCACAGAGAGTCGGAGCAGTGTGCGCGCAAGGGCTGCAGTATTGGCTCTGCTGGGCTTTGGTTCCATGGGCAGTAGTTGCCCTCGGCTGCTCACTCAAGTGGTCATGTGTTTGTGAGCCATAGATGGTGAGCAGTGGCGTTGCGGCTGAGCCAGATTCAAATCCCCATACCTAGCTGGGTAAAGTGTCCCTGGCTCAAGGGCGTGTTGCTGGATTGAAGCTCTCAATACATTGCTATTTAACCTAAGAATCACCAGAAGCCTTGATGTATTGGCTCCACCATTTGACAATTGGAACCCTTTTCACCTGCCCTCTCAACTGTTGTTTTAAGGGGATGCTGCACAGCCCCATCTCTACAGACCGCGACAACACAGGTCTGGGCCAACACACACAAATTAGCAACATCTAACCCGAAAATAGACCACCTCAACAGAACCCTTGTATAGTGTGCCAGTTACAGACGATGGCTGCACCTCCGGTCTTACTGTTTGTACAGGGAATCCACTGAACAGGTGATGGTCCCAATTCAGAATTCAAACTGAGAACTCTCTTGTCTCTCTCCCCCACACCATCAATAAAAGTAATTTGGTCCATCTAAGACCAGAAACAACAGAGGGCAATGTGTAACCAGTAATAGTAACATTTCAATGGCCCATAATTTGTGATTGGAGGCTCCCTGCGGGCGGACGCCTCCGACCTGTTTTAAAATTTTTTTTTAAAAAATCTATCAATGTACCTGGTGGCCCGGGAGGTATGGAGGCTTGCGATCCTGGGCCTCTCTGGGTACGCGGGGGCAGAGGCCCACGTATCCCAAGGGCGCATGTGGTTCGCAAGCTCCCCTGGGATCATGTGGGCCGGCCCAACCAATAAAAGAGTTGAATCCCCATTCATACTTATGGGAGTTGTGTACGTACGGAATCCCCATCAGTATGAATGGGGATCACTTCAAAAAAAATACACCAACACAGGAAATAAAAAAACTTTACATATTTAAAATTAATTAAAATGCCATTTAATTAAATATTTTAAACAAATTAAATTTTTGGAAAAAAATTGTTTTAATGGGGCTAAAAATAAACTTACCTTATTGGACAGGGTTTTTAATGTATAAATGAGTGCTAAAATTTTATTTTTCTATTTTTTAAAACTCTGATATCCCTGATTATAATTGCTCAACCATTGGTGGCTTTGCCTTCCAGGGCTTGGGGCCTAGGCAACAGAATTCCCTGCCTAAACCCCTCCGCCTCGTTACCTCTCTTTCCTCCTTTAAGACACCCCTTAAAACCTACCCCTTTGACCAAGGTTTTGATCACCTGCCCTAATTTCTCCTTATGTGGCTCGGTGTCAAAATTTTTGGTCTTCTAATACTCCTGTGAAGTGCCTTGGGATGTTTTACTAAGTTAAAGGCGCTATATAAATACACATTGTTGTTATACCCCCGAGTCTCTGCACTGCACCTGTCCCACAGTTCTCTGCCTGTCCGTAGCCTGCCGCTGTGTGACTGGCTGTCTGATGGAGATTCCCACCCAAAACCAGAACCTGTTCCCTCTTAGATGCTGATAGACCTGTTGTGTATTTCCTGCATTTGCAGTTTGTATTTCAGATTTACAGAATATGCAGAATTTTATTTGTTTTTTGTTGAGTTCAAATTTTTCATCCTTGTTTTTAAATTGCTCGTGCCTCACATCACCCCACCATACCATAATGCGCTACATCTCTAAATGTACCCGCCAGACTTTCCTTTTAACCGTTGCTCCCTTCGCTCTAGCATTGGCGACTATTTGTTCACTCACTATGCTGGTGCCCTTTGGAATTCTCTGCCCAGTCCCCCTGCCTTGCCAGCTCAACCCTGCTTTCAGAAACCTCCTCAATACCGTCCTCTTCAACAATGTTCCCCATCCTAGTCTAGCCATTCCCCTCCCCTCTCCTCAAGCTCCGTGTCCATCATTTCCCTTTCCTCTTTATTGCGAAGTGCTCGGAGACCTCTTCCTGCATGTGAGGGGTGCCATGTAAATACATGTTGACCTGTGCAGTCTGGAATATGTCTACTCTGCATGTGCACACACACACTGTGTCAGTCCCACCACTTCCTGACAGTGGCCCGCACAGCTTGTTTTGATGTGATCCATTGTGCAAGGATGTAGCCAAGGCCATGGGTAGACACGCTATCGTTGGCCTTCAGTCAATCTTACTTCCTCATGATTATAGACGTGGGAGCCTGGGAAGTCACATGCCTGAAGTAGGCAGCTCGCAATTCCTGCTGCCTTGCAGATGCAGTGTGAGCGAGCAGCTGGGCAATGAGAGCCAGGGAGTTTAACCCTTTCATGGCACCGTCCTTGTGTTAAAACATTCACACTTAGAGGAGCCTTTGAAGAGATCTAATTGAAATGTTTGAGCTAGTGAAGGATAAAGTAAAGTATACCCTCTCATGATGGTTTGAATCTTGGGGATGCAGAATAAAAGTGAGGCAGTAGGCAAAGTAAGGAAACTTTTTCACCCAAAGAGGAATCGTGTGGTGGAATGAGATACCAGTGAAGGCCATCGAAGCAGAGGGTATAAATGGGGTCAGGAGACAATTGGCAAGCTTTCTGGGAAGTAAAAGAAGTGATGATACGGTGGTGAGGTGAGGTCGAGGGTCACAGTGGTGAGGTGAGGTCAAGGAACACTGGCGAGGTCGAGGGTCACGGTGGCGAGGTGAGGTCGTGGGACACGGTGGTGAGGTCGAGGGTCACGGTGGCGAGGCGAGGTCGAGGATCACGGTGGTGAGGTCGAAGGACACGGTGGCGAGGTCGAGGGATAAGGCGATAAGTGTGAGGATCCAAGAATTGGGACCAATGACCTCTTTTTAAAAACTCTTATGACACCCAAGAGCCTTTGCTTGTCCTCCATTTTGGTTAGTCCTCTGCAGTCTGCTTACCATTTAGTTAGCTGTACATTAGGGCATGTTTAGAGGGTGGTTGGTGCCTCTCTTGCTTCTGTGGTAGTGACGTTGAAGTAAAGTTGACGATGCAGCTGCCCACTCGCTCTGAAATGCCCAAGTTAAACAGTGAGGTGGGCTCGCTACACTTTACCAACCCGAGCCCCAGTGGGAGCACAGTCATGGAATGTTTAGGGTCTTAATGTGTGCGATGTTTCTCTGTTTTACAGATAGCGAATACTATAAAGCACAGGCACTGAAGAATGCAGAGGATGCCTTCCGAGTGCAGCAAGCCAGAGTGAGTTGCTCGCGTTTTCCGTGTGTTGATGTCAATCAGCGTATTCCCACTCCAATTGCCGGTTTTCTGCATGCCCTGCGCATGCGCTGAAAACCGGCAATTGCTCTTCCGAAAAGGGGGCGGGGCCTGGCTGCATCGCGTGCGCGCTACAGGCTGCGCGCACGCTGTGCACTTCATGCTTTGGACGCGCAGGTAAGTAGGGAAGATTTTGGAAATGTAAAAAGGAGGAGTAAGACCCGCTTTTAAGAAGGTAAGTAGTGAATTAAGTATTTTTTTGAATTTTTTTTTACAGGTATATCTTTTTTATAGACTTTAAAGACAGGTAAGTTTATTTTTATAACTTTTTAAAAGATTTTAAATTTTTTCAAAAATTTAATTTTTTATTTAAAATGGTTAATTTAATTAACTATACTTATTTTATTAATGTGATGGTTTTTTTTTTAATTTAATTGAGGTTTAGCTGTTATTTTGGGGGGGTGTAAGATTCATAAGTCTCACAGCCATGCTGTGAGACTTATGAATGGAAGATGGTGTGCTGCCATTGGCTCTAACTGAGTCACGTGATCCCACAGCTCGCACGAATTAACTGCGCCGCTGGGATACGCAAGCCCAGCACAGCTGATGTCTGGAACATCAATTTCGTGCGAGCTGGATCAGAAAAAGCATAAGCGAGGTGAGACATCGCGGGAAAGGTTTACCCCCGCGGGAACAGAGCGAGATCAATTTCTGGGCCATTATGTTCCAGTTGTGACTCTCCTGGCCTAGTCCCTGGGTGCAGTGTATGCCTCACCTGGTTGGTTTTGTCTTGCGCTATATTTTCACTAAACCCGTTTTGGAAGCAGTGCAGGATGTAAATTTGTACTGGATCCTTGATCAAGAATGAACGGTAAGAACACTTCCTACTGCACGAGTATGACATTTACCACAAATGCCATCAGTGTCTGAGGTGAGGTTGCGAATTTAGTGCCAAGTTGGGGGCAGTTTTGTGCTTTAAACTTGTCCTCTCCAGGAGCTGGGCTGAGATTGCCTTAACTCACTTCAGATAGGGCTCTCGCAGCCAACGGAAAGACACCTTGTTCTGTCAGTAGAGCTGGATTCACACCCAGGTCTCTGATGAAAAGGTAAGAACTGTTGGTTTCCTGAGTGGCAGAGTTCATTATGAAGGGCTGCAGAACACGGGTTACGTAGGTGTGTTGATGTTAACAGTATGCTGTTTATTACAGGAATGGTGCTTAATGGCTGGTTGCACAGCTGTTCACGTGCACTCGTGTTACAGTAACCTGTTGGTTGTTTCTGATATCTGAGTGAGCAAACGAGCAGACAGGGCAAACAAGAACAACAGTTGACATGTAGCACGTTCAATATAAAAAACATTTCTGTGTGCTTAAATGAAGATAGATAGGAAAACAGATGTTACGCCAAGGGGAGAGAGATTAGGAGGCTAATTGAAAGCTTGGTGAAAGGTGGGTTTTTGAGTTTTTTTGAAGGAGAAGGGAGAAATGGAGAGGTGGAGATGTGAAAGAGGGGAGTTCCAGAGAGTGGGGCTGAGAGATCCGAAGGTTAGGCATCAAAGGTAGGGGATGGGGATTACACAAGTCCAGAGTCAGAGAGCCGCAGAACGCATTTTTGGGGTGGGGGTATAAGGCTGGAGAGATGCAGTGGGCAGGGCCATGGTGACATTTGCAGATGAGGAATTTAAATGTAATATGTTGGTGATAGGGAGCCAGGGTGGGGATGATGTGTGAGAGGGTCGCAATGTTGGACAGGATGTGCTTGGCTGAGTTTTGGATGAGTTGGAGTTTGTGGAGAATAAAAGCCATTGGGAAATGGCAAAGTCATGCCGAGAGGAGATAAAGGTCTTGTTGAAAATTATTACCATTGTAAGCTGTGGGTGCCATACGCCAGCAGGAGGGGTTTCCTTTTCTTCACTGGTACCTTGTGTCAACCTGTTTACGTGCCTGCTTGCACTGCTACCCTTAACCATGTGAGCAGTGCTGCTTCCACACGTCAGATTACATTCATACATCCTTATTGGAAAGTAACACCTTGAGAGGATTAAGCTGGCTGTTTTGTGCGGTGGATTATAGGGATTTGGTTTGTGCTGTGTTGTATGGGTAGCGAGGTTTGATGATTCGCTGTTCTGCTTATGGATTTTAACAGTGTTGTGTTACTGGGTGGAGTTGGTAACTTCACGCCTTAAAAAGTAGACCTGTTGCAGCGCTACGTAAATATAGTCTTGCATGTTCTGTGCTTAATGATGGTGACTAAGTGTGAGAGTAGGATTCAGGTGAAAAGCCTCTCCTGGCTGAATGAGATTATACTCAGCTACTTTGTGGGTGGTGTGGATTCTGAGCTTTCACAGGTCCAACGCTGTATTCGGTTGGAATGATTGGATGCTCGATGGGACATTGACGTTTGCTCCATTCTAGCAGCGGGCATTGTGACAGCAGGAACTGAAATTCCAAATCACACAGTAATGGTTCTGCTGCAGGCGATAGTGTCTACTGCAGCATTGGGTTCAGAACAGGCTGCTCCTCTTCCAGCCTGCTCTTCTCAACAGCCAAGGGCTTCATTACAGCTGGCTACCACTTTGTGTTCTTTTGCTTTCAGACCCGATTGTTCGATGAAGAGGCAAAGGAGAGTCGCATGGCAGCACTGCGGGCAGCCAACGAGTCTGGGACGGGCTTTGGAGAGAGTTACAGCTTGGCCAACCCTTCCATTCGGGCTGGTGAGGACATCCCACAGCCTTCCATGTTCAATGGTAAACTCAAGGCCTACCAACTGAAGGGCATGAATTGGCTTGCTAACCTCTACGAACAGGTAAGATCTGAGCACAGGCAATACTGGCAGATTCAAGAGCAGATGTGTGTGTGGATGCACAGGTTCAGGTGCATGTGTGACTCAATGTGACTCGGTGTGCTTCAATAGTCGTGAGTGTCTCTCAAACACATTATTGTCCATGACAGGCTGTGGGTTGGCAATGCGTCCCATGAATCGGAGTGGTGCACAGCCAAAATGCAGCTGTTTCACCCCACTATCTGTCAATCGCTATTTTTTTTTGCGGTGCATTCGGGACCATGCGGCTACTCACCCAGTAATGGTAGTGTACCTGTAGGGTTTTCCTTTTACAAAGGAGGCAATTCAAAGTAGATGTATCACCATCTCCAAACACACTATTGACCCTGTGTGGCACAGGACTGGTAGCTTATTGGCTGCACCAACTGGCTGACTCCAAACATGCGTGTCTGTGTACCATTTCATAGCCTGTTTGAAGGGAGACCTGGCTAGGAGTGCTGCCTTAACTGTTAATGCCTGTCTGACATGAGTGCAGTATATTTGTCTCAACTGTGGCTCCATCTTGTTTTTAAATTTCCTTTTCTTCTCCTTTAAGGGTATCAATGGGATTCTGGCTGATGAAATGGGGCTCGGTAAGACGGTACAGAGCATTGCTTTCTTGGCACATTTAGCTGAGGTGAGATTTATAAAGTATTTGAGTATTAGAAAAGTCAGCACAGAACACTGCTGCATGGAGGCAACCTCTTGCTCTGCGCTGCACAGCTTTAGATAAATTGCACTGGCACATCTGACGAATCTTCAGGAGCCCCAACTCCACTTTTTCCCCCCTTTGTAGGCTGGACTCTCCCCATATGTCCATTTCTTCCATTCGGTGTAATTTGCACATTAGTTTTATGTTCTTCATCTGTTCTTCCTGCTCAGGTGTAACATGGATTAGATACAGAGTAAAGCTCTCTCTACACTGTCCCAGCAAACACTGCCAGGGCAGGTACAGCATGGGTTAGATACAGAGTAAAGCTCCCTCTACACTGTCCCATCAAACACTCCCAGGGCAGGTACAGCACGGGTTAGATACAGAGTAAAGCTCCCTCTACACTGTCCCATCAACCACTCCCAGGGCAGGTACAGCACAGGTTAGATACAGAGTAAAGCTCCCTCTACACTGTCCCATCAAACACTCCCAGGGCAGGTACAGCATGGGTTAGGTAAAGCTCCCTTTGGAAATGGGCTGTGTAGAAGCCCTCTTAAACAAAAACTTAAACCGTGGTGTTCAAGATGACCACGGCTACAATATTAAACAAACTCAAGACCAACTCCCATACACAAAAAAAAATCCTCCCCCGTTTCAAATTTCAAGCTGCTCTACCCTGCTCTCTGCAGCCCACTGTCCACCCCTCCTCCTCCATGCTTGCATCGCCCCTCACCACAATTTAAAAGCTGATTGAACAGCCTTTTCTAGTCTGACAAGCCGATGAAATTTAAAGAGGTAGAGCTGAGCACGTCTAAATCAGCTCTGTGCACAAGCTGGAACCGGCAGGGGTCTTGTGGGCAGGATGGAAGGAGGGTGGATTGAGCTGTTTAACGACACCACTGCTCTACCATGTCCTGAATCCGTGCTGTAATTTGAGAAGCGCACCCCCTTCCACTTGTGTTACATTTCCATTCCTACAGCTCCCACCTTTGTGGGCTCGCCACCAGAAGCTATTTCCAATTTGTGGCCCATTTGTGAAGTGTGCATAATTAGTGTTGTGCTGTCGGATTGCTGCAGTCTCTTCAGATAACCACCTTACAGTCAGCACTGGAATCCAAACACTGACATCTGAGGTGAAAGCCACTCAGCCCATCAACTACTGTTCATACAAATAGGATTCTTACAGGCTTTTTACGAACTAACCACTGAATTTAGTGCTTTTTTTTTTACTGAATGAACTCTTGTTGTGCAGAGAGAAAACATCTGGGGTCCATTCTTAATCATCTCTCCTGCCTCCACACTCAACAACTGGCACCAGGAGTTCTCCAGATTTGTCTCGCGATTCAAGGTAACCGGCACGAAGGGGAGAGTGGTGCAGCAGGGCTCTGCAGTGCTGGTGTATAGGGAATGAATGTTAGTAATACTGCAGTCATCGCTGCTGCACGCTGTAACTCAAGCTTGGAGCCGCATGCGTGTAGCCAGATGTGCGTGCCCAGCAGTGAACGTGCTCGTACTGCTGCAGCACATTATTATGTACGTTACTCTCCAGTCTTTCTCTTCAGTCTGCATTCTGAAATAGATACAGATGCACTTTATGGGATACATTACAACTATTACAATTCTGCTTGTATGCCAACCAATGCCCAACTGGTCCAATAGTTTGAATAGCAGGAACTGTGCCAATGCTCTGTCTTAGGAAGCTGTGCAGCTTTAGCTGGTTGAAGTCCAGCAGTGCACATGATGGGGTCCCCAAGCTTTGCCTGATGCTGACCTCTGCCTATGTTCTCTGGGTTTAGATGAGTGGGTTTGTGCCTTTTGGATCGAGCGTGTGCACTCTGCATCAGTTAAACAGAAACTCTCGCTGTGTGGATGTGTCAGTAGATTGAGATGAATTCTGTTGAGCCTGGTTTCCTGAGTAGTGCTGGCACTAGGTGGCAGTATTGCATTACCAATGACTCTGCTGCAAATGAATGTGAGCACGTGTGGTCAGTAAACCTGGAATCTGACTGCATCTAGGGCACAGGCACTGAAGAATCCTCTATGGTTCTGTGTCGCTTCCAGAGAAAGGGGCACATTCAGCTGGCTTCTGGGTGAAAACCATACAATGCTTGTAATATTTAAGAATTGTAAAATTAGAAACTAAAAATAGAGGTTACGTTAGCCATGGATGTCCACTGGCTTCTGAGTGACTTGCTGTATCTCACAGACAGAAGGGGTTTGCATTGGGTATGTAACTGAGCAGAAGAAATATTCTGTTTTATTTTATGTTGGATGTGATTTTCTATCTCTTTTGCGATACGAATGCATTTCCATTTTACATCGAGTCCCTCGCAGGCCGAATATTCTCTCTGTTAATCGGAAATCAAGAAAGAAAGAACTTGCATTTGATATAGTGCCTCTCATGACCTCGGGACGTACCAACATGCTTCACAGCCAATTATTTATTTTTGAAGTGTTTCCAGTGTTATGTAGAAAATGCAGCAGCCAATGTGCGCACAGCGAAGTCTCACAAACAGCAATGAGATAAGTGTCCAAATAATCAGTGTTGGTTGAGGGAGAAATATTGGCCAGAACACCATTGTTCTTCACAGAGTGCCATGGGATTTTTTACGTCCACCTGAGAGGGAAGTCGGGGCCTCGGTTTAACGTCTCATCCAGAAGACGGCACTTCTGACTGTGCAGCACTCGCTCAGTACAAGTGTTCCGTTGGAGAAATCCCTGCTGAAGTGTAGGGGAGGGCGTAATTCAGCCATTTCAGAGATCGATGGATGGAGCTACAGATGTACCTTTGAACCCACTCCATCATGGACTGTGCATAAAATAACCAGTCTAATTCCACTCTTCTGCCCACTCCCCACCCCTTTACTATCCCACCCAGTCTAATCCTGCTCACTCCCCAGACTGTTTACTGTCCCACCCAGTCTAATCCCACTCCCCACCATTTTTAAAATCCCACCCAATCTATTCCCACACTCCTGCTCAATTCCCATATCCTTTAATGCCAATTAGTCTAATTCCACCCTTGCAGTTGTAGTCTAATTCCTGCCCTTTAATATCCTACCTAATCGAGTGCTACTGTCCTGCTTGCTTCCCATACCCTTTAATATCCCAGCGAGTCTTATGGCACTCTCCTACTTGCTCACTATACCCTTCATTATCCATCTTAATCTCATCCATCCCACTTGCTCTGCATACCCTTTATTATCCCACCTTGTCTAATCCCACTGCCTTTTCATACCTTTCAGAATCCCAGCTAATCTATTTGCAACCTCCAAGTCACTTCCCAAACCTTTATTCCTCTTTTCCGTGTAACTCAATTTTCACAATTAATGGGCACTGTTTCAACAGCAGTTTGTGGCAAGAGAATTCCACATTCCAACCACTTGCGTACAGAACTTTTTTTCTAATCTCCATTTTAGTTCTGTTTGTGATTATTTTACATTTGTATCCTTTCTTTACCATCTTGCCGATCACTGGAAACAATCAATCATTACTCACCTGATCATGATCCTGAAGACCTCCTATGAGATTGCCTTTTCCATTGTTCTTGTATCCTTCCTATAACGGGGGAACAAAATGTACACAGTACTCCAACTGGAGCCTAAGATCTTGTACAAGTCCAACATTACCGCCTGGCTTTTTAATCTAAGCCTCCAGCTACAAAACCAAAGATTCTGTTTCCCTTTTTATGGCTTTGTCTATTTGTTGATTTTATATGTATGCCTCAGTAGCCATTTGGGGGAGCGCATTCCACGTTTTAATAACCCACCAAAAATATCTTCTAACATCCTCCTTTGTTCTTCTAGTGACAATCTGCGGTCTGTGCCCTCTTGTTGACAGTTTTCTAACCAATGGAAATCTCTTTCACAACTTACCCTCTCAAAATCTTTCCTAATTTTCGAAAGCTTCTATTTGATCCCCTTGTAACCATCTCGTTCTCCAGCACATTCAGCCCCAGGACCGTCACACTGGAGCTCCTTGCCTCCATCAGTCTTCCCTTCCTCCTACAATTTATAGGCTTTTAAATAAACAGTTTGACTTCACTAATCAGTGTTTCCTGGTTTCCCTCCCACTTAATCTGCAGTGCCAGTTTAGTTTAGTAACACCCTGGCTCAGAAGGTTGTGGATTCAAGACCCGCTCTGTGGACTTGAACAAAGTGCTGACACTTCAGTGCAGTGCGAAGGGAGTGCTGCATCGTCTGAGGTGCCGTCTTTCAGATGAGCCGTTAAATCTTACTTGAAGAACAGCATGGTGTCCTAACCAACATTTATCCCTCAACATGCCTAGCAAAAATAAAATTATCTGGTCATTTATCTCACTGCTGTTTGTGGAACCTTGCTGTGCACAGATTGGCTGCTGTCTGCATAACAACAGTGATTGAACTTGAAAGAATAATTCATTGACTGACGGCCTGAGGAAATGATGAGGTCCTATACGAATGCAAGTTTTTTTCTTTACACCATTCTACTGAATACTTTGCCTTTCACCTTGGTTTTCAATTGATAAAAAGTGCTGAATATTGGAATGTAAGTAGCTACTGAAACATGTTCAATATGTTGGTTTTCCTTCCACTTTTAGGTGCTGCCTTACTGGGGGAACCCACATGACAGAAAAGTGATCAGGAAGTTCTGGAGCCAGGTAAGGTTGCTGTGGGTACCCGCATGGGTCCTAGCTATGCCTGCCTTTTCGTGGGATATGTGGAACACTCTTTGTTCCAGTCCTACTCGGGTCCCCTCCCTCACCTCTTTTTCCGGTACATTGATGACTATCGGTGCCATCTCCTGCTCTCGCCCTGAACTAGAAAATTTCATTCACTTTGCTTCCAATTTCCACCCTTCCCTCACCTTCACATGGTCCATCTCCGACTCTTCCCTTCCCTTCCTCGACTTCTCCGTCTCCATCTCTGGGGATAGGTTATTGACAAACTTTCACTACAAGCCCACTGACTCCCACAGCTACCTGGACTACACTTCCTCCCACCCCGCCTCCTGTAAGGACTTTATTCCATTCTCCCAGTTTCTCCGTCTCCGCCGCATGTGCTCTGACGATGCCACCTTCCATACCAGTGCTTCCGACATGTCTTCCTTTTTCCTCAACTGAGAATTCCCCTCTACTGTGGTTGACACGGCCCTCAACCGTGTCCATTCCATCTCCCGCACTTCTGCCCTGCCGGAACCACGATAGAGTTCCCCTTGTCCTCACCTTTCACCCCACCAGCCTCCACATTCAACGGATCATCCTCCGCCATTTCCGCCACCTCAAGCGTGATCCCACCACCAAACGCATCTTCCCCTCACCTCCCCTTTCAGCGTTCCGTAGGGACCGCTCCCTCTGCGACACCCTAGTCCACTCCTCTACCACCCCCAGCACCCCTTCGCCCGGCACCTTCCCGTGCAAGCGCAGGAGATGCAACACATGCCCTTATACCTTCCCACTGTCCAGGGCCCCAAAGACCCCTTCCAGGTGAAACAGCAATTTACTTGTACTTCTTGCAATTTAGTATACTGTATTCGCTGCTCGCGATGTGGTGGTCTCTACATTGGGGAGACCAAACGCAGATTGGGTGACCGCTTAGTGGAACACCTCCGTTCAGTCAGTA
Organism: Squalus acanthias; assembly: GCA_030390025.1. Lineage (NCBI taxonomy): Eukaryota > Metazoa > Chordata > Chondrichthyes > Squaliformes > Squalidae > Squalus > Squalus acanthias. The sequence continues at coordinate 93,294,048 of CM059425.1, forward strand.
AGGGGGACCCCGAGCTTCCGGTGGTCTGTCACTTTAATTCACCGCTCCATTCCCACTCAGACCTCACTGTCCTCGGTCTCCTGCATTGTTCCACGGAAGCTCAGCGTAAGCTCGAGGAACAGCACCTCATCTTTCGATTAGGCACCCTACAGTCCTCTGGACTCAACATCGAGTTCAACAATTTCAGATCATAACCTCGGTCCCGATCACAATATTTTTTTTTTATCCACACTTTTTGTTTGGCCTTTTTTTCTTCCCTCCCACATGGCAGCTGTCCTTCATTCTCCCAGTGCAATTCACACTTCATTTCGAGCCATCCTTTGTTCCTCAACCTGTCCCGTTACCACCTCCTCTTGCCTTGAATATCTCCTACTGTCTCTCAATGTCTCTTAATCTCTCCTGCTTTCTATCCTATCACTGACTTTCCCTTTTGTTCTTTCATCCCCTCCCCCTTTTCCCAGCCCCTAAACTTGCTTTAAATCTATTCCATTTCCTGCTTTTTTTCCAGTTCTGACGAAAGGTCTTCGACCTGAAACGTTAACTCTGTTTCTCTCTCCACGGATGCTGCCTGGCCTGCTGAGTTTTTCCAGCGTTTTCTGTTATTTAAGGTTTACTCTGACTCCTATCTCTTTGACCGATAACTGTGCTGTACTTAACTGCTGGACAGGGTTGGACACTGCTGTGAGCAGCTCAGTATAGTGCCTTATTCTACTCCCCTAATAACTCAGTGGGTCCGCTCACTGCCTGGTGTTCAAACCTGCCAGGCACACCCGAGATTGATCACTGATCTGTCTAGGAAGCAGCAACTGATCCTGGAGGGGAAGGGGAAAGTTATACAGGTCTCAGCACTTGCACTGTGACCCTTGTTGGTTAATGTCTTGGGTGACGGGTGAGGCTGCAATTCCCTCCATGGTTGAAATATAACCTGACCCATGTGTCGTCTCACACGTAAATAAGGTACTGAAGGATACTCAACACATCAGCCAGGAATCAACACCTTCAGGAGAATTGGGGTTGGGGAGAGATGCCCTCTGCATGTCCCATTGGCTGCAGCTGTGAGTTCCAAGATGTAGGGCCTGCTAAAACCATTCTGGGATGTATGTGATGAGCTTCTGGCTCAGTGAGGGAAATAATACTTTCTCAGTGTTGCCATTGCAAAGTTTTTTTTCCTAACTTTTCTTCTGGGCACAGTGCTATAGGATCAATATTTAATTTCAGTCCATAATAATGTGATCAAAGTCAGTTGGCTCTGTGGGTCCTTGTGAAATTTGCACAGTCTCAACCCAGTTGTCAATGGGCTGTGAAATACTGTCCCGAATTGGCATTAACTTGGCCATTGAATGGCTAGTGTGGAAAGTTAAAAATGGCACACTGATGAAATTCAGGGTATCGGACATTGCTGAAAAAGCATATAGGGAGTTTTACTTTATCTAACCCGTGCTGTACCTGCCCTTGGAATGTTTGATGGGACAGTGTAGAGGGAGCTTTACTCTGTATCAAACCGGTGCTGTACCTGCCCTGGGAGTGTTTGATGGGACAGTGTAGAGGGAGCTTTACTTTGTATCTAACCCGTGCCGTACCTGTCCTGGGAGTGTTTGATGGGACAGTGTAGAGGGGGCTTTACTCTGTATCAAACCGGTGCTGTACCTGCCCTGGGAGTGTTTGATGGAACAGTGTAGAGGGAACTTTACTCTGTATCTAACCTGTGCTGTACCTGTCCTGGTCGTGTTCGATGGGACATTGTAGTAGGAGCTTTACTCCTTTATGACACTTATTAAAATCTACCTCTTTGACCAAGCTTTTGGTCACTTGTCCAAATATCTCTTTTTGTGGCTCGGTGTCGAATTTTGTTTGATTACGCTCTTGTGAAACACCTCCTCCAGGCTGGAGAAGAACTTGGAGTGGGAGGGGGAAGATCCAGTTGTCGTGGTCCACGTAGGTACCAACGACATAGGTAGGACGAAGAAAGAGGTTCTGCTGAGAGAGTTTGAGCAGCTAGGGACAAAATTAAAAGCAGAACCACAAAGGTAATAATCTCTGGATTATTACCTGAGCCACGAGCAAATTGGCATAGGGTCAATAGGATCAGGGAGATGACTGCGAGGCTCAAAGATTGTTGTGGGAGAAGTGTGTTTCGATTCGTGGGGCACTGGCACCAGTACTGGGGAAAGAGAGAGCTGTTCCGTTGGGACGGACTACACCTGAACCATGCTGGGACCAGAGTTCTAGCAAATCGAATAACTAGGGAGGTAGATAGGGCTTTAAACTAAATAAGGGGGTGGGGGGGTAGGGTCCCGGTGGAGAGAAATCTAGAATGCTGAAGAGAAAAGACAAGGAAGCAGTGCAGGAAAGTGATTGGGGGAAGGATAACCAGATTGTGTCAGGAAGGACAGAGCGTACAACCAAAAAAGTGCACTAACAAATAAGGTCCTGGTAAGACAAATAGGGCCATAGTACAAAAAAATGTTAAGATGTCTAAAAATGTTAGAGACAAATCTAAAGGCACTGTATCTGAATGCACGAAGCATTCGTAATAAGGTAGACTAATTAACAGCACAAATAGATGTAAACGGATACGATATAATTGCGATTATGGAGACATGACTGCAGGGTGACCAAGGCTGGGAGCTGAATATCCAAGGATATTCGGTATTAAGGAAGGACAGGCAAAAAAGAAAAGGAGGTGGGGTGGCGTTGTTAGTAAAGGATGAAATCAGAGCAATAGTGAGAAAGAATATTGGCTCAGAAAATCAAGATGTAAAATCAGTCTTGGTGGAGCTAAGAAGCACCAAGGGGCAGAAAACATTGGTGGGAGTTGTATATAGGCCTCCAAACAGTAGTGGTAATGTAGGGGACGGCATCAAACAGGAAATTAGAGATGCATGTAACAAGGGTACTACAGTAATCATGGGTGACTTTAATCTACATATAGACTGGCCAAACCAAATTAGCAATAATACTGTGGAGGATGAATTCCTGGAGTGTGTACGAGATGGTTTTTTAGACCAGTACGTTGAGGAGCCAACTAGGGAACAGGCTATCCTAGATTGGGTATTGTGCAATGAGAAGGGGTTAATTAATAATCTTGTTGTGCGGGATCCTTTAGGGAAGAGTGACCATAACATGATAGAATTCTTCATTAAGATGGAAAGTGAAGAAGTCCAATCCGAAACTAGGGTCCTAAATCTAAACAAAGGAAACTATGAAGGTATGAGGAGGGAGTTGACTGATAGATTGGGGAGCTTCATTAAAAGGCATGACGGTGGATAGGCAATGGCTAACATTTAAGGAACGAATGCATGAATTGCAACAGTTATACATTCCTTTCTGGCGCAAAAAGACAAAAGGAAAAGCGGCTAACAAAAGAAATTAAGGATAGTATTAGATCCAAAGAGGAGTCATATAAAGTTGCCAGAAAAAGTAGCAAGCCTGAGGATTGGGAGCAGTTTAGAGTTCAGCAAAAAAGGACCAAGAGATTGATTAAGAGGGGAAAAATAGAGTATGAGAGTAAACTTGCAAGGAACATAAAAGCAGATTGTAAAAGCTTCTACAAGTATGTAAAAAGAAAAAGATTAGTGAAGACAAATGTAGGTCCCTTACAGTCAGAAACGGGAGAATTTATAATGGGGAACAAGGAAATGGCAGAGCAATTAAACAAATACTTTGGTTCTGTCTTCACGGTAGAGGACACAAATAACATCCCAGAAATGCTAGGGAACCAAGGGTCTAGTGAGAAGGAGGAATTAAAGGTAATTAGTAAAAAAAAAAATAGTGCTGGAGAAATTAATGGGACTGAAAGCTGATAAATTTCCAGGGCCTGATAATCTGCACCCCAGAGTACTAAAAAAGGTAGCCATGGAAATAGTGGATGCATTGGTTGTTATCTTCCAAAATTCTATAGATTATGGAACAGTTCCTGCAGATTGGAGGGTGGCAAGTGTTAAAAAAGAAGGGAGAGAGAAAACAGGGAACTACAGACCGGTTAGCCTAACATCAGTAGTAGGGAAAATGCTAGAGTATTATAAAGGATGTGATAACAGGACACTTAGAAAATATCAACGGGATTAGAACAAGTCAACATGGATTTATGAAAGGGAAATCGTGTTTGACAAACCTACTGGAGTTTTTTGAGGATGTAACTGGTAGAATAGATAACGGAGAACCAGTGGATGTGGTGTATTTGGATTTTCAGAAGGCCTCTGATAAAGTTCCACATAAGAGGTTAGTGTGCAAAATTAAAGCACATGGGATTGCGGGTAATATACTGGCATGGATTGAAAATTGGTTAACAGACAGGAAACAGAGTAGGAATAAATGGGTCTTTTTCGGGGTGGCAGGTGGTGACTAGTGGGGTACCGCATGGATCAGTGCTTTGGCCCCCAGCTATTCACAATATATATCAATGATTTGGATGAGGGAACCAAATGTAATATTTCCAAGTTTGCTGACGACACGAAACTAGGTGGGATTGTGAGTTGTGAGGAGGATGCAAAGAGGCTTCAAGGCGATTTAGACAAGTTGAGTGAGTGGGCAAATACATGGCAGATGCAGTATAACGTGGATAAATGTGAAGTTATCCACTTCGGTAGGAAAAACAGAAAGGCAGAGTATTATTTAAATGGTGCTAGATTGGGAAATGTTGCTGTACAGAGGGACCTGGGTGTCCTTGTACAGCAGTCACTGAAAGCAAACATGCAGGTGCAGCAAGCAGTTAGGAAGGCAAATGGTATGTTTTTCATTGCAAGAGGATTTGAGTACAGGAGCAAGGATGTCTTAGTACAGTTGTACAGGGCCTTGGTGAGACCACACCTGGAGTACTATGTGCAGTTTTGGTCTCCTTACCTAAGAAAAGATATACTTACCATAGAGGGAGTGCAGCCAAGGTTCACCAGACTGATTCCAGGGATGGCAGGACTGTCGTATGAGGAGAGATTGGGTTGACTAGGCCTGCATTCACGAGAGGTTAGAAGAATGAGAGGGGATCTCATTGAAACGTATAAAATTCTGACAGGGCTAGACAGACTGGATGCAGGCAGGATGTTTCCCCTGGCTGGGGGGTCTAGAACGAGGGGTCACAGTCTCAGGATACGGAGTAAGACATTTAGGACTGAGATGAGGAGAAATTTCTTCACTCAGAGGGTGGTGAACCTGTGGAATTCTCTACCACAGAAGGCTGTGGAGGTCAAGTCACTGCATATATTTAAGGAGGAGATAGATAGATTTCTAGACACAAAAGGCATCAAGGGGTATGGGGAGAGAGCGGGAATATGGTATTGAGATAGAGGATCAACCATGATCATATTGAATGGCGGAGCAGGCTCGAAGGGCCGAATGGCCTACTCCTGCTCCTATTTTTCTGTGTTTCTACCTTTGGATGTTTTGCTACGTTAAAGGTGCTATATCAATGCATGTTGCTGTTGCAGTAGCAACTCTGAGTTTTTGAGTTTGAAACCTACTGTAGCAAGTTGAGAAACTGAAGTCAATACATCTAATTTCTGGGCTGGCACCAGAAAAGCGACCTTGAAAGTTGCTGGGTTGTTATAAAACCACACCATGCCCACTAATGCCCTTCAGGGAAGGGTACTTATCTCATGTACCTGTAATTCCAGTGTCTCACTACCTGGTTGATTCTTACTGCCCTGTGAGGTGCCCCAGCAAGCCACTCAGTTGTACAAACAGGCCAGCTAGGGATGGACAGCAAATGGGGCCTTGTAGGAATCACCCATATCATGAGAACAAATAAATAAAAAAAATACTGAGCCAGACAGATCAGCTTTGATCATCGGTCCCAGAGCACTTCAGATTCCGATCAATAGTGGGAGAAGAGAGAGTGGTGGTGATGATATAGGAAGGGTTAGGGAAGGCTTTTCAAGAAGGGCAGAGAAGTAGCAAGGTGGAGGGATTTAGAAAAGGAGTTGCAGAGTGTGGGGCGAAGGGACGTAGAGTTCAGCAGCTGAAGAAATGGAAGGAGAGGGATGCAAAGACGGTGAAGAATGAGAAAGTGTGCTTGCTGGAACATAGGCTCAACTAGGTTGAAGAGTGATGAGGCATGGAGGGATGAGTAAATAAGGGCAGGGATTTTGAAATTGGTGCATTAGGAGATGGGGAACTAATGAAGGTTGTCCAGGAAAGGGATGGTGAAGGAGTGAGACTTGGTGTGGCGTTAAGATGTGGGCAGCAGAATTTTGGGCGAGTTGCAATTCTCTGAAGGGTAGAACTCAGGAACCAAGCAGAGAGAGTGTTGGAGTGATTGAGTCTGAATGTGGTAGGTGTGAATAAGGGTTTCAGTGGCAGTGAGGATGAGATGGACAGTGTTGCAGAGGGAGAAATCGGCAATCTTGATGGTGAGGATGTGGGGTTTGTAGCTGAATTTAGAGTCGAACAGGACTGTGAGGTTTGACACTGGCTCAGTCTGAGGAAGCTGCCAGGGAGAGGGAGGGACTCTGGTGCTCAACCAAGTGCAGTGGCCTCAGTCTTGCTGATGTTGAGTTGAAGCAAATTCTCGCTGATCCAGGACTTCTATGAGCAGTTGGGCAGCTTGGTCGAGGGGTGGCAGAGAGTTAGATATGGGTGTCGTCCGCATGCATGCAGTAGCTGAGCTCATGCCCATGAATTATGTCAGCCATGGGCAGCATATTAGATGAGGAAAAGTTGGGGCGGAGTGTGGTTTGCCTCAAGTCGCACACAACATTGCTGCACAAGTACTTTCTGGCACAGTTGAAGCTGAATGTTCCTCTCTGTAAAGGCTGTTATGTGAGCTGTGATGTGTCATCTAACATCCCTTCTGCCAATGGCAGCCTGTTGGTTTTCACCAAATTCAGTAACTTGCGTACTGACTGTGGGTTTAGGGGTTAGTTCTATCTGCAGTGTCATTGCAGTCTTTCCCCGAGATTGGTGATCAGTTGCCAGTAACTGCTGTCTTTGCTCTTCTCTTGGTTTTAGAAAACATTGTACACCCAGAATGCGCCGTTCCATGTGGTGATAACCAGTTACCAGCTGGTGGTACAGGATGTGAAGTACTTTCAGCGGGTGAAGTGGCAGTACATGGTGCTGGACGAGGCCCAGGCACTCAAAAGCAGTTCCAGGTAAACCAGTCTAATCGAGATCCTCCCACCTTTATCGGCTTCTGACCTGTAGAGCTGGATGGCAGATGTTCAGGTGGGGTGTACAGATGTTGACAGCTGTGCTGGGTGGCAAATGTACAGGTGGGGAATACAGATGTTTAAAGCATTGCTGGATGCCAGTTGGAGAATACAGATGTTATCAGCAGTGCTGGCTAGCAGGTGTATGCGTGAGGAATACAGATGTTTTCAGCAGTGCCTGATGGCAGGTGTACAGGTATGAAATACAGATGTTTACATTAGTGCTGGGTGGCAGGTGGGGAATACAGATGTTGACAGCAGTGCTGGATGGCAGGTGTACAGCTGGGTAATACAGATGTTTACAGCAGTGGCCGATGGCAGGTGTACAAGTGGTTAATACAGATGTTTATAGCATTTCTGGATAGCAGGTGTATGGGCGGGAATACAGATGTTTACAGCAGTGCCAGTGTGATATTGATGTGTGTTTTCATTGCACTTTCTAGGCACTAAGATGAATGGTAGGGTCTGGTTGGAAGTTGTCGATAGCCTTTTGATCGGTGACTCTGATCTGCATTGTATGTAGGTGTGCATGAGGTCCTATCTCTCTCATTATCTTCTCACGTTGCTACTGCCCCTCTGCAGCTGGGAGGGTGAGAGCTAAGGTTCTGGACTTTTCTGCAGTATTTTTTATTGGTACCTTCTCCTTTCTGGGAGGGCAAGGGGTACTGTGCCTGCTATCAGTGATGGGTCAACAAGAAAGTGTTGAGGTCAAAGATCAGCCATGATCTTACTGAATGGCGGAGCAGGCTCAAAGGGCCGTGTGGCCTACTCCTGCTCCTTGTTCTTATGTTATATTCTTATGGTTAGCATGGAGGAATTAATATGATGCATTAATGTACATCCACGGACTTGTCTGTTCCCCACCCACCCCTCCAACCAAACTGTCTACCGCCTGGTATCATCGTGTGAGACCAGGCTGGCCTTGAACTAATGGCCCAGAAATTAAAGACTGAGTGTTGACGCGGGGGTAAGGCTTCCCCGCGATATCTCACTCCGCGCCTTCCTTTTTCCTCCGGGCCCACACGAACTTTAGTTTCAAGGCTGCAGCTGTGCAGTGCTTGCGTGACCCAGAGACGGAGTTAGTTCGTGCGAGCTCTGGGATCACGTGATTCAGTTAGAGCCAATGGCAGCACACCATCTTTCATTCATAGTTTTAACAGCAAGGGCTGTCAAAGCTATGAATCTTACACACCCCCAAAAGAACAGCTAAACCTCAATTAAATTTAAAAAAAAAGCCATCACATTAAATATAAGTATAGTTAAATAAATTAACCGCTTTAAACAAAAAATTTAATTTTTGAAAAAATTTAAAATCTTTTTAAAAGTTATAAAAATAAACTTACCTTTCTTTAAAGTCTTTAAAAAAGATAAACCTGTTGAAAAAAATTTAAAATAATACTTAATTAACTACTTACCTTGTTAAAAGAGGGTCTTACGCCTCCTTTCTTTATGTGTAAAATCTTCCATGCTTACCTGCGCGTTCAAAGCACTAAGTGCACTGCGTGCGCGCAGCCTGTAGCGCGCACGCGGTTCACCTAGGAACCGCCCCCTTTTGAATTCACGAAGTGCCGGTTTCCCGCGCATGCGCAGTGCATGCTGGAAACCGGCAATTGGAGACCTAAAACGCGAGAGTACACAGTGCGTACTCTCGCGTATTAGGTCTAATTTTCGGGCCAATATTCTGGGTTCACCTTATCTACGTAACTTGTTATTTTATACTGTGATTTTCCTCCTTCTAACCTTCTCTCTGTCTGGAGCTTCACCAGCCTTTCCATCCAGCTGACCCCTTTCACACTTGGGATCAGTCTTGTTGTTAATGCATATGCTTTCCTTTGAAACCACCTTGTGTTATTGAGGCTGTTGAAGGGTTTGCTATCATGTCCTGATGGCAGCAGTTGGACCACGACATTGCTCATGTTGGATCTCCCCCTTGTTTGAGGTCAGGAAGTGTTGGACTTTGTTTATGGACAAAGCTTAAGAACACAGTCTGTGTGCAGACAGTGCATGCAAAATGGCTGATCCCTGCTCTCCGCACCTGAGACTGCAGCCATGCTCTCAACATTTTTGCAGAGTTGTATCAAAGCAGCACTCTTCCCCATTCCTCACACTTTTGCTACCACAGTGTACTATAAATTAGCCGTACATCTATTGTACAGTTTTGGATAAAATAACTTGAAGTCTTTCTCATCAATCTTGTGGTCCTCCTCTTGACTCTTGCCAGCTTGGCTCAGTTGGTACTACTCTCACCACTGAGTCAGTAGGTTGTGGGTTCCATCCCCCACCTAGACCCAAGCACATAATCTTGGCTGACACTTGAGTGCCTTTCTGGGCAAGTCTTGGAGGAAATGTTAAACCGAGGCCCTATCTCTCTGTTCCGGTGGATGTTGAAGATCTTTTGTAAAGAAGAGCAGGGGCTCTCCAAGTAACCTGTCCAGCATCCACCTTGTAAATCGGGTTGTTGGATGGGATAGTGTCAAATCCCTTCCTGAAATTCAGGTAGATAACATCCGCTGCCTCACTCTTATCCATCGGATGGATAACATACTCCAAGAAATCCTGTCAAGTTGGACAGACACGACCTGCCCCTTCTGAACTCAAGCTGGCTCTCTCTAATTAGACCCTGTCCTTCCAGGAAATGTTACCCTTCATAGAATCATTCGGCCCGTCGTGCCTGTGCTGGCTCTTTGAAAGAGCAGTCGTGCTCAGTCCCACATCCCCGCTTTTTGTCCCTAACCCTGTGAGTTCCTCATCCTCCAGTACCTGACCAAATCCCTTTTAAAATTATTGATGGAATCAGCTTCCACCACCTTTTCAGGCCGAGTGTTCCAGATCCCCACAACTCCGAGTGAAATTTTTTTTCCTCATTTCCCCTCTAGATTTTTTTCCAATGATTTGGAATCTGCGACCTCTGGTTATTGACCCACTCAACCGAGGGAATAGTTTTCTCTCTCTAATCTATCAAAATTCTCATCATGTTGAAAACCTTCCTTAGGTCTCCCCTTAACTTTCTCTGTTCCAAGGAGAACAGTCCTAACTTTCCAACCTCTCCTCATAACTGAAGTCCCTCATCCCTGGTAAACCTCCTCTGCACCCTCTCTAAGGCCTTTACATCTTTCCTGAAGTGTGGTGCCCAGGATTGTCCACAATACTCCAGCTGAGGCCTAACATACTCTCTTTGCTTTTATATTCGATTCCTCTATTTATAAACCCAAGTAACCCATATGCTTTTTTTAAAACTATATATAGATATACTAAATAACCTAATGGAACTCAGAGGATAAAACCCCTGGTCTGGACGGATTACATCCGTGCATTTTAAAAGAATCTAGGGAAGAAATAGCAGAGACACTACTACACATATTTGGTAATTCGTTAGAAAAAGGTGTAGTACCAGAGGACTGGCGGATAGCTAACGTAATACCTATATTTAAGAAGGGAGATAGAACATGTCCAGGGAACTATAGGCCAGTCAGCTTAACATCGGTGGTAGGAAAAATAATGGAATCCCTAGTAAAAGAAAGAAAGACTTGCACTTATATATAGCGCCTTTCACGACCACCGGATGTCTGAGTGCTTTACAGTTTACAGCCAATGAAGTACTTTTGAAGTGGAGTCACTGTTGTAATGTGGGAAACGCGGCAGCCAATATGCGCACAGCAAGCTCCCACAAACAGCAATGTGATAATGACCAGATAATCTGTTTTTGTTATTATGTTGGTTGAGGGATAAATATTGGCCAGGACACCGGGCATAACTCCCCTACTCTTCTTCGAAATAGTGTCATGGGATCTCTTACGCCCACCTGAGAGAGCAGACGGGGCCTCGGTTTAACGTCTCATCCGAGAGACGGCACCTCCAACAGTGCAGCGCTCCCTCAGCACTGCACTGGAGTGTCAGCCTAGCTTTGAGAAAATAGGGTACACCTATCAGGAAAGGATGAACAGGCTGGGTCTCTTTTCTCTTGAAAAGAGAAGGCTGAGGGGTGACCTAATAGAGGTCTTTAAAATCATGAAAGGTTTTTGACAGAGCAGATAGTGTGTTTCCATTTGTGGGGAAGAGCAAAACTAGAGGCCATCAACATAAGATAGTCCCCAAAAAATCAAATAGGGAATTCAGAAGAAACTTCCTTACCCAGAGAGTGGGGAGAATGTGGAACTCGCTACCACAGGGAGTGGTTGAAGCAAATAGTATAGATACATTTAAGGGGAGGTTAGATAAGCACATGAGGGAGAAGGGAAGAGAGAGTTATGCTGATAGTTAGATGAGGAAAGACTGGAGGAGGCGCAAGTGGAGCATAAACACTGGCATAGACTGGTTAGGCCGAATGGCCTGTTTCTGTGCTGTATATCCTATGTAACCACCTTATCAGCTTTCCCTGCCACCTTTAAGGACTTGTGTATATGGACACCAAGGTTTCTCTGCTCCTCTACAATTTTCAAAATCGTGCCATTTATGGTATACTACTTTTCCATATTAGTCCTCCCAAAGTGCATCACTTCACAATTCTCCACCTTGAACTCCATCTGCCATGCTTCTGCCCATTTCACCATCCTGTCTGTCATCCTGAAGCCGATAACTATCCTCATCACCATCTACTACTTTACCAAGTTTCGTATCATCTGCAAACTTTATAATGCTGCTCCCTACACCCGAATCTAGGTCTGCAGTGGTCTATTCAGGCCTTGCCCATTCCTGTGACTGAGTTGTACGGAGCTGTCTGGTAGTTAACCCTGCCAGGTATGCTGGCTGGTTGCTTGCTGTCAGGGTTTTTGGCACAGTTGGTGCAGGGTTCTCCTCAGGAGTTTCATTAAAGTGGATGCACTATGCGCTGAAAGAGGAGGACGGGATAAAGCACACAGCTGTGGTTAGAGGCACCTTAGTGATTTGCGCATCAGTGTGAGTTTTCTGAGCCCTTCCTTTCTTTATGCAGTGTTCGTTGGAAGATTTTGCTGCAGTTTCAGTGCCGAAACCGACTGCTGCTGACGGGGACCCCCATTCAGAACACTATGGCAGAGGTCAGTAATTTAAAGTACCCCTCTACACTAGAGCAGTTTAATCACAGGAGCCCACAGGCAGCCATACCTATACAATACCCGTGCGTACAATCAATTCATATTCATAGGTTGAGAAATGATTTTGTCCTCCCTGTGTGGGACACCTAGCAATTTGTGCTTTTGTTTTCTCTGATTTTTGCTAGAATTGTTTAAAATTATGAAAGGATGGCACAGGGTAGATAGAAGCATACTGTTTCCAGTAGTTGAGGGGTCTAGAATGAGCCACCATGAATACAAAATGTAAGTGATTTAAATCCACCCTGAGAGACTGTGATCCTGATCGTGTCTGTCTGTCCTCCCCCTGTGGGACTGTGATCCTGATCGTGTCTGTCTGTCCTCACCCTGTGGGACTGTGATCCTGATCGTGTCTGTCTGTCCTCACCCTGTGGGACTGTGAACCTGATCGTGTCTGTCCTCACCCTGTGGGACTGTGATCCTGATCGTGTCTGTCCTCACCCTGTGGGACTGTGATCCTGATCGTGTCTGTCCTCACCCTGTGGGACTGTGATCCTGATCGTGTCTGTCCTCACCCTGTGGGACTGTGATCCTGATCGTGTCTGTCCTCACCCTGTGGGACTGTGATCCTGATCGTGTCTGTCCTCACCCTGTGGGACTGTGATCCTGATCGTGTCTGTCCTCCCCCTGAGAGACACTGATCCTGATCATGTCTGTCTGTCTGTCCTCACCCTGTGGGACTGTGATCCTGATCGTGTCTGTCCTCACCCTGTGGGACTGTGATCCTGATCGTGTCTGTCCTCACCCTGTGGGACTGTGATCCTGATCCTGTCTGTCTGTCTGTCCTGACCCTGTGGGACTGTGATCCTGATCGTGTCTGTCTGTCTGTCCTCACCCTGTGGGACTGTGATCCTGATCGTGTCTGTCCTCACCCTGTGGGACTGTGATCCTGATCGTGTCTGTCCTCACCCTGTGGGACTGTGATCCTGATCCTGTCTGTCTGTCCTGACCCTGTGGGACTGTGATCCTGATCGTGTCTGTCTGTCTGTCCTCCCCCTGTGGGACTGTGAACCTGATCGTGTCTGTCTGTCTGTCCTCACCCTGTGGGACTGTGATCCTGATCGTGTCTGTCTGTCCTCACCCTGTGGGACTGTGATCCTGATCGTGTCTGTTCTCACCCTGTGGGACTGTGATCCTGATCGTGTCTGTCCTCACCCTGAGAGACTGTGATCCTGATCGTGTCTGTCTGTCCTCACCCTGTGGGACTGTAATCCTGATCGTGTCTGTCTGTCCTCACCCTGTGGGACTGTGATCCTGATCGTGTCTGTCTGTCTGTCTATCCTCACCCTGAGACTGTGATCCTGATCCTGTCTATCCTCACCCTGTGGGACTGTGATCCTGATTCTGTCTGTCTGTCCTCACCCTGTGGGACTGTGATCCTGATCGTGTCTGTCCTCACCCTGTGGGACTGTGATCCTGATTCTGTCTGTCCTCACCCTGTGGGACTGTGATCCTGATCGTGTGTCTGTCCTCACCCTGTGGGACTGTGATCCTGATCCTGTCTGTCCTCACCCTGTGGGACTGTGATCCTGATTCTGTCTGTCTGTCCTCACCCTGTGGGACTGTGATCCTGATCGTGTGTCTGTCCTCACCCTGTGGGACTGTGATCCTGATCCTGTCTGTCCTCACCCTGTGGGACTGTGATCCTGATTCTGTCTGTCTGTCCTCACCTTGTGGGACTGTGATCCTGATCGTGTCTGTCTGTCTGTCCTCCCCCTGTGGGACTGTGATCCTGATCGTGTCTGTCTGTCCTCACCCTGTGGGACTGTGATCCTGATCCTGTCTGTCTGTCTGTCTATCCTCACCCTGAGACTGTGATCCTGATCCTGTCTATCCTCACCCTGTGGGACTGTGATCCTGATTCTGTCTGTCTGTCCTCACCCTGTGGGACTGTGATCCTGATCGTGTCTGTCCTCACCCTGTGGGACTGTGATCCTGATTCTGTCTGTCCTCACCCTGTGGGACTGTGATCCTGATCGTGTGTCTGTCCTCACCCTGTGGGACTGTGATCCTGATCCTGTCTGTCCTCACCCTGTGGGACTGTGATCCTGATTCTGTCTGTCTGTCCTCACCCTGTGGGACTGTGATCCTGATCGTGTGTCTGTCCTCACCCTGTGGGACTGTGATCCTGATCCTGTCTGTCCTCACCCTGTGGGACTGTGATCCTGATTCTGTCTGTCTGTCCTCACCTTGTGGGACTGTGATCCTGATCGTGTCTGTCTGTCTGTCCTCCCCCTGTGGGACTGTGATCCTGATCGTGTCTGTCTGTCTGTCCTCACCCTGTGGGACTGTGATCCTGATCCTGTCTGTCCTCACCCTGTGGGACTGTGATCCTCATTCTGTCTGTCTGTCCTCACCCTGTGGGACTGTGATCCTGATCCTGTCTGTCCTCACCCTGTGGGACTGTGATCCTGATTCTGTCTGTCTGTCCTCACCTTGTGGGACTGTGATCCTGATCGTGTCTGTCTGTCTGTCCTCCCCCTGTGGGACTGTGATCCTGATCGTGTCTGTCTGTCTGTCCTCCCCCTGTGGGACTGTGATCCTGATCGTGTCTGTCTGTCTGTCCTCACCCTGTGGGACTGTGATCCTCATTCTGTCTGTCTGTCCTCACCCTGTGGGACTGTGATCCTGATCCTGTCTGTCCTCACCCTGTGGGACTGTGATCCTGATCCTGTCTGTCCTCACCCTGTGGGACTGTGATCCTGATTCTGTCTGTCTGTCCTCACCTTGTGGGACTGTGATCCTGATCGTGTCTGTCTGTCTGTCCTCACCTTGTGGGACTGTGATCCTGATCGTGTCTGTCTGTCTGTCCTCCCCCTGTGGGACTGTGATCCTGATCGTGTCTGTCTGTCTGTCCTCCCCCTGTGGGACTGTGATCCTGATCGTGTCTGTCTGTCTGTCCTCACCCTGTGGGACTGTGATCCTGATCCTGTCTGTCCTCACCCTGTGGGACTGTGATCCTCATTCTGTCTGTCTATCCTCACCTTGTGCTGCTCTGATCCTGATAGTGTCTGTCTGTCCTCCCCCTGTGGGACTGTGATCCTGATCGTGTCTGTCTGTCTGTCCTCACCCTGTGGGACTGTGATCCTGATCTCGCCAGTCTCTCCTCACTGCTGTATTCTCCTTCCCACCCTGTGGGACTCGTGTGTCCCAAACCCATATTTCTGTACTCCTTGTGGAAATATGGATCAGCCCAGTTAGTTTGTTTTTAAATGTGGTGGTCCCCTATTGCTGCTGAGCTCCTCATCTTTTTGGTTGGTTTGTGCGCTGTTGAGCGGCTGGAATGGGAGACATATATATATAAAAAATATAAATGTTCTGAACTATGGCAGAGAATATTTAAGTAATGTGTGTTGCAGTCTATTTGGGAGCTAATACTGTTCGTACATTATACCTGGGAGGGGTCTGTGATACATGAGGAATATGTTTAGACTGTGTATAGAAAGCTAATATCCTGTCGTACAACTGTATTCACCGAATGTGTGTTTCTCCCCTTAGCTGTGGGCACTGCTACATTTTATCATGCCAACTCTCTTTGATTCCCATGATGAATTCAACGAGTGGTTTTCCAAGGATATCGAAAGCCACGCTGAGAACAAATCCGCCATCGATGAGAGTAAGTGCTGTCTTGCAATATTCAGTACTTTATTTTATTGTATTGAGCCCACGCACTCCCCCAAAAAGACACACTTTCCTGCCCCATGGGCATTCCAGCAGCCTCTCCCTACTGCTCTCTGTACTGACGTTTCTGGTATCTGTACCTCTCTGTACTGACGAGTCCGGAATCTGTACCCTCTGTACCTCTCTGTGCTGACGAGTCTGGAAACTGTATCCTTTCTCTTTGGGAAGGAGAAGCTCTTCGTTCTGCTATTTTAATTTTTACAAACATTCTCTGTGCTGGCTTTAGGAAAAACCTGAGAAGTAGCACATTTGTGGAATTGGAGAGGAACCCACTGCCAGAACTAGAGTGGGGTCTATCTTTGAACTTGTCAAAACTCCAGTACTGTTTTTTTTTTGGTCATCTGGAATGTCCATTTAACCTCGTGTTACACCAACTAACCCCCGCCCGAGGTGTGTCCATTTAACCTCGTGTTACACCAACTAACCCCCGCCCGAGGTGTGTCCATTTAACCTCGTGTTACACTAACTAACCCCAGCCCGAGTGGGGTCCATTTAACCTCGTGTTACACTAACTAACCCCAGCCCGAGTGGGGTCCATTTAACCTCGTGTTACACTAACTAACCCCAGCCCGAGTGGGGTCCATTTAACCTCGTGTTACACTAACTAACCCCAGCCCGAGTGGGGTCCATTTAACCTCGTGTTACACTAACTAACCCCAGCCCGAGTGGGGTCCATTTAACCTCGTGTTACACTAACTAACCCCAGCCCAAGTGCTGTCCATTTAACCTCGTGTTACACTAACTAACCCCAGCCCGAGTGGGGTCCATTTAACCTCATGTTACACTAACTAACCCCAGCCCCAGTGGGGTCCATTTAACCTCATGTTACACTAACTAACCCCAGCCCAAGTGCTGTCCATTTAACCTCATGTTACACTAACTAACCCCAGCCCGAGTGCTGTCCATTTAACCTCATGTTACACTAACTAACCCCAGCCCGAGTGCTGTCCATTTAACCTCATGTTACACTAACTAACCCCAGCCCGAGTGGGGTCCATTTAACCTCGTGTTACACTAACTAACCCCAGCACGAGGTGTGTCCATTTAACCTCGTGTTACACTAACTAACCCCAGCCCAAGTGCTGTCCATTTAACCTCGTGTTACACTAACTAACCCCAGCCCGAGTGCTGTCCATTTAACCTCATGTTACACTAACTAACCCCAGCCCGAGTGCTGTCCATTTAACCTCATGTTACACTAACTAACCCCAGCCCGAGTGGGGTCCATTTAACCTCATGTTACACTAACTAACCCCAGCCCGAGTGCTGTCCATTTAACCTCATGTTACACTAACTAACCCCAGCCCGAGTGCTGTCCATTTAACCTCGTGTTACACTAACTAACCCCAGCCCGAGTGCTGTCCATTTAACCTCGTGGTACACTAACTAACCCCAGCCCGAGTGCTGTCCATTTAACCTCGTGTTACACTAACTAACCCCTGCCCGAGTTGTGTCTCGCCCAGGGAAAGATTTGTTTCTCAAATTGATTCCTATCCTAAAACTGTCGTTGTATATGAGCTCTATAAACCCTGGTGTTTTACATTGTGTATTTGTGCAGGCTGTACCTGTCGGTGGGAATGTGGGTTCCTTCTGTCACCGGCAGTGGCTATGATTAGATTAGTCAGATTAACACTCAGCGTTTGTTCCTGACCCTGCTGTGGGTTTTGGTGGTGGAGTGGCGTTTATCATACCTTTTGTTCTTCAATTTTATTCCAGTCCGCCCTTTATATATGTGTTAAAATGATTTTGAAGTTGTGTTTTTGTTCGGGGATTAGATAGGCGTTTCTGCGGCCGCAAACGAGACTCCAGGATGGTATGTTGCCTCCCTGGTGCAAGGGTCAAGGATGTCTCGGAGTGGCTGCAGGGCATTCTGGAGGGGGAGGGTGAACAGCCAGTTGTCGTGGTGCATATAGATACCAACGATATAGGTAAAAACCGGGATGAGGTCCTAAAAGCTGAATATAGGGAGTTAGGAGGTAAATTAAAAAATAGGATCTCAAAGATAGTAATCTCAGGATTGCTACCAGTGCCACGTGCTAGTCAGAGTAGAAATAGAAGGATATTTCAGATGAATACGTGGCTAGAGGAATGGTGCAAGGGGGAGGGAGTCAAATTCCTGGGACATTGGAACCGGTTCTGGGGGAGGTGGGACCAGTACAAACTGGACAGTTTGCACCTGGGCAGGACCGGGACCGATGTCCGAGGGGGAGTGTTTGCTAGTGCTGTTGGGGAGGGTTTAAACTAAAATGGCAGGGGGTTGGGAACCTGTGCAGGGAGACAGAGGAAAGGGAAACAAGGATAGAAGCAAAAGACAGGAAGGAGAAAAGCAAAAGTGGAAGGCAGAGAAATCAAGGGTGTAAATCAAACAGGGCCACAGTAAATAATTCTAAAAGGACTAAGAGTGTTAAAAAAAAAAACAAGCCAGAAGGCTTTGTGTCTTAATGCGAGGAGTATTTGTAATAAGGTGGATGAATTAGCTGCGCAAATAGATGTAAACGGATATGATATAATTGGGATTACGGAGACATGGCTCCAGGTTGACCAAGGCTGGGAATTCAACATCCAGGGGTATTCAATATTCAGGAAGGACAGACAAAAAGGAAAAGGAGGTGGGGTAGCATTGCTGGTTA
Source organism: Squalus acanthias (assembly GCA_030390025.1). Classification (NCBI taxonomy): domain Eukaryota; kingdom Metazoa; phylum Chordata; class Chondrichthyes; order Squaliformes; family Squalidae; genus Squalus; species Squalus acanthias. The sequence continues at coordinate 93,312,570 of CM059425.1, forward strand.
AAGAGGAGATTAACACAATCGTAAGGAAGGATATTAGCTCTGATGATGTGGAATCTGTATGGGTAGAGCTGAGAAATACCAAGGGGCAGAAAAAGTTAGTGGGAGTTGTATACAGACCCCCAAACAGTAATGCTGAGGTTGGGGATGGCATTAAATGGGAAATTAGAGATGCGTGCAATAAGGGCACAGCAGTTATCATGGGTGACTTTAATCTACATGTAGATTGGGCTAACCAAATTAGTAACAATACTGTGGAGGAGGAATTCCTAGAGTGTATACGGGATGGTTTCCTGGACCAATATGTCGAGGAACAGACTGGAGATCAGGCCATCTTAGACTGGGTATTATGTCATGAGAAAGGATTAATTAGCAATCTTGTTGTGCGAGGCCCCTTGGGGAGGAGCGATCATAATATGATAGAATTCTTCATTAAGATGGAGAGTGACTAGGGTCCTGAATTTAAATAAAGGAAACTACGATGGTATGAGGCGCGAGTTGGCTAGGATGGATTGGGGAGCGTTACTTAAAGGGTTGACGGTGGATAGGCAATGGCAAGCATTTAAAGATCGCATGGATGAACTACAGAATTTGTTCATCCCTGTTTGGCATAAAAATAAAACAAAAAAGGTGACTCAACTGTGGCTAACTAGGGAAATTAGGGATAGCATAAGATCCAAGGAGAGGACATATAAATTGGCCAGAAAAAGCAGCAAACCTGAGGATTGGGAGCAGTTTAGGATTCAGCAACGGAGGACAAAGGGATTAATTAAGAGGGGGAAAATAGAATATGAGAGTAAGCTTGCAGGGAACATAAAAACTGACTGTAAAAGCTTCTATAGATATGTGAAGAGAAAAAGATTGGTGAAGTCAAGCGTAGGTCCCTTGCAGTCAGAATCAGGGGAATTTATAATGGGGAACAAAGAAATGGCTGACGAATTAAATACATACTTTGGTTCTGTCTTCACAAAGAAGGACACAAATAACCTCCCAGAGATGTCGGGGGACATAGGGTCTAATGAGAGGGAGGAACTGAAACAAATCAGTATTTGTAGGGAAATGGTGTTAGAGAAATTGACGGGATTGAAGGCCGATAAATCCCCAGGCCCTGATAATCTACATCCTAGGGTACTTAAGGAAGTGGCCCTAGAAATAGTAGATGCATTGCTGGTCATCTTCCAAAATTCTATAGACTCTGGAACAGTTCCCATGGATTGGAGGGTAGCTAATGTAACCCCACTATTTAAAAAAGGTGGTAGAGAGAAAACGGGGAATTATAAACCGGTAAGCCTGACATCGGTAGTGGGGAAAATGCTAGAGTCCATTATAAAAGATGTAATAGCAGAGCACTTGGAAAACAGTGACAGGATCGGACAAAGTCAACATGGATTTACAAAAGGTAAATTATGCTTGACTAATCTACTGGAATTTTTTGAGGATGTAACTGGTAGAATAGATAAGGGAGAACCAGTGGATGTGGTGTATTTGGACTTTCAGAAGGCTTTCGATAAGGTCCCGCATAAGAGATTAGCGTGCAAAGTTAAAGCACATGGGATTGGGGGTAAGGTACTGACTTGGATAGAGAACTGGTTGGCAGACAGGAAGCAAAGAGTTGGAATAAACGGGTCTTTTTCCGAGTGGCAGGCAGTGACTAGTGGGGTACCGCAGGGATCGGTGCTAGGACCCCAGTTATTCACTATATATTAATGATCTAGACGAGGGAACTAGATGTAATATCTCCATGTTTGCAGACGACACAAAGCTGGGTGGGCGTGTGTGCTGTGAGGAGGATGCAGAGAAACTCCAGTATGATTTGGACAGGTTGGGTGATTGGGCAGAAGCATGGCAGATGTAATATAACGTGGATAAATGCGAGGTTATCCACTTTGGTGTCAAAAACAGAAAGGCAGATTATTATCTGAACGGCAATAGATTGGGAAAAGGGGAAGTGCAACGAGACCTGGGTGTCCTTGTGCACCAGTCGCTGAAGGTAAGCATGCAGGTGCAGCAGGCGGTTAAGAAGGCAAATGGTATGTTGGCCTTCATAGCGAGAGGATTCGAGTACAGGAGCAAGGATGTCTTGCTGCAGTTGTACAGGGCCTTGGTGAGACCACACCTTGAGTATTGTGTGCAGTTTTGGTCGCCTTATCTGAGGAAGGATGTTCTTGCCGTGGAGGAAGTGCAGCGAAGATTTACCAGACTGATACCTGAGATGGCAAGAATGACGTATGAAGAGAGATTGGGTCGATTAGGCTTATATTCGCTAGAGTTTAGAAGAATGAGAGGGGATCTCATTGAAACTTATAAAATTCTAACAGGACTAGACAGACTAGATGCAGGAAGGATGTTCTCGATGGCGGGGGAGTCCAGAACCAGAGGTCACAGTCTAAGGATAAGGGGTAAGCCATTTAGGACTGAGATGAGGAGGAATTTCTTCACCCAGAGAGTGGTGTACCTGTGGAATTCTCTACCACAGAAGGCAGTTGAGGCCAATTCATTAAATATATTCAAGAAGGAGTTAGATATATTTTTTAAGGCTAAAGGGATCAAGGGATATGGGGAGAAAGCAGGGACAGGGTACTGAATTTGCATGATCAGCCATGAACTCATTAAATGGCGGAACAGGCTCGAGGGGCCGAATGGCCTACTCCTGCTCCTATCTTCTATGTTTTGGGCAGCTTTCTGTGTGACAAGCCACTATTTGGTTGCACTTTTTTTTGTGGGATTAGGGTCAATGTTGCACTGACTGTGCCACCACTGCCAGCTCATCTGGGTTCTTGTTAATGCCAGTGTGTTGATGAGAACATTCTCTTTGGGACATGACTCAGGTGGTACTGCTGTGGGCGGTGCCAGTGCAGAATTCAGCTCATCCAGTTGTTTTCCCCCCCCTTGTTTTTGCAGACCAGCTGTCTCGTCTGCACATGATTCTCAAGCCTTTCATGCTGAGGAGGATCAAAAAGGATGTGGAGAATGAGCTCTCTGATAAGGTAAGGCTGAGCTGCCCCACTCTCTCCTCTGGTCACTCCACTTGTGGGACCTAAGTTAGCCACCTGTGATCCACACACTGATCGACCTGGGGTGCTGAGTTCCACAGGCAAATGGCTCCGTTTGTTTTGACAGTTCTTGCCTGCTCTCCTGTTGGTGCTGTTTCATGCTGGCTCCAAGCCTCCTATATCGCCCCCGCCCCCCCCACACACCACCACAATTCATGAGCATAATGGTCAATATCAGCTGGCTATTTGACCATGGCCCATTCTGTTCTCCCGTGACATTCATCGGCAGGCAAGAGTGCTGGCTGATTTCTCCCTCCCTAGCCCTGGAACATTGAGGCCACGTTACATCAACTGTCTGAGTTCCCAAAGCAGCAACACAACCAGCCTGACATCATTTTAAACCTCTGATAACGAAGGGCATTCATGTTCAATCTGACCCCTGGGGTGTCCTGATGCACGGTTTGAACACTGTGCAAGTTTTTAGGGTAGCTTATTTCTATTTACATTAATCCTGTAACCTTTGTTTTTTTGAAAGTGGAAATTTTATTTCCAGTAATTTTATTTCTTCGTAGAGGTTTTGTTACATTAAAGGTACTGTGAGTAAATCAAAGTCGTCGCTTCCAGGTGTAATCTGCTGGTCTGCCCATTTTATCAAAATGGTGTTACACTATTGTTACAATAGGCTGTGGGACTGAGAGGAATGTTGTTCCTGTATTTTTATAAAGAAAGATTTTAAACATTGAAATATCAGCTTGTCTCAGTGGTAGCACACTGTCCTCCTCATGCAAAGGTCGTGGGTTCAAGTCCCAATTCAGAAACTTGAGCAGTGAATCTGTGCTGAGACTTCAGTGCAGTACTGAAGGGGTGGTTCTTTGCCAGAGGTGTCATGCTCCAGATGGGACATTAGATTTAGGTCTGTCTGCCTGCTCAGGCAGATGTAAAAATCCCATTGGATTTTTTGAAGAAGAACAGGGATTCCTCAATGATATTTGAGCCAGTATTTCTCCCTCCAGCAAAAATTAGTTACCCTGGTCTTTCATTTCCTGTTGTGGGACATTAATGTGTGCCTATTGGTTGCTGCATTTGCCTGTAGAACAACAGTGATCAAGTAATTTATTGATGCAAAGGTGCACTGGGATGTCCTGACGATTTGCCATATAAATGCAAGTTATTTGTTCTTGAATGATCCATATTGGAATGGAGCACCAATGCTGTCACTGTTGAGAGAGTTTCATTGTATAAAATGATATTTGACACATGATGACCCGATAGGAAGCTGTACTGTATCTCAGCAAATGTACACACACTACTGAAAGCTGGAGTCTAGTATGACTCCAACTGGCCTTTGTCCTGCTTGGCTATGTTCTCCGTACCAGTGTTCTCCTTTATGCCCTGTGTAGATAGAGATCCTGATGTACTGCCAGCTGAAAAGCAGGCAGAAGATGCTGTACCAGGCCTTGAAGAACAAGATCTCCATTGAAGACCTGCTTCAGTCATCCATGGGAACCACTCAGCAGGCCCAGAACACCACCAGCAGCCTCATGAATCTTGTCATGCAGTTCCGTAAGGTCAGTACTCTCCATTGTCCATGTCCTGTAGCTTTCCACCTCTTTCCACTCTCCACACATCTCGATCTACATTAAAAGTCTTGCATCTGCACACAGTTCCTGTCATCTTTTACCATTATAAATTCCCATGTCCTCATTTATAATGGAAACTGCCTATGTAAACTAATGTCATCACAGGTGGGAGGGTGGAATTAGAGCGTGACAAGTTTACATAGGCAGTTCCATTGTAAATGTGAACATAGAAATTATAATAGAAATATTATAAGGACAGAATGCTTGACTAAAATGAGAATTGAATAATGTCTGCACACCCTGGTCTAATTATTCCCGCCATCTAACCCTGTTGCACCCGAACACTACTCTTGGTTTTGGCTCCACATGTGCAACACCACAAGAGATCAGCTGGTACTGAAAAAGGCCATTGTATCGTGCGCTCTCACTCCATAACGTTCACCAAATGAGACTGCACCGTAAATGAGTGCGGAAGGGATGCTGGGATAGATCAGTGAGAGTGGCGTAGGTCAGCTCCTTGTTCCAATTACAAACTCCCTGAAGTTACTGTTTATTAGTGTGAATTTAGGAAGTGGGGGTCAAAAAATAGAGCCTGTTTCAAGGTGCATGTTAACAATCCAGTAGCTCAAACATCCGAGTGTTCGACTCCCAGAGTCCAGGGCCTGATTGACGCATCTGTTTTCGTCCTGCACTGCACACGAGCACAGAGTTTCATCCCGGGATGGAGGATAAAATAGTCCAGGCAAAAGGATCAACATGGGCAGGACAAGAAAGACTGGCCACTTACCTCTTGTACTGCACAGCAGCAGTATTGGCTCTCTGATGGGTCTGCTGATGCTGTGTGTAGAGTGTGGTGTATTTCCAGGTAATCTCTGTGGGTGGCAGGGCTCATTCAGAGTACTCCCCGCACTTTCAGCTTCTCTACATAGACAGTCAACAGAATTTTCCCCCCCACCCCCCCCCCCCCCAACTAGTGGCCTCAAAGTAACATGTTCACATTCGGCACTACGACTCCACAGTGATCACCTGACGTTTGTTTATTGCCCCTCATTTCTCTCTCCTGCCATTTACTCGTGTACAGGGGCCTTGGGGGTCCTGCAGCCCTCCGGTACCTCACCCAAATAGGAGTCAGGCAGGGACCATTGCAGGCTTTAATCTTAGAGCAATGGTGGGTATATATCAAGGGTAAGGACCCATGCTACTTTAGTTGTTGCTCTCTGTCTGAGTTCAGCTAGCTCAGCCCAGACTGGGGATCGGGGCCTTTACCCAGTAAACCATCAGGGACTCAGCACAGACTGGGGATCGGGGCCTTCACCCAGTAAACCATCAGGGAATCTGCACAGACTGGGGATTGGGGCCTTCACCCAGTAAACCATCAGGGACTCAGCACAGACTGGGGATCGGGGCCTTCACCCAGTAAACCATCAGGAAATCTGCACAGACTGGGGATCGGGGCCTTTACCCAGTAAACCATCAGGGAATCAGCACAGACTGGGGATCAGTGCCTTTACCCAGTAAACCATCAGGGAATCAGCACAGACTGGGGATCGGGGCCTTTACCCAGTAAACCATCAGGGAATCAGCACAGACTGGGGATCGGGGCCTTTACCCAGTAAACCATCAGGGAATCAGCACAGACTGGGGATCAGGGCCTTTACCCAGTAAACCATCAGGGAATCAGCACAGACTGGGGATCGGGGCTTTTACCCAGTAAACCATCAGGGAATCAGCACAGACTGGGGATCGGGGCCTTTACCCAGTAAACCATCAGGGAATCTGCACAGACTGGGGATCGGGGCCTTTACCCAGTAAACCATCAGGGAATCAGCACAGACTGGGGATCGGGGCCTTCACCCAGTAAACCATCAGGGATCGGGCCTTTGTACACTATCATTGAGGGAGTGGTTTATTTTTATATGCAATGTATCTATGAATTTCTGTAGCAACAAATTGGATAGTCTTGGTTGCTGTGTGCGTGTTTTTGTTCATTCATGTTCTGTGTCCGTTCAGATTCCTTTCTCTTTTTCAGGTCTGTAACCATCCGGAATTGTTTGAGCGCCAAGAGACTAAATCACCTTTTCATATGTCTCTGAAACCTTACAACATTCCCAAACTTATTTACAGGGATGGGCAGATCAATCACTTCAATCACTGTCGCAATAGGTCAGCAAGCACCAGCTCCACAATTATCTCCTCTGTACTTCAAACAAAGAGATTTACTATTAAAGCAAATCCATGTTAAATTCTTCTTTCATTAAATGTGTTGACCAAACTTTGACTGTTGGTGAAGCAGGAGTTACATTATCGCAACATCTGGCGCCACACCAACAATTTATTGTGCTCTCAATATGAAATATTTGGGTATTAGCTCGTGCTGGTGGTTAGACCAGCCTTAAAAATCCAGCCCAGACTAATGTGATGAAAGCCTGCTCTTCGCTGGCTGTAAGGATCCTACGTTAAATGAGTTTGGCAGTATCACCACAGTTCCGAATAGGCATAGGCCCCAAGAACAATACTGCCCCCAATTTGGCATTATTTGATCATGTCGGAATGGCTGGTGCAGTGATGAAAACATGCCCCGCTGGTTGATTGGAGAGGGAGATGGTGGGGTCTGAAATGGAAACTGATCCATTCCCCAACACAACATTTCAGGCTCCCGGTGACGATATTAGCATCTCCAGGTCACTGCTGCAATGGTTTGATACTCAGCACGCTGTCCAGCTTCAAGCCCTACAACACTAGAGAGTAACATTTTTCAGTTTCCGACACAGCCATCCTGTGGCCTTTGAGTGTCATTACCGATTCAAGCCAGTTTTATGCTCTGTATCCATATCCTCTAGCACCTGCAGTGAGACTGTCCAAGATAACTTCACATTGGATCCTAACAGCCAGCAAACGACGGGGGGACTCATCTGTCTGGGCTGGATTTGAAGCGGGGCTGCCTGTGCGGTGGGGTGGGAGGGGCCTCGTGGGCGGGGCTGCTTGTGGGGTGGGAGGGGCCTCGTGGGTTGGGCGGAGCTGCCTGTGGGGTGGGAGGGGCCTCGTGGGTTGGGCGGAGCTGCCAGTGGGGTGGGAGGGGCCTCGTGGGCAGGGCGGAGCTGCCAGTGGGGTGGGAGGGGCCTCGTGGGCAGGGCGGAGCTGCCTGTGGGGTGGGAGGGGCCTCGTGGGCAGGGCGGAGCTGCCTGTGGGGTGGGAGGGGCCTCGTGGACTGGGCGGAGCTGCCTGTGCAGTGGGGTGGGAGGGGCCTCGTGGGCTGGACGGAGCTGCCTGTGCGGTGGGGTGGGAGGGGCCTCGTGGGTTGGGTGGAGCTGCCTGTGGGGTGGGAGGGGCCTCGTGGGCTTGGCGGAGCTGCCGGTGGGGTGGGAGGGGCCTCGTGGGCTGGGCGGAGCTGCCTGTGGGGTGGGAGGGGCCTCGTGGGCTGGGCGGAGCTGCCTGTGCGGTGGGAGGGGCCTCGTGGGTTGGGCGAAGCTGCCTGTGGGGTGGCAGGGGCCTCGTGGGCTGGGCGGAGCTGCTGGTGGGGTGGGAGGGGCCTCGTGGGTTGGGCGGAGCTGCCTGTGCGGTGGGGTGGGAGGGGCCTCGTGGGTTGGGCGGAGCTGCCGTTGGGGTGGGAGGGGCCTCGTGGGCTGGGCGGAGCTACCTGTGGGGTGGGTGGGGCCTCGTGGGCTTGGCGGAGCTGCCGGTGGGGTGGGAGGGGCCTCGTGGGTTGGGTGGAGCTGCCTGTGGGGTGGGAGGGGCCTCGTGGGCTTGGCGGAGCTGCCGGTGGGGTGGGAGGGGCCTCGTGGGCTGGGCGGAGCTGCCTGTGGGGTGGGAGGGGCCTCGTGGGCTGGGCGGAGCTGCCTGTGCGGTGGGAGGGGCCTCGTGGGTTGGGCGAAGCTGCCTGTGGGGTGGGAGGGGCCTCGTGGGCTGGGCGGAGCTGCCGGTGGGGTGGGAGGGGCCTCGTGGGTTGGGCGGAGCTGCCTGTGCGGTGGGGTGGGAGGGGCCTTGTGGGCTGGGCGGAGCTGCCTGTGCGGTGGGGTGGGAGGGGCCTCGTGGGCTGGGCGGAGCTGCCTGTGCGGTGGGGTGGGAGGGGCCTCGTGGGTTGGGCGGAGCTGCCGGTGGGGTGGGAGGGGCCTCCGTGGGCTGGGTGGGGCTGCCTGTGCGGTGGGGTGGGAGGGGCCTCGTTGGCTGGGTGGGGCTGCCTGTGTGGTGGGGTGGGAGGGGCCTCGTTGGCTGGGTGGGGCTGCCTGTGCGGTAGGGTGGGGTGGGAGGGGCCTCGTGGGCTGGGCGGAGCTACCTGTGCGGTGGGGGGGGCCTCGTGGGCTGGGCAGTGCTGCCTGGGTGGTGTGGGTGGGGCTGCCTGTTCTCTGGGGCTGCCGTTTGCACAGCCTTGCTGCAGGTTATTGCTTTATGTTTTACTGATCTCCCTCTCCTGATTACAGGTGGTTACGAGTCATTCTGTCCCCCTTCTCCCCAGCCCACATCCACCAGTCTCTCTTCCATAGAAAAGGTAAGAATTTCATACGTATGTTTTCCAGGGCTTTGTCCAGTTATTGGGTGCCAGACTTGTAAAGAGATGTTTTTTCTGACCCAGGTAACGATGAAGGAAGCTGCTTTTCTTTCCTGCGTTTCATAGATGTGTCGCCCTCTGAAATGTCAAATGTGATGCTTCAAGGGATGCTTGCGAGGTGAGTGCTGTCAGTATGCAGGGACTAAAGTGTGTGTGTGTGTGTGTGTGTCTGTAAAGTTCAATGGGCAAACATGCCCCCTCGCACATGTCCTGTCTGGTGTTCCAAATTATGAAAGGATGGGACCGGGTAGATAGAAGCTGACTGTCTCCCGTAGTTAAAGGGTTAAGAACGAGGGGCCATATATACAAGATTAACTAAAAGATTTAGAACAAAGGGCAGGAGAAACTTTTTCAGAGTTATGAGGCTGTGGAATTCACTTGCAAGGTTAGTGGTTGAAGCGGAAACTACCAACATTCAAGATTGGATTGGAGAAGGGAATAAAATGGATACAAGAACAGGGTGGGTAAATGTGATTAGAACTATCTACCCGTATGGAGGGTAAACACCAACACAGACTGGTTAGGCCGAATGGCCTTTTTCTGTGTTGAAACTTCTTGTATTTCTATGGTACCTTTTAAATTTTGTTCCCACACTTCAGGGAACAGTGCAGTAGTCTTTGGTGGGTATGGTCTCCAGAAATACCATTTTTAAAATTCTTCCACGCTTTGTTTGAATTACACTTTTTTTTTCTCCTTACTGTGGACCCGACTCCCTCTTCAAAATATTTTCCCACAACCTTTCCTGCAGAAGCCAAGGAAACTGGGTGTGCTGATCTCGTGCCTCGGTTGATGCAGCTCTGAAACTAGCTGGTATATATGATCCTGGCATCAGCAATTCTGAAGTCTCTACTCAGTGCCTCTTCATACTGGGAATCTCTGGGCTGGGTTGTGGCTTTGAATTATGTGAATATTTGAATGACACTCTGTCATGCACAATGGAACCCAGCACACAGTGCCACCTTGCTGCATTCCCCCCTCTCCTGACTCCTGGACTAAGAGGGAGTGAATGCAGTCATCCTGGAACTCCATTTCTGCCTGTCACCTTTGAGCAGGGCACTAGGGAGAAAGTCCTGGTCTTTCAGTGTTCCTCTCTAAGGCAAAGTGCCTGGCCTGAGATTGGGAACTCGCCTCATGTCCATTAGGAGGCTAGTCGTTGGCTGACCATTACAGCACACCACCTACAGTGCCTTACTTCAAAAAAAAAAATTACCTTAATCTATTGGTAGGACCTGCAGGTGAAATGTCTCAACATAACCTTTATAGGGGAAAAACAATTTCCTCTGGTTATAGTCAGTGAGCAGGGGACGATTTAAAATTGAGAGGAGAGAGGTTAGGAGAAATTTCTTTACACGGAGAATTGTTGGAACATGGAATGCTTTGCCACAGAGAATGAATGGCCTGTTTCCGTGTTGCAACTTCTATATATTTCAGTGGGTCCACAGTTCAGCACCAGTTGGCAGTCACTCGGTACAGGGATGGATGATGTGCCAGCAGGAGTGTGACTGGTGTGAGTGAGAGACTGTTGTGCGATTCCCTCATGCAAATAGCACAGTTGCATGTGCACCAGAATATTACATTCACCCATCCTGGAGGGAAGTGCCAAACTAGAAATAGGCTGGTGATATCACCCCACTGAGAAATTACACCAAGTACTGTCCCTTTAAGAGGTGTATGGTGTGGGCGGCCAGGTGATGACAACGGATGGAAAAGGCCATTTGGTTCATCAGTACGTCTGAAACACAACGCCAAGTCTCAATAAAAACGGGCTCCTGACATGAGCCATCTCCTGGATGAGAGAGTGGGCGGTCTCTCCCTTAACCTCTCTACTTCTCTCTCCTTATTTAAGACCCTCCTTAAAAATCTACCTCTTTGACCAAGCTTTCAATCACCCTTCCTAATCTTTTTTGGCTCAGTGTTGATTTGCCTGATAACGCTTCTATGAAGCACCATGGGATGTTTTCCTACTCTAAAGGCACTATATAAATGCAAGTTATTAATGTGGAGTCTGTCCTACCAGCCTGGCTCCAGGATTCTTCTGGTCCTCACTCTGTATCTTTGAACACTTATTCTAAGCTCTATTAAAATGCTGAGTAATTGCTCTGCCCCTGTCCGTGCTGAAGTGTAAGTGGACCTTCCCTTCTCTGAGGAGGCTGCAGGGCACCCGTTCTAGGAGTTGTCTCGGGCATCAGTTGCTGGAAGGTGCTGATTGAGGGAATGATTGCGGCAGTGTTACATACCCAACCTGTGGCATGGTCAGAACAAGCAGTGATTTAAACAGAGCCCCGCTGGATATTTCTGATTATTTCCTGTGGTATTTTGTTCCCTGCTCCCTGTGTGGACTATGACAGGGCACATTAATTCCAAGCAACATGTGTATCGCCCTCCTGAGGCCATTCTGGTTACACACATCCACAAACGGGCTTGCCTGTTGTCTTCTGTGTGATGACTGACTAAAGATAGCAAGCACCCTGTTCAGGAGAAAACCCCAGTGCCTTTAGAGAAGGAGCGTCAGCAGCGAGGAGGATGCTGCACAGCCGTGAGCCCCTCTCTCTGTGTATGGTCTGCAGATGGCTGCTCACAGTCTGTCTACACTAACTGAGCAGCTGCAGAGATCCCCAAGATAGCTCGTCTGCTCACACTAAGCTCTTCCCCAGCCTTTTTTTCTTCCCCTCTCTCTGACCCGGCATTGCTTGCAGATGCTTGACTGTTTGGATTGAGAATGCTGCCCTCTGTGGTTAAAGAGCGAGGGGTGTTGATGGGATGGTGTACGTGGAGATTGATCTTTTTATATTAAGGAAGGCTACCCCTTGAGTAAGTGCAGTAACTCTTATCAAACTATCTGATAACGTTCAGTACATCTCAGTCCCACCTTTTTCTCTCCACAGGTGGTTAGCTCTTTTTTTATCACATAAAGCTTCCTACAGGCTTCACCATGCACGCAGTTGGAGAGTGTGTGAGGCGAGGAGTCAGCACCTGAACAGCACGGATCTGATCACGTGGGTGGATTTCTGCACATCTTTCCCCAACATTCGCAGCAGTAGAAGTTTCCAGGTGAGAATGAAGTGTGTGTAACGGGGAACACAGTGAAGCAGGGTGTGACCGTGTTGTAAAACAACCCAGCTGGGTCAGAACTACCGTGAGCCGAGAGAGACAGCGGGGCTGAGCACAGTGTGACCCGGAGACGGAGGGCATCAGCCCTGAGTATTAAATCATTTACTTGATACATGGGAGCAACACCAAAGGACCACAGCTCATTGGCAATACTTCCCCTTGCAGTCACCTCTCCTTTTAGCTCTGTATTGTCAGCGTGCATGTTTCGAGTGAGCTTGATTGCCTCTTCATGGGCACAACTTCCTAATCTAGGAGCAGATGATTTTAATGGGCTGAAGACATTGTCTTCATTGTGGCGATTCTTCATTGAGTATTGCCATTCTGATTAGTGTTTCTTTGGGGTATTAGTGACGTCTTGTCCATGTTCACTCAAATTTCAGCTTGGTCCAGCATGTAACGTTCTTGTTTGATGTTGCTTTAACAGTCTGTTCTTTCTCACAGGACCTTTGTTTTACTGGCTATTGCAAAGCAGTAATCAGCCATACACAGCACCTTGTCCATCGACGGAAATCGGCTACCTCATCCACCCGCCACAGTCAGCCCACAGAAATGCCAGCCTTCCTCTACAACAGCATACCCAGGGTAAGCATCCAAGTGCATTCATTCTGGCTTTCACTCCCACGGTCACAGTGGGAGAATTGCGAGTAGGAAACCATATGTGTTTCGGGAAGTCTGGGAATCACGGGGTTGGAGCCTTGCCCCCTCAGAGGGAACGGGGGAGCAGGCTGCACACGTTGCTGGAGCCTTGCCTTCTTGGAGGAGATTTGGGGGGGATCGCAGATATAGAGGCATATCTCAGCAGTGTGGAGCTTTACCTTCTCAAACGCCTCTGCGCCCGCCCCCCCCCCCCCCCTTCCTTGCTATCCAGCCCTCCATCTCTGTCCCGTTCTCTCTCTTTCTTCCTCCCTCCCTGCACCCCTCCCCTTCGCACCCCTCCCTCTCTGTCTCTCTCTTCCCCCCCCCCTCACCTGGCTGTACCTGCCCTGGGAGTGTTTGTTGGGACACTGTAGAGGGAGCTTTACTCTGTATCTAACCCGTGCTGTACCTGCCCTGGGAGTGTTTGATGGGACAGTGTAGAGGGAGCTTTACTCTGTATCTAACCCGTGCTGTACCTGCCCTGGGAGTGTTTGATGGGACAGTGTAGAGGGAGATTTACTCTATCTAACCTGTGCTGTGCCTGCCCTGGAAGTGTTTGATGGGACAGTGTAGAGGGAGCTTTACTCTGTATCTAACCCGTGCTGTACCTGCCCTGGGAGTGTTTGATGGGACAGTGTAGAGGGAGCTTTACTCTGTATCTAACCCGTGCTGTGCCTGCCCTGGGAGTGTTTGATGGGACAGTGTAGAGGGAGATTTACTCTGTATCTAACCCGTGCTGTACCAGCCCTGGGAGTGTTTGGAACTGACCCTGGGTGCCTGAAATGGAAAGTGTTCCATCCCCCCACACTAAGTTCCCTCACCTTGATGAGTACAATAGATCCCCATAAAATGTGAACTAAATATATTATACATTCTGTGCAAATTGCTGTAATAAATACTGCTATTTAAATAGTTTGAAATATTTGATTTATTGCACTATAAAGGACCCAATCCAACAGAAATGATTTGGATCACTGGCGTAAGTAGTTTATGGGCAGTCAGATGGACCTGCTGGTTGGTTTGCCAGGGATGTATTTTCAGGGCTCTAGGTCTATAAATGGATAGCATTGTTTGTTTTCTGGGTTGCTGGTGAGCGGTAGATTATTGTGGGAATCACTATACCTGTGTAAACAGCCAGCTGTATCATCACTGATAATGCCTATCTCACGGCAACCAGCCAGTACAGCATACTTTCCACACGAGTGGGCTGATGGGCATTTTTTTGTGTGTTTGATTACTGTTGTTCTCTCCCATTTGCAATGTTTTCCTTCATTGGAGCATGCTGTCAATCTAATTGGAAGTCAGTAGGTGTTGATACGAGTTGTTGTCTTCCAGTTTTCATTTAGCCTCCATGTGCAATGGCCATCAGAATGTTTTATGCACTTGTTTCTGGCCTTGCTTGCCGTGCTATTTAAGGAAGGCAGCCAGAAGCAAAGGTCAGAGGGGAGCTCAGACCACAGATCATCTCCAAGCAGTCAACCTGGAAAATGAAGAACATTTGCATTTATATAGCTCCTGATCACATCTCTCAGAAATGCCCCAAAGAACTTCAGAGAATTGTAGAATTCACAGCAGAAAAGGAGGCCATTTGACCCATTGTACCTGTGATGGTACTGGGTCTTAACTTGGCGCTATATACTGTAATCCCACTTGCCTGCCCTGTCACTGTATCTTTTTTCCATTCTTCCTTTTCAAATACTTAACTAGTAGCATTTTAAGTAATGTTGTAGTCTCTGACTCAGCTGTTTATGGTAAACTTCTCTGTGGAATAATAATTCTTCTGTCCATTCTGTACTACTTCTCCAGCATCATGGCTTCCTTCTGTGCTGTAAACTTCTATGATTCTATTATTCACAGCTCTGCCTACTCTGCTAACCTGTCTATGACCTCCTGCACTTGTCTATTAGAAGCATTTTTTAAATATCATTCCTCTTGCAACTTCTGTCCAAATCATTATATAAATAGAAAAGTAAAGAGGTCCCAGCACAGATCCCTGGTACACATCACTACCGATGTCCCATCAATCTGGTAAATTCCATTTATTCCCACTCCTTGCTGTTTGTTCCTCACCATCTCACTCTCTACAGCATCTTTCCCTTTTGAGCTTTCATGTGGCTCTTCGTCAAAAGTCTTCTAAAATTACATAAAAGCAACATCCACCTTATTGGATCATAGACTATTACAGCACAGAAGGAGGCCATTCGAGCCCACGTGCCTGTGTCAGCTCTTTGAAAGAGCAATTCCTTATCCTCACGAAATTCAATTGAATTAGTCAAACCAGATCTACCCTTCACAAACCCATGCTGTCTGTCCTGATTAGCCCATGTCTCTCTCTCTTCACTAATTTCATCCCTATTATGGACTCTAGAATAATTCCCAGTTAGATTAACTGGTTTATAATTTGCTGGTTTAACCTCTTCCCCTTTCTTCAATAGGAGTGAAACATTTTCTCCCCTCCAGTCCTTTAGCACCAATCCCATTCCCAAAGAGTTGAAAAATGCTGGGTAGTGTCTTCACTCTCTCCTCCTTAACCTCCCTCAGTATTCTGGGATGGATACTTTTCAGAACTGGTGAATATGCTATTTTTAGTCCAATTAACTTTTAATTTCCTACATTACAAGTGACTACACTTCAAAAAGTACTTTATTAGCTGTAAAGTGCTTTGGGACCTCCGGTGGTTGTGAAAGGTGCTGTAGAAATGCAAGTCTTTTTTTAAATGCAGTTTTCTTTTGAATATTTTTCTCCAGCCCCAATCCCACATCTCTCTGTAAACAGTGAGGTGAAATACTCAGGAAACCTCTCCACCTTCCCCCATTCAGAGTGCAAGAAGTCCCTGAGCTGTTTACGTGGTCCCACCTCTTCTTTGGCGAACTTATTACTTCTTGTATGCGATTTAAACTCTTTGCTATCTCCCTTCATGTTGACTACCAGTCTTCTTTCATGTTCTTCCTTATCCTTGCTAACATCCCTTTTTTTCTTCCCTTCTCTGTTTTATATGTTTTAGTTTTTTTTTCTGTTATTCACCCCCCTCGCCCCAAATGTTTCTGATGCACCTCTTTTTGAACCTGATTTTTGCTCAAGTGTTTAGTGCTCTCCTACCTTTTATATATCCTCTACTGCTAGTTGGGAGGTATTTAACCTCTACTGCAACAACTTCATATTTAAATCAGTTTAAACTGCTGCTCTGCTATTTACTCTGCCATTTTTTCCCAACCACTTAATCTGGGTTGCATCCTCTTTGCTCCTATGCAATTCATTCACATACAAATGAAATACAGTTAGTTATGTAGGCAATTGCAGCAAGCATCTTACTCACAGCAAGAACCTGCAAACAGCACAGGAGATGTGTGACCAGCCAAGCTGTTGCTGGTGGTGTGTTGATTGGGGTAGTAATGTTGGCCAGGACACTGGAAAAACTTTGTGCTCTTAATTAATTTAGTGCCATGGGATCCTGATCTACCAGAGCAGGCAGAGGGAGGCACCTCTTCACTACTGCCCAGGAGTTACCCTAGATTATGTGTTCAACATTGCAGCCAGTCAGGCTACTGTACGGGATCTAGCACAGGGCCTTAGTTTGTGGCAGAGGGAGGCTCAGCTGTTCGTTTGTACCATAGGGAGGCCGGGCTCTTACTTGGCACAGGGAGGCGGGGCTCTTGCTTCATATCATAAGGTGTGAATATTGGTTTGTAGTACTCATGCAGTGTTAGTGGTTGATGTCCAGGAGGGGGCAGTTCAGTGTTAGTGGTTTATGTCCAGGAGGGGGGGGCAGTTCAGTGTTAGTGGTTGATGTCCAGGAGGGGGGCGGTTCAGTGTGGTGGTTTATGTCCAGGAGGAGTTACACTGCCTACTGTCAGGTTACAGAGGGTGAAAATTGTATGGGCCTTGAAATACATAACTTAAATTGCATGACTTGGTGAACTGGTGCTGAATCCCAGTCCATGAACTCCTGTCACCTTATTAAGAGACACTACAGCCTGTGCTGTCACAAGAAAGTGCTGATTCTCTCTAGTACTGCCCTCGAGGAGATCATTAACCCAGTTCAAGTCAGTTCTCTAGTAATTGCTGTCATTGTCTGGAATGAATAAAGCCTATAGAATAGATTAGGATCTTGCTCAGAGTTTACAGGCAGCAATCAAGTCCAGGTGCCATCAACTCCAGCATCTGGTGAGAGAAAGGGAGTGAGGGGGTGCAGGTTTTGTTGGTAATAATGAAAGCTGGCTGCACTTCAGTGTTTGCAGTTTCTGTCCATCGTGTTAAATATTTGCTGCTTGTACATAGGCTGTGTTTGCTCAGCAGTTCGTTCCTTGGCAGGATTTGCTGTGAAGGGCCCAGCCATCCATCTGCAGCAATGTGATAAACCAGAACTTGAAGCTGGGCCAGGAAGGGACTGCTTCAAGCTCGATCCTCAACAAGTATTTCATTCAAAACAATTGCAGCTCCGAGCACAAACCTGAGGTGATTGAGTTCAGCCTCAAATGCTGTGTGTACAGAAGCTGAAGTTTCACAGCGGGGCTCTGAACAGAGAATATGAATTGCTGCTGGGCTTGGCGGGGGGCACGTGGAGATAGAGCTCCTCTGGTAGTTTGAATCTTCACCAACTTAGGGATCAAGTGCTGTTAAGGCTCGTGGATTTCAAACTTCACTCTGCTGGGGCCCCTGCAAATACTGACATTGTCAAGAACTCTGTCTTAACTGCCCCAAAATTAACTGCTATTGTGCACAAAATGTTTTTAATTTGCATATAACAGAAATAACTTACTAGGAAGTCAACACGTACAAAATCTGATGACAAGTGGACAGAAATCTGTTGGCCTCATGGAATCTGTAGAGACAGCATCTCCAGCTTGAAATATTTTGGTGATGTCCCAAGATGGAATCAAATTCTCTGGAAAATGTTTAAAATTGTGTTCCAAGCTGTACGATTTGATGAAATGTGAAGCACAATTGCCTTTGCAAGGCCAGCATTTTTAGCAATTTCCTAGTTGGGTTGTGGCTGCTTGCGATCCGGTTGCAAGCTGTCTTCCTGTATCACAGGAGTGCATTCATCAAACAGCTGAGTGCGTGAATAATGAGTAGGAAATACTTGTTTGCAGCTTCACAGAACATTAAAGGCAGCATCTCAGGGTAATGAGGCTGTTGAAAAATTGCCAATGGAATTCTAGGTTTTATCACAAGGTATAGATTATAAAAGCCAAGAAGTAATGATGAGCCTGTGTGCAACCTTTCATAAGACCTCAGTTAGAGTAGTGTGTGCAATATTGGGCTCCATATTATAGGAAGGATGTTGAGGCTTCAGAGAGGGTATGAAGCAGACTCACCAGGAAGCAGCCTGGTATGAGGCAATACAAATACGAAGACAGACTTCAAAAGTTGGGTCCTTGTTCGAATGATTATGGGGCGATATGATAGTGTTTAAAATTATGCAAGGATGGGACAGGGTAGATAGAAGCAGACTGTCTAGTAGTTAAAGGGTCAAGAATGAGGGACCATAGATAGAAGATTAAATGTAAGAGATTTAGAGCAGAGGACAGGAGAAACTTCTCGAAAAAGTTGTTAGGCTATATAATTCACTTCCTGGGTTAATGGTTGAGGTACAGACCGTCAACAGCCAAGCTTAGGTTGGATAGATAAATAAAGAAAAAGAAATGAAATGGATGTGGAAACCGGGTGGCCCGAACTATTTGCTCACTTGGAGGGTAAACGCGGACGTGGACTGGTTGGGCCAAATGGCCTGTTTCCATAATGTAATTTCTATGTATTTCTGTTTATATAGTTTCTATATGTCTAAAAGTGCTACATGCAGTGAATTACATTAAGTGCAGTTGTTATGTAGTCCTACCCTTAGTTTAGTATCTCATCTAAAGGACAATACCACTGACAGTGCAGCACTCCCACTGTACTGCAATTTCAGCCTCAATTATGTGCTCTCGTCCTGGAGTGAGCTTGAAGCCATGACTTTGATTCAAAGGTGGGAGTCCTACCAAATGAGCCAAGCTGAAACTTCTTAATGGGTCTAAATTAGGTAGTCGCGACCAACACTTCATCCGACAGAGCTACCTGGCTACTTTGTATTTTGGCTGTATTTTGCGTTTGATTTATTTCCCCCATTTTCTGTCCCAAAGGCGCTGACTCTTGCTCAGGTGCAGTTCCACAGATGCTGTCATCCTAAGACCTTTCGCCCCAGTGGCCATTCTTCATGTTTAAACCTGGACTGTGACTTTTGGCAAGCTATTTAACCATGGGGGTATGACAGCCAAGCTCCCCTCGCTCTGCATTCACAAAGTTGAGCTGCCAGTTCTGTTTTTACCAGGGTGGATTTCCTCACATGAGGCTGTGAACCTTCACTCCCACCTGCCATTCCTGTGAAAGGACTTCCATTCCTGTTGCAATGTCCAATATTTATTCTCTGCCCCAAGGGAAAGTGGATCCTCTCGGTACACCAGATTCTGGAATCTTTCTCCAGCTGCTAGGCAGGGCTGCACTTGGATTCTGGGAATACTGCACTTGGGTAGCCAGCTTACTGTGACGTGACTGAGCTCAGCTCCTAAGCACAACACTGCGCTTAGATCCCAGCCTTGGCCTCTGGTTGTAGTCAGTAGCATGTTTACTGCTTTCAGAGTGGCAAAGTCAGGAACACAACTTCGTAGCAGCTGCATATTCACGAGATTGCACACAAACAGCTGCAATGTAGCCGGAGTGGATTTAGCACGGTGAACCCAATATATGAGCAGCCCCTAAAGAATGAATATTTGCCTACGGCCACACTAGTCTGAAAACACCCGATCTCGTCAGCTAAGCAGAGTCAGGCCTGGTTAGTACTTGGATGGGAGAATGCCTGGGAATACCAGGTGCAGTAGGCTAGTACTCGCTTCCGCAGCACATGAACTAAAGTTAGGAACGATACAGAGTAGATTAGCATGGTACCTGCACAAGGACGACACGCAAATTCGTGAAACGTTCCCCCAAAAAAAGAATGAATATTTTCTGGTTTAAGCCCTACCACCTGGGAGATGAGGGAGGTTGAGTTCCCTTTGTGCGCCTCAAACTATTCAAGTGATGAGAAAATGGTGGATATTGACAGTCTGGATGTGATGTTGACACTAACTGTGCAGTGTATAGATATTATATGTAGTGAGATTGGCACGAACTGCAGTGTATTACTATTACGTGTAGTATGGTTCACACAAACTGCAGTGTATTAATATTGTGTGTAAGACGTGACAGTAAATGTGCAGTGTATTATGTTATATGTCGTGAGATTGACAGTAACTGTTCAATGTCACTGTTCGCGGTTGGAGAAGAACTGGGAGGGGGAGGATCCAGTTGTTGTGGTCCACGTAGCGACCAATGACATAGGTAGAACTAGGAATGAGGTTCTGCTGAGAGAGTTTGAGGAGCTAGGGTCGAAATTAAAAAGCAGGACCTCACAGGTAATAATCTCTGGATTGTTACCTGAGCCACGTGCCAATTGGCAAAGGGACAAACCGATTAGAAGGTTAAATGTGTGGCTGAAAGAGTGGTGTGGGAGGCAAGGGTTTCGATTCATGGGGCAATGGCACCAGTGCTGGGGAAAGAGGGAGCTGTTCTGTAGGCATGGGCTCCACTTAAACCAGCTGGGACCAGTGTCCTGGTGAAGCGAATAACTAAGGTGCTAGATGGGGCTTTAAAGTAATTAAGGGGGTGGGGGGGTTGGAAGTATTCAGGAAAGGGTAAATTCAAAAGCAGCAAGAGCAAGGCTGTAGAGCAGAGTAGCGATTTGGGTAAAAATAAGCAGTGGGTCAGGAAGGGACAGAGAGCTTGAGAAAGGTAATAGGACATTAGTGACTGAGGTGACATCAGAGAAAAATAGAAAAAAGTTAGTTAAAGGCCTATATCTGAATGCGCGAAGCATTCTCTACAAAATAGATGAATTAATAGCACAGATAGATATAAATCAGTTTGATCTAACAGCCATTACGGAGATGTGGTTGCAGAGTGACCAAGGTTGGGAATTAAATATTCCAGGGTACTTGACTTTTAGAAAAGATAGACAAAATGGAAAAGTGGGGGGAGGGTAGCCCTAATAATAAACGATGGGCTAAAAACAGTAGAGAGAAAGGATCTTCGCTCGGAATACAAGATGTAGAATCAGTTTGGATGGAGCTAAGAAACAACAAAGGGCCAAAAATACTGGTGGGAGTAGTTTATAGGACCCCTAACAGTAGTAGTAGTATCGGGCACAGTATAAATCAGGAAATTAGAGGTGCATGTAACAAGGGTAATACAGTAATCATAGGGTCTTTAATCTTCATATAGACTGGGCAAACCAAATTTGTAGTAATAGTGCCGAGTATGAGTTCATGGAAAGCATTCAAGATAGTGTTCTAGATCAGTATGTCGAGGAACCAACTGGAACAGGCTATTTTAGATCTAGTATTGTTCAATAAGACAGGGTTAATTAATAACCTTGTAGTAAAGGAGCCTCTGGGGAAGACTGATCATGTGTTAGAATAGTATATTGCACTTGAGAGTGATTTAGTTAAGTCTGAAACTAAGGTCTTAAATCTG
This sequence comes from Squalus acanthias, assembly GCA_030390025.1. Lineage (NCBI taxonomy): Eukaryota > Metazoa > Chordata > Chondrichthyes > Squaliformes > Squalidae > Squalus > Squalus acanthias. Next base: position 93,333,980 of record CM059425.1, read on the forward strand.
AACAAAGCAAACTACGTAGGTATGAGGGACGAGCTGATTAAGTTAGATTGGGAAACTAGATTAAAAGATATGACGACAGATAAGCAGTGGCAAATGTTTAAAGAAATAATTAATAATTCAGAACGAATATACATTCCCCTAAGGAATAAAAACCCCACGGGAAAAGTGGTCCACCGTGGCCAACAATAAAAGTTAAAGCAAGTATTAGATTAAAGGAAGTAGCTTATAATGTTGCCAAAAAGAGTAGTAAGCCTGAGCAGTGGGAGGATTTTAGAATTCGGCAAAAGATGATAAAGAAAGAGAAAATAGAACGAGAGTAAACTAGCAAGAGGCATAAAAACAGATTGTAAAAGCTTCTACATGTATGTAAAAAGAAAGAGATTAGCAAAAGTAAACGTGGGTCCCTTAGAGGCAGAGACAGGATAAATTATAATGGGGAATAAGGAAATGGCAAATACTTTGTATTGAAGACAAAAAAAATTACGGAAATAGTGGGAAACTAACAGTCTAGTGAAAACGAGGAGCTTGAAGAAATTAGTATTGGTTAAGAAATAGCGCTGGAGAAATTAGTGGTATTAAAAGCCAACAAATCCCCTGGACCTGATGGCCTATATCCTAGGGTTTTAAAAGAAGTGGCAACAGAGATAGTGATGCATTGGTTTAGATCGTTCAAAAAAGATGGGAGAGAGAAAACAGGGAACTATAGACCAGTTAGCCTGATATCAGTGGTAGGGAAAATGTTAGAACCTATTATTAGGGCGTGGTCACAGGGCACTTAGAAAATCATAATATGATTGGGCAGAGTCATCGCGGATTTATGAAAGGTAAATAGTGTTTGACAAATCGTGTTCGGGTTTTTTGAGGTTGTAACTAGCAGGGTAGATAAGGGGGAACCAGTGGATGTAGTGTATTTGGATTTTTAAAAAGCATTCGATGAGGTTATTACACAAAATTAGGGCACATGGGATTGGGGGTAATATATTACCATGGATTGAGGATTGTTTAACGAACAGAAAATAGTGACTAGGAATAAATGAGTCATTTTTGGATTGGCAGGCTGTAACTAGTGGGGTATCGCAAGGATCAGTGCTTGGGCCTCAGCTATTCACAATCTATATCAACTACTTAGGTGAACAAAAATGAGAAGTCGCACAACACCAGGTTATAGTCCAACAGATTTATTTAATTTTACAAGCTTTCGGAGCTGTCGCTCCTTCCTCAGGTAAGTTAGCAGTGAGAGAATCTCCCAGAATTCACAATTTAAACACAGACAAAATCCACATCATGACCTCTACTTAGGTGAAGGCACTGAGTGTAATGTATCCAAGTTTGCTGACGATACAAAACTAGGTGGGAAAGTAAGCTGTGAGGAGGATGCAAAGGTTAAGTGAGTAGGCAAGAACATGGCAGATGGAATATAATGTGGAGAAATGTGAAGCTATCCACTTTGGTAGGAACAATAGAAAAGCAGAATATTTTTTAAATGGTGAGATTGGGAAATGTTGGTGTTCAGAGGGACCTGGGTGTCCTTGCACATGAATCACAGAAAGTTTACATGCAGGTACAGCAAGCACTTAGGAAAGCAAATGGTATTTTAGCCTTTATTACAAAAGGATTGGAGTATAATTGTAAAGAAGTCTCACTGCAATTATATAGGGCCCTGTTGAGACCACACCTGGAGTACTGTGTACAGTTTTGGTCGCCTTACCTAAGGAAGGATATACTTGCCTTAGAGGGAGTGCAACGAAGGTTCACCTGGGATGGGGGATTGTCATTTGAGGACACGAGGCCTATATTCCCTAGAGTTTAGAAAAATAAGAGGTGATCTTATTAAACACAAAATTCTTACAGGGTAGATGCTGGGAGAATGTTTTCCCCTGGCTGGGGAGTCTAGAACTAGGGGTCACAGTCTCAGAATAAGGGGTTAGTCATTTAGGACTGAGATGGGAAATGTCTTCACTCTAAGGGTTGGGAAATCTTTGAAATTCTCTACCCCAGCGGGCTGTGGAGGCTCAGTCGTTGAGTATATTCAAGACACAGATGGATATATTTTTAGATACTAAGGGAACCAAGGGATATGGGGTTAGTGTGGGAAGGTCGAGTTGAGGTAGAAGATCAGTCATGATCTTATTGCATGGCGGAGCAGGCTCGAAGGGCCGTACGGTCTACTCCTGCTCCTATTTGTTATGGTTCTTACGCGATTAGGTGTAGTAAGATTAACACTAACACTCGATTCAGGAACTGTTTCTTTAGATTGGAAAATTGCACATGTCACACCGCTATTTAAGAATGGTGAGAGAGGGAAACCAGGGAATTATAGACCAGTTAGCCGAACATATGTTGGGAAATTGCTAGAGTCTATAATTAAGGATAGGGTGAGTAATTTTCAACTGATCAGAGAGAGCCAGCATGGATTTGTGAAAGGTAGGTCATGCCTGAAGAACCAGATTGAATTTTTTGAAGAGGTTAACAAAGTAGTGGACAGGGGAATGTCTATGGATGTTATTTATATGGACTTCCAGAGGCATTTGATAAAGTCCCTCATAAGAGACTATTAACTAAAGTTGAAGCCCATGGAGATTGACATTAACTGTGCAGTGTATTGATGTTGTGTAGTGAGATTGACATTAACTGTGCAGTGTATTGATGTTGTGTAGTGAGATTGACACCAACAGTGTATTGATGTTGTGTAGTGAGATTGACACCAACAGTGTATTGATTTTGTGTAGTGAGATTGACACTAACTGTGCAGTGTATTGTTGTGTAGTGAGATTGACACTAACTGTGCAGTGTATTGATGTTGTGTAGTGAGATTGACACTAACTGTGCCGTGTATTGATGTTGTGTAGTGAGATTGACACTAACTGTGCATTGTATTGTTGTGTAGTGAGATTGACACTAACTGTGCTGTGTATTGATGTTGTGTAGTGAGATTGACACTAACTGTGCAGTGTATTGATGTGTAGTGAGATTGGCACTAACTGTGCAGTGTATTGTTGTAGTGAGATTGACACTAACTGCAGTGTATTGATGTTGTGTAGTGAGATTGACACTAACTGTGCAGTGTATTGATGTTGTGTAGTGAGATTGACACTAACTGTGCAGTGTATTGATGTTGTGTAGTGAGATTGACACTAACTGTGCCGTGTATTGATGTTGTGTAGTGAGATTGACACTAACTGTGCAGTGTATTGTTGTGTAGTGAGATTGACACTAACTGTGCAGTGTATTGATGTGTAGTGAGATTGACACTAACTGTGCCGTGTATTGATGTGTAGTGAGATTGACACTAACTGTGCAGTGTATTGTTGTGTAGTGAGATTGACACTAACTGTGCAGTGTATTGATGTTGTGTAGTGAGATTGACACTAACTGTGCAGTGTATTGTTGTTGTGTAGTGAGATTGACACGAACTGTGCAGTGTATTGATGTTGTGTAGTGAGATTGACACTAACTGTGCAGTGTATTGATGTTGTGTAGTGAGATTGGCACTAACTGTGCCGTGTATTGATGTGTAGTGAGATTGGCACTAACTGTGCAGTGTATTGATGTGTAGTGAAATTGACACGAACTGTGCAGTGTATTGTTGTGTAGTGAGATTGACACTAACTGTGCAGTGCATTGTGTAGTGAGATTGGCACTAACTGTGCAGTGTATTGTTGTGTAGTGAGATTGGCACTAACTGTGCAGTGTATTGATGTTGTGTAGTGAGATTGACACTAACTGTGCAGTGTATTGTTGTGTAGTGAGATTGGCACTAACTGCCGTGTATTGATGTTGTGTAGTGAGATTGACACTAACTGTGCCGTGTATTGATGTTGTGTAGTGAGATTGACACTAACTGTGCAGTGTATTGATGTTGTGTAGTGAGATTGACACTAACTGTGCAGTGTATTGATGTTGTGTAGTGAGATTGACACTAACTGTGCAGTGTATTGATGTTGTGTAGTGAGATTGGCACTAACTGTGCAGTGTATTGATGTTGTGTAGTGAGATTGACACTAACTGTGCAGTGTATTGATGTTGTGTAGTGAGATTGACACTAACTGTGCAGTGTAATGATGTTGTGTAGTGAGATTGACACTAACTGTGCAGTGTATTGATGTTGTGTAGTGAGATTGACACTAACTGTGCAGTGTATTGATGTTGTGTAGTGAGATTGACACTAACTGTGCAGTGTATTGATGTTGTGTAGTGAGATTGACACTAACTGCAGTGTATTGATGTTGTGTAGTGAGATTGACACTAACTGTGCAGTGTATTGATGTTGTGTTGTGAGATTGACACTAACTGTGCATGTATTGATGTTGTGTTGTGAGATTGACACTAACTGTGCAGTGTATTGATGTTGTGTTGTGAGATTGACACTAACTGTGCAGTGTATTGATGTTGTGTTGTGAGATTGACACTAACTGTGCAGTGTATTGATGTTGTGTAGTGAGATTGACACTAACTGTGCAGTGTATTGATGTTGTGTAGTGAGATTGACACTAACTGTGCAGTGTATTGATGTTGTGTTGTGAGATTGACACTAACTGTGCAGTGTATTGATGTTGTGTTGTGAGATTGACACTAACTGTGCAGTGTATTGATGTTGTGTTGTGAGATTGACACTAACTGTGCAGTGTATTGATGTCTGCCAAAATTGCTCACTATTCCAAAATCATTCTGGAATGCAAAGATGAGCCCCGGCTCCTATTCTCTGCTGCTAACCGTCTTCTTGAACCCCCTCCCCTGTCTCCTCCACCCTCACCTCCGTTAACAAGTGTGAGGAGCTCATGGACTTCTTTGTCTCTTAAGATTGAGACCATCCGTTCAGCTGGCTCTGCCACTTCCCTTCCTTCCCCTAGCCCACTGGGCCAAACTTCCTCTAAGGTTTTCCCCTGCCCTAGCCCTTCACTCACCTCTTTCTCCAGTTTCTCTCCGATCTCCCCTCGTGACCTCTTTGTGCTCATCTTGTCCATGAAACCCACCTCCTGCTCCCTCGACCCTATTCCCACCAAACTGCTGACCACCCAACTTCCTTTTCTGGCTCCCATGTTAGCTGATATTGTTTACGGTTCTCTCTCCTCAGGTACTGTCCCCCTCTCAAAAAAACAACCCTTGATCCCTCCATCCTTGCAAACTACCGCCCCATCTCCAACCTCCCTTTCCTCTCAAGTCCTTGAACGTGTTGTCGCTTCCCAAATCCGTGCCCATCTTTCCCACAATTCCATGTTTGAATCCCTCCTATCCGGTTTCTGCCCTTCCCACAGTATTGAAACGGCTCTCATCAAAGTCACAAATGACATCCTTTGTGACTGTGACAAAGGTAAACTATCCCTCCTCGTCCTTCTTGACTTGTCTGCAGCCTTTGACACGATTGATCACTCCATCCTTCAACGCCTCTCCACCGTCGTCCAGCTGGGTGGGACTGCACTCGCCTGGTTCCATTCTTATCTATCTAATCGTAACCAGAGAATCACCTGCAACGGCTTCTCTTCCTGCTCCCGCATCGTTACCTCTGGTGTCCCCCAAGGATCTATCCTTGGCCCCCTCCTATTTCTCATCTACATGTTGCCCCTTGGTGACATCATCCGAAAACACAGCATCAGTTTCTATATGTACGCTGACGACACCCAGCTCTACCTCACTACCTCTTCTCTCGACCCCTCCACGGTGTCTAAATTGTCAGACTGCTTGTCCGACATACAGTTCTGGATGAGCAAACATTTTCTCCAATTAAATATTGGGAAAACTGAGGCCATTGTTTTCGGTCCCAGCCACGAACTCCGTTCCCTAGCCACTGACTCCATCTCTCTCCCTAACATCTGTCTGAGGCTGAACCACACTGTTCACAACCTTGGTGTCATATTTGACCATGAAATGAGCTTCCGACCACATATCCGCAGCATAACAAACACCGCCTACTTCCACCTCCGTAACATCGCCCGTCTCCGCCCTTGCCTCAGCTCATCCGCTGCTGAAACCCTCATCCGTGCCTTTGTTACCTCTAGACTTGACTATTCCAACGCACTCCTGGCTGGCCTCCCACATTCCACCCTACGTAAACTTGAGGTCATCCAAAACTCGGCTGCCCGTGTCCTAACCCGCACCAAGTCCCGTTCGCCCATCTCCCCTGTGCTCACTGACCTACATTGGCTCCCGGTTAAGCAGCGCCTCGATTTCAAAATTCTCATCCTTGTTTTCAAATCCCTCCATGGCCTCACCCCTTCCTATCTCTGTAATCTCCTTCAGCCCCACAACCCCCCGAGATATCTGCTCCTCTAATTCTGCCCTCTTGAGCATCCCTGATTATAATCGCTCAACCTTTGGTGGCCGTGCCTTCTGTTGCCTAGGCCCTAAGCTCTGGAATTCTCTGCCTAAACCTCTCCGCCTCGCTACCTCTCTTTCCTCCTTTAAGACGCTCCTTGAAACCTACCTCTTTGACCAAGCTTTTGGTCACCTGCCCTAATTTATCCTTGTGTGGCTCAGTGTCAAATTTTTTGTCTTAAAATACTCCTGTGCGGCGCCGTGGGACATTTTACTACGTTAAAGGCGCTATATAAATACAAGTTGTTGTTATGTGTAGTGAGATTAACAGCAACTATGCAGTGCATTGAAGTGATGGTTTTCTTGGGTTAACACTAATCCCCTGCCCCATGTGTATCTCAGGTGACTGCCGTTCCACGCGACATCTACTGCTGTGATCGGAGTGCAGAATACGAGCGTCGGTTGATGAGGGAAGGGGGTCACCTCACGGCCAAGCAGTGCCTCCTGTACGGAACCCCGCAGCTAGCTCTTCATTGGCGAAATCGGCTGTCCTTTTTCTTCCTTGAAGGTCCTGGGGGTTTGTTAGCTGTTCAGTCCAGACATGGCTGGTCCTTCATTAGGATCCCTGGTAAGTAGATGGGAATTTCCCTCTTCTGATTCTGTTTTATTCTATAAATGTGTGAGAGGTGCATGCACGTATGTTGGGAGCTAGTTCTACAAATAAAGCAATCTGGGTACCCGATGAAGTCCTACATTTCTAACTCACATAAATGTGGCTGCTGTGTTTATGAAAGTTACATGAAATTGAGATGGATTCCACCTGTAGATCACTTTCTGCCCCTTCAACACTACGGCTGAAGTTCATTAACTGTGCTCGTTCCCACTGGAGCCCAATCGCCCCATTCATTCTATAGGGATTTAGCAATAACTGGGAAATTGCACAAGTGAAAAATCAGGTGGGTCCTTCGCAGTGTTGGTAAAACATCTGTATAGATTACCAATGCCGGGGGTGTTTTGGGCCTGTGCACCCATCCACAAAATCGCAGACTTGATACCAAGTACCTGTAACGTGAGCTGTTTATATTTGTCACTCGTACGTTCAATCGGGAGCTCCTGCTGGAGGAAGGTTTGGGCCTCCAATGACTCGTGCATTTGGTCAGTGATACCACAGGTCTACCTCGATGAGTGCTCTTAATGCTGGCGACAGGCCTATACTGAGTTGCATTAGTGTCCAAAATCTGAGGGTTTTGGAGGGGGAAGAGGATGAAGGGTCAGTAGTATGCCTACTCTCTGGGATATTCTACAGCTTGATCGCAGTGCAGTATATCTACGGTCGTCGATATCCTACAGCTTGATCGCAGTGCAGTATATCTACGGTCGGGGATATCCTACAGCTTGATCGCAGTGCAGTATATCTACGGTCGTCGGATATCCTACAGCTTGATCACAGTGCAGTTTATCTACTGTCGGGGATATCCTACAGCTTGATCACAGTGCAGTTTATCTACGGTCGTCGATATCCTACAGCTTGATCGCAGTGCAGTATATCTACGGTCGGGGATATCCTACAGCTTGATCACAGTGCAGTTTATCTACTGTCGGGGATATCCTACAGCTTGATCGCAGTGCAGTATAGCCTGATTATCAGCAGTCTGAGTGTTGCCCGTGATGTTCAGCTTTTACCATAGTGATATGTGTACGTCTGAATTCTTGAAAACTGTGAAATGTAATGACCAAGGCTGTGATATTTTGGAGGGTGAGCGCAGGGAACATTTGCTGATGAACGTCTGATGGAGACCATGGTCATTGTACAGTCGGCATGCTCCGGAAGTTTTTAAGTGTTCGAGAGTCCATAGCAAAGGCTCACAAATGCGACGTGAGGTTTTTGATGTAAGCTTTCCCTATAAATACTGTACAACACTGCCCTGCTGCATGTAGTTGATGCGGCTAATTCTGTGGTCCACCAAGTCAGTTTATTTGGGCTGCAGCCATTTAATGCTATGTTGCGGAGATCTAAACCCTGAAATGATAGAGCGGAAGTTGTTCATTTTGTTAATCGGCTCTAACCTTCCTCTCTCTTATACTTGTCTTTGCATTTTCAATTATTGGCAAAAGCCAAAACACTAAATATGAAGTCTCTGATGTTGCAGGTTTGCCAACAACAATCTGCCAAACCAGTATCTACCCCAAAAAGCTGTGGGATGGGCAATAAATGCCAGCTTTGCCAGTGGTGTTCACATATAGAGAAGTAATGGAACTAGAGGATTATCTTGGGCACAGTTTGCAGGTGGCAGTCAGGAGCACAGTTGTAATATTGGAGGCAGACCTGTGTGGGCTGGGGGTGGAGCTGTAATATTGAGGCAGACCTGCGTGGGCTGGGGGTGGAGCTGTAATATTGGAGGCAGACCTGCGTGGGCTGGGGGTGGAGCTATACTGTTGGAGGCAGACCTGCGTGGGCTGGGGGTGGAGCTATACTGTTGGAGGCAGACCTGCGTGGGCTGGGGGCGGAGCTGTAATATTGGAGGCAGACCTGCGTGGTGGGGGAAATTGCAACGGGGAAGTGAGAGAAGCAGAATAGGTCCGGGAAGAGGAAAAATGAACTGATAAAATTAATTAATTTTACACAGAATGAGGAGAAACCTGCCAAATAAATATCATGAAGTAATGGTGAGGATAAACCAATTAAGAAAACTGAAGAGATTGACACAATTAACAAAATAAATTTAAAGAGCCATTACGCATCAGCAGTATTAACTAACTGAAAACCTGGGCTTCAGTCAGTAAAACGCATTGAAGATCGGGGAGAGTGGGAACAGGAGGAAGCCATTCAGCCCCTCGAGCCTGTTGCATAGTGTAGGGGGTGGTGTTTTTGTGTCAGCTTCACCTCTGACTTCTGAGCGGTTCGAATTGCTCCCACTCCCTTGGTTCTAGACCTTGGACTTATTTGGGGGTTGTGATACAAAGGTGCAGCAGACAACTGAGTTTGATGAAAGAACTTTGATCTTTATTAAAAGGTAAAACACAAATGACAACACTCATCACTCTAAAAGTGGGGAACACTTCGGTACAAGCGAGGGAAATAACATTAGGAGAATACTTCACCCCTCCCAATCCCACTTCACTAGCTAGGTTGGACTCTGGAGAACCAGGGATAATGCTCACCAAACGAATCCTTGACAGTTGAGAGTTAGGGTTTAGAGTCTTTTAGTAAAAAGTTTCGTAAGGCCCTTGCTGCCGCGAGGTGTCCGATGGTCACTGAGGCGGTTGCTCTGGTTTCTTGCGTGTCGGCCTGCTTCTGGAGCTGTTGGCCGCCTTTGTTGAACTGTTTCTGTTGAACTCTGCCTCTGTTTACACTGTCTTCTGAGCTGTGGAACTGCCTTCTTGCAGAACAGGCTTTCAATTGAACTCCAAACTGCAGAACTGCCTTCTGTTGAACTTGAACTGTTGTTACTGGGGAACTCGAACTTGTAACTGTTGTAACTGCTGAACTGGAGAACTGTTGAGAACGGGCCTTTAATTATACCCATTGAAGCTTAACCAAATTAAATCCCGGTCTCGTTAACAGTAACGACTTTACTAGCGTGTTAACTGGTTTGTAAATGTGTGAAGTGGTTTCAGGATAGCTCCATCCTGTCGATCTGTTGTTTAATCGGAGTTTGGATTGTCCTCATGTTTTGGGTTTCTTGACTGGGCCTAGGACTTCTATAGAATATTTGCTTTATGCATGTCTTTAATGGGTTCTGTAAACGGTTTTGATGGGACCTGTTGTTTTGGGTGGGACTGTCTTCTCCTAGGGTCTATTGTCGAAATGTTAATGCTTGCTGGGGCTTTGAGTGAGGTCATCCCAGTTCCCCAGACAATGCAATTAACTGCAATACCCAAAACTGCTTTTACAGAGGTCGAGCCCTACTTCCTTCACAGCCTTTTCTCCCTTTACAGGCCCAGACATGTTTTTAAAATGCCAAAACTTGGTTTTTGGTCTTAAATTCCTTATGTTAGGCCCAAATGCATTTTTATCACTCTGGGGTAGTTCCAAAGTCCTTTTTCCTTAGGTTTTGGGGATCTGCAAATTTTGGAAACCTTAAAATAGGAACAGGAGGAGGTCATTCAGCCCCTCGAGCCTGTTACACAGGAACAGGAGGAGGCTATTCAGCCCCTTGAGCCAGTTACATCGGAACAGGAGGCCATTCAGCCCCTCGAGCCTGTTACATAAGAACAGGAGGAGGCCATTCAGCTCTTTGGGCTTGTTACACAGGAACAGGAGGAGGCCATTCAGCCCTTTGGGCTTGTTAGGAACAGGAACAGGCCATTCAGCCCCTCGAGCCTGTTGCGCTTGGGGACAAGAAAGTGCAGCACTGAGAATTGACTTTTTCCTCAGTTTGCCACATGGCTTTGGGGTGGGGGGGTGGGTGAATGGGAGGGCCTTGCAGTGGCAGAAGCCCTGGTCGGGTGTAGAAAGTGCAGCCGCGGGTAGGGGAAGTGAGATGAATGGGCTGGCCAGCTTGTGAACAATTCAGCCAGTAGTGTAGCCCAGCAGCTAGGGCATTTAATAAACACTGGTGGGGGAAGAGGCACAGCAGCAGCAACAATACAGCTATTAACCAGAAGGGACTACTTGGCAAAAAAACAGGATTGGGTGAGGGTGGGTTTAGGGATCATGAATACCTAATTCTGTGGGCCCCGAGGTGAATACAGTTGCCTTTACTCACCTTTAGCAAGATGTCTGCTGTTCTTCGGGAAATGCACTGCTGCAGCAGAGTGTTCTCTACTGCCTTGAGTTCAGAGGATGATCACGTAACGTTAGGTTGCATAACTCAACGCTTGCAGCACCACCTGGAGCTGTAATGCCTTTAGAATCTGGAGACCACTGGCTATTTTTTAAATATACTCGCTCTTTCCAGCAGAGGTTAGGCGCAGGAACTGGTCTCCGTAGTCCAGGGCGAGACCAATTGTAGCAGCTGAGTGCTGGGTCAGCAAAGGCCGCACAGGCTGGTCAGGATGGCTCCGGTCACACCAAGTGGTGCCTTTGGGGAGCAGTCAAATCAAAATTCGCCCCAAATAGTTGTAATGGGTCAGGTTGGGGAGTAGGGGATTGTAATATATTGCACAGAATAATTGCTTATTTTAAACAAGGAGGTAGATGATAAACAATTCAACTGTTCTCAGCTGCTGGAGATTACAGAGCAGATAGCAGAGAGGAAAAAATACTTTGAGCACGCCAGTACTAGCTGCTGTTCTCAGAAAAACAGCTTTTGAAAAAAGGCTGCTTGATCACGCCATCTGCAAAGTTCAGGCCGAGGAGTTGGAGGAAAGGGACAGGAAAACAGAGTTTGTGTTACTCTGCCAGCCTGTGCTAAAAGGAAGTGCAAGTGAGGAAACGATTGATGTGAAATTAATGGTGAAGTCGTTCTGTACGAAAACCCCATCAGTTTGACCATGAGTTAAGCACCTGAACAGAACACCCTCACCCCCAGAATCTGGACCCTTGTTCATAATATGGAGACACCAAAGTCGCACCGAGGTTGAAAAGAGAGGAGTGTCAACAAGGTCCATCTGCAAGTAGTGATTGGGTGACACCAAGCTTGGGTTTTAAATGCCCATAGGAGGAAGAGCAGGCCAAGAGAAGTGAGGAGCTCCACAATTTGAAGTGCTGGGCAAGAGTGAGAGAAGGACTACATGATGAGTCTGTGGAGAAGGTTTCTCAAAAAAAGGCTGCAGAGAGCAGACTTTCAATCATTGGCACACTGCTGCT
>CM059425.1:93346483-93437717 GCA_030390025.1 Squalus acanthias
CCCCCCCCCCTCCTCTCTCCCCTCCCCTTTGCCCCTCCCTCAAAGTGCCTGCTTCACTCTCTAGCCACTGTTTCAACCCGTCCCTTCCACCTGTACCTCCCCTCTCATTTGGAGTCCACTTTCTTTATCTGTAGAGCTAAGATCTCCATCCCATGTGAACAGCATTATATCAAAAAAAAATACTGTTTTGCTGATGGATTTTGCAGAAGATCCTGTCTCGAGGGGAAGAGTCTGGTGATGCCATGGGCTGTGCAGGGAATTGCTGTGCTTGATTCCTGCCATTGGGTGGCGGTAGAGCACCAGCACAGCAAATAGGGGCTGTTCTGGAGAGCTATGGAACTCCAGGGAGCACAATATTCAGGCCTGGGACCAGAGCAGTGTCTCTCCTTTCACAGCCATTGTAGAAAATCCCAGCTACTCAGTGCGACAGACTCTTTCGGCTTTATATTCCCAGCCATTTAGTACCGTCACAACGGCAGCTGATCACCGGGACTGCAGGCTGCCGTCACACACTCTGTGAAACTACAGACAGTAAAGTAACATTGGATCATCTTGTGTTTCAATGGCAAAGTTAGTACTTCACATACCCATCGATGCACCTCACTGAAGTGCCATGTGCACCTGAAATGCCCAGCACCATAATCCTGCACTCTGTCCTTTCAGGGTTCAGGTCTGTCCTTCCAAACACTGGGTTACAGTACTGGTGGGGACAGGTCTGTCACTGTAGAACACTGGGGTGCAGTACTGGTGGGGACAGGTCTGTCACTAACACTGGGGTCCAGTACTAGTGGGGACAGGTCTGTCACTAACACTGGGGTCCAGTACTAGTGGGGACAGGTCTGTACCTGTAGAACACTGGGGTACAGTACTGGTGGGGACAGGTCTGTACCTGTAGAACACTGGGGTACAGTACTGGTGGTTACAGGTCTGTCACTGTAGAACACTGGGGTCCAGTACTAGTGGGGACAGGTCTGTCACTAACACTGGGGTCCAGTACTCGTGGGGACAGGTCTGTACCTGTAGAACACTGGGGTACAGTACTGGTGGGGACAGGTCTGTACCTGTAGAACACTGGGGTACAGGACTGGTGGGGACAGGTCTGTACCTGTGGTGGAACAGTTTAAAGTGCTGAATTTGGAGTGCAGTGCGCTGTTGATTTGCCTGTACTGTCTTGATACTTAGTGACAAAACTGGCTCTGGTTTGTTTTAATTCAGGTGTTTTAGATTGGAATAACACATTGTGTTACAAATATATCTTGGAAGCAGGCTCCCTGGTGACATTGAGCCCAGCTGAAGGAGATTGGGGCCTGGTTTATTACTCCTCAATGTCGCAGCATGATGCTGAGTGTAACAGCAGCTGTGCCTGGCTTTGGCCTCTTTACTCTTAAAGGTGTTAACATTTCCATCATTATGAATGGGAAGTGACTGAGTGATTGCAATCTGACTCTCAGACAGGGTTAAAAGGCAGAAAGTGATCTGTTTACGTGGCACATTGCACTGTTCCTACCCTCTCTGAGGACCAGCAGTCTGTAGTAAATACTTCCTGCACCGTTTCCCCTCACAGTGCTTCAAGACCCCACGGTCAGTGTCGCTGCTGAGTTCACTAGCTTCCCACACTGGTCTCCGCATGCTTGGCAACAACTAGCTACGACCCACCTGAGACCGCTGGTGTCACCACAGCAGCACAGGAGCCGACACACGCTTACACAACTGCATAATCCAGGAAGCGGGCCTGATGGGCTCCTGCCCAATCCGATTACTGATAGCCGGGTGGGTTTAACCCTCGCACCACTCAAGGGCATTGCAGCTTGTGGTGTGGCTGTGCTGTGCTCAAGGTGACATGTCAATACTGGGGAATGAAACATGCTCCAATTCAAACATCAAACACTCCCAGGGCAGGTACAGCACAGGTTAGATACAGAGTAAAGCTCGCTCTACACTGTCCCATCAAACACTCCCAGGGCAGGTACAGCACAGGTTAGATACAGAGTAAAGCTCCCCCTACACTGTCCCATCAAACACTCCCAGGGCAGGTACAGCACGGGTTAGATACAGAGTAAAGCTCGCTCTACACTGTCCCATCAAACACTCCCAGGGCAGGTACAGCACAGGTTAGATACAGAGTAAAGCTCCCCCTACACTGTCCCATCAAACAATCCCAGGGCAGGTACAGCACGGGTTAGATACAGAGTAAAGCTCCCTCTACACTGTCCCATCAAACAATCCCAGGGCAGGTACAGCACGGGTTAGATACAGAGTAAAGCTCCCTCTACACTGCCCCATCAAACACTCCCAGGGCAGGTGCAGCACGGGTTAGATACAGAGTAAAGCTCCCTCTACACTGTCCCATCAAACACTCCCAGGGCAGGTACAGCACGGGTTAGATACAGAGTAAAACCCCTTCTGCACTTCCCCAGAGCCTCCACCGTATGCCCCCTGTGCACGGCACAAAAACAAAAGCTTGGGCACCCCTCCCCAACTGCACCAATGTGACATGTTTCTGTTTTCCAAACCAGCTGTGCTGTGGCGTGTGAATGACATTGGCGATTTAGCTGAATTAGTGGAGTTTGATGCTCATTATGAGCCCCCAAACTTGATTCACAATTTGTTAGTTTCAGGAATTTGTACATTTTTATCCTGCGAATTGAGGTTGGACAGAAACCAGGGAGCCTCACAGACTCGTGTATCTGTATATATACTCTAAATAAACTTTCGAGACAGAGCTCCAACAACAAGGGCTCAGTGGGAAAGGCCACGTAGTGGTGTGATACTGAGCTGTACAGATCACTGGTTTGGCTGAAGCTTGTGTTGCATTGTAAATGGGCTGTAATCCTTAGGTCACTTTGTGTTTTAACTAGTGCAGGAACGTGACACAGTCCTCAAAGGGTTACTTCTTTTGGTTGATTATATTGCTACTCTACTCCTTGCCTTCTATTGATGTTTTGATTTAGACATTTAATCTTTACATTTCTCTGTCCAGACTTGTATGTTTTGTGAGTGCAGAGGGCACGCCCTGTATGTGTCTCGGGCTGCATTCGGACTGAAATGCTACGCCTGAACTACTCGCTGTTATGTTTTTGGGAATATTAGGTACTCTGATAAACCTAGCTGATAGAGCTTGAAGCCTTTTTAACACAAGTGTCACTGCAGCGTGTTATTTCACATAAAGGCGCACGGTCTCACTCTGTCCTCACAATGACCAGATAATATGTTTTAATGATGTTGGTTGAGGGATAAATATTGGCCAGGACACCGGGGAAAACTCCCTGCTCGTCTTAGAATAGCGCCATGGGATCTTTTACATCCACCTGAGAGAGCAGACAGGGCCCCAGTTTAACGTCTCATCTGAAAGACGGCACCTCCGACAGTGCAGCGCTCCCTCCGTACTGCCCCTCCGACAGTGCAGCACTCCCTCAGTACAGCCCCGCCGACAGTGCAGCGCTCCCTCAGTACTGCCTCTCCGACAGTGCGGCGCTCCCTCAGTACTGCCCCTCCGACAGTGCAGCGCTCCCTCTGTGCTGTCCCTCCGACAGTGCGGCGTTCCCTCAGTACTGTCCCTCCCCTCCGACAGTGCGGCGTTCCCTCAGTACTGCCCCTCCCCTCCGACAGTGCAGCGCTCCCTCAGTACTGCGCTGGAGTGTCAACCTCGATTATGTGCTCACGTCTCTGGAGTGGGACTCGATCCCACGACCGGCTGACTCAAGTGAGAATTCTACCCACTAAAGCACGATAGAAGGCACCCAAGCACCTATGGGACCATGCCCAGCAGAGGGCGCACCTTCAGGGGCAGGGACACCCTCACCGTAGGAGCATGTGCTTCTACTGCATGCGATGGGATGACTTTCTCAGGCCAGGGACGCCACCCTGGTGGGGTTCAGCTGTAAATTTTATCTAAATGAAAAATTTAAATAAAGGAAACTTCCATGGAACTGTCTGGGTTATAGTTCAACAGTTGAAGTCTGTCTGTCCGTTCTCTTGGTCTTAAATAGTACTAATGCCAATAATATTATCAAATATGATCTCTCTGGGTTTCTAAGCCTTGGAATATGGGAGGTGGGGAGTGTGAAATAGCACCTTCCTCACTTCCTCAGGGAAATATAACTCTATAGAGATCATTTCTTTATCGATAGTGTACCTGAGCCCGGGGGTAACGTATGTGCAGAGCACCCCGCTGGCAGTGGAGCTGTGGGGTTAGCTCGGAGACTGCAGCTCACTGAGACGCACAACCCGTCACTGGGAAGCCGGTCAGGCAGGGAGACCCCAACTTCTCTCCAGTTCAGAAAGTATTTTGTTTTGAGACAACATTTTGTGCGTATAAATTGTTATATATAAAATGGAGTTGCCTTCCGCTTCAAGTAACACTGGGTAATCCCTTTATACGGTCAGCTTGCTCTGTAACTCTCTTACTTCTGTTCTCCAGTCACGACTTCCCCCAGCCACTTCAAAGTAGAAAATTAGCCCTTTTCTGTTAAATGCTTCACTTGAGTCCCCTGCCAGCAAACCAACCAGGAAACTTGCCTCTGAGTTTCCTCCTGTTGTGGAAATGAGTTATAGAGCAGTCCACATCTGGGCCAAACCATCTCCTATTTCCCTTCCCAGCTCCCGTCTAAATATAAAATGCAAACAGGAAGAATGGATCAGCTAGGCTCACAAACAGCACTGACGTTTCTCTGACGAGTTTCGTTGGATATTTTTACAGTTCAAACCCTCCCGCTTTCCTCACAGAAATGTCCCGCTGAGGGTTTAATGCTCCAGCCGTGACCCGGGTAATTACGCATCGATCAGCCTTCTTTTAAAAAGGGTTGTACTTTTACAAATCAGGGGAGGGTTATCCCAGCATGCAAACAACAAATAAAGACTTGTATTAATATAACATGCCTCTTAGAAACCGCTCAAAGTGCTTTACATGCAACTATTACTTCTGAAGTGCAGTAGCAGTTATACGTAGGCAAACACGGCAGCCATTTTGCGCAAAGCAAGATCCCACAAAAAGCAAATGAGATGTATGACCAGCCAGTTGGTTTTTGGTGGTAGTGTTTGGAGGACTGATGAGACCAGAACAACTCTTTGCTCTCCAGATAGTATCATAGGATTTACAAGATCCACTTGAACTGGCATTGGGACCTTGGTTGAATTTCTTGTCTGTTGGAATGCACCTCTGAGAATGCAGCACTCCCTCAGTACTGCGTTGGAGTGTCAGCGTGCTACTGCTAGATTGTGTGCTGAACTTCGGGCATTGGGCTTGAACCAACAACTGACCTGAGCTGGCACTAATGAAAGTGTTCCATTTAAGTGGAACTATTGGGGCCATCGTTCCTTGCCCTTCCTATGCTGTGTTCCAGAGTCTGGAGTTTTACTGTCAGCTTAGCAGTTAGACTGAAACTAGAGTCTGGAGTTATAATGTCAATTCATTGTTGTTGCAAAGCAAAAGCTACTTAGCTGTGCAGGAAAAGTGATAGTATAACTGCATGGACCGAGGAGCCTGGCAGGTGTATGAGTCGCAGGGTCTCCTGAAGTCCCACGGTGTGTGATGCAAGTTGGCGGAAGTAGGTTCCAGTTGCCCCATGGGACAGGGAGGTAAAGAACGTGTGTGCAATAGAAGTTGATAGATGGTGGACTCGGGCTGGATGCATCGTGGTCCTGCTGTGCTAATCCGGACAGAGGCGAAAGACTCATCAAACTGGTTCCCCCACAAGATTCTCTTGGGTAGCTGATGCTCATTTGCACAAAGTTTTATGTAGTAAAGTGAATGATGGGGATTTTGGAGCCAAATGAGCCTGTCTATCCTTGCAGCCCGTCTCCCAGAGGGCGATACCCATGGTTACTTCAATCCGTGGGGCTCGAGCAGCACAGAGTGAGACCAGTGCTCTGATAGTAACCCAACATTCCTATACACAAGTCCACACAAATTCTCCTTATTTTGCTGCTTATCCCTTTATCTCGTTGTCTGTGTTTTTCCATATTCCTGGAATATCTTCGTAATAACAGGTCAGATGGTATCATACAGCCAAAACTCCCATGATACATTTTCTAAGAAGAATAATGAAGTGGGGAATTGCTTGGGGCGTGGCTGGTGCAACACTGTTTTCTTTTAATGCTCACCAACGTCAAAGAAGTTCTAGGAACAGTTAAGGCCTAGAGACACGGCCAGTTTTTGAGATCTCCATTCCATCTACCCACCATATCCCTCACTCCACAAGCATATTCAATTATTGACCTTGCTGTCCCTTTCACTTGTTCTTGTTATTTATTCCACAACTCCATTCCCTTTGAATGAAAAGGTCCTCCTGCCTTATCTTCTAACTCCATGCTTCATTATAACTGGGATTTTCAAATCATAGAAAGTTACAGCACGGAAGGAGGCCATTTCAGCCCATCGTGTCCGCGCCGGCCAACAAAGAGCTATCCAGCCTAATCCCACTTCCCAGCTCTTGGTCCGTAGCCCTGCAGGTTAGAGCATCCCAAGTGCACATCCAAGTACTTTTTAAATGTGGTTAGGGTTCCTGCCTCTACCACCCTTTCAGGCAGTGCGTTCCAGACCCCCACAACTCTCTGGGTGAAGAAATTTCCCCTCAAATCCCCTCTAAACCTTCCACCAATTACTTTAAATCTGTGCCCCCTGGTTTTTGACCCCTCTGCTAAGGGGAATAGGTCCTTTCTATCCACTTTATCTAGGCCCCTCATAATTTTATACACTTCAATAAGGTCTCCCCTCAGCCTCCTTTGTTCCAAGGAAAACAGATGCAGCCTATCCAGTCTTTCCTCATAGCTAAGATTCTCTACTCCCGGCAACATCCTTGTAAATCTCCTCTCTACCCTCTCTAGTGCAATCACATCTTTCCTGTAATGTGGTGACCAGAACTGCACGCAGTACTCCAGCTGAGGCCTAACTAGTGTTTTATACAGTTGAAGCATAACCCCCCTGCTCTTGTATTCTATGCCACGGCTAATAAAGGCAAGCATTCCGTATGCCTTCTAAACCACCTTATCTACCTGGTCTGCTACCTTCAGGGATCTGTGGACATGCACACCAAGGTCCCTTTGTTCCTCTACACTACTTAGTGTCCTACCATTTAATGTGTATTCCCTTTCCTTGTTAGCCCTCCCCAAATGCATTACCTCACACTTCTCCGGATTGAATTCTATTTGCCGCTGTTCTGCCCACCTGACCAATTTATTGATATCTTCCTGCTGTCTACAGCTTCCTTCTTCAGTATCAACCACACAGCCGATTTTAGTATCATCTGCAAACTTCTTAATCATACCCCCTATTTTCAAGTCTAGATCATTGATATATACCACAAAAAGCAAGGGACCTAGTACTGAGGCCTGTGGAACCCCACTAGAAACAGTCTTCCAGTCACAAAAACACCCATCAACCATTACCCTCTGCTTCCTGCCTCTGAGCCAGTTTTGAATCCAACTTGACACTTTGCCCTGGATCCCATGGGCTTTTAACTTCGTGACCAGTCTGCCATGTGGAACCTTATCAAAAGCCTTGCTAAAGTCCATATATACTACATCAAACGCACTACCCTCATCCACCCTCCTTGTTACCCCCTCAAAAAATTCAATCAAGTTTGTCAGACACGACCTTCCCTTAACAAATCCGTGCTGACTATCCTTGATTAATCCGTGTCTTTCTAAATGAAGATTTATCCTGTCCTTCAGAATTCTTTCCAATAATTTTCCCACCACCGAGGTTAGGCTGACTGGCCTGTAATTAGTCGGTCTATCCTTTTCTCCCTTTTTAAACAAGGGTACCACATTAGCAGTCCTCCAGTCCTCCGGTACCACACCTGAAGCCAGAGAGGATTGAAAAATGATGGTCAGGGCCTCTGCTATTTCCTCTTTTGCTTTGCTTAACAGCCTGCGATACATTTCATCCGGGCCTGGGGATTTATCCACTTTTAAAGCTGCTAAACCCCTTAATGCTTCCTCTCTCACTATGTTTATTCCATCTAATATTTCACACTCCTCCCCCCTGATAGCAATGTCTGCTTCGCCCCTCTCCTTTGTGAAAACAGACGCAAAGTATTCGTTAAGAACCCTACCGAGGTCTCCCGCCTCCACACACAGATTACCCTCATGATCTCTAATAGGCCCTACCCTTTCTTTAGTTATCCTCTTACTCTTAATATATTTAAATATCTTTGGGTTTTCCTTGATTTAACTTGCCAAGAATTTTGCATGTCCTCTCTTTGCTTTCCTAATATCCTTTTTAATTGCATCCCTGCACTTTCTGTATTCCTCTAAAGAATCTGGAATTCACCCGGGGGCCCGGCTTCCCCCCCTCCCGCCCAGGGGCCCGGCTCTCTTTCTCCCCCCTCCCGCCCGGGGGCCCGGCTCTCCCCTCTCCCGCCCGGGGGCCCGGCTCTCTCTCCATCTTATGTCAAAAGCTTCAGTGACATCACCTCTAAGAAGCCCAACTTTTTCACCTTTCCTCTGATCTGGAATCGCTAGTACTGGTTGATCACCCTTGTTGCCCCCTCCTCTCCCATTTAAGTGCAGTACCCCGCTTACTGTGATGAAGTGATTAGAACTGCACACGTTGTATAAAACTGCATAATGGGTTGTAAGTGACACTTACAATTGAGAAATGTACGGAAGCAGTAAATCTGATTGCAAAGTGAAGGGAGCACTCGCAAATTCACACACCAAGAATGAGGCCTTGGGTGAGATACTGGCAGAAGCACCAATGTAGCCCTTTGGGGACGGGCAATCAATGTTTAGTTCAAGAAAAAATGGAGAGAGACTGGAGGAAGGGAAGATGGTGTTAGCAGCAGTGATTGTGTTTGACCTCCTCACTCCTACATTAACCCTGTGCAACCAATGAAGCACCCCTGACATTTGGGGCTTTTACTGCTGCCATATATTTGTTTGTTTCAGCATCATAATGTTAACTGAAAACTTGAATCAAAAATGACAAAGCCAAACAGCCCGAAATTGCTTTGGACCTGCTGCCCGTCCGTGTTTCAAAAGTGGTGCTCGCTGCAATCAGAATCAATATGTGGGGCGTTTTAAAACCGTGCTGTCTTCCTGGGCCACCTAGCTATGATCCATGATCCCTGCAGTCCACATGGAAAGCTGAAATCCCTGTTCCCATTAATTTACAAATATCTTCAGTTGCTGAGACTGATGATTCTCTGTGTTCCGATTTAGGATTTATCCACCAATAAGGCAAAAGTGCTGCGAACAGCCCTTTCCAAACCTCCAGTGCCACAAAATCCAAACAGGAGACGCTAGCGAGTCAGAACTATCAACACAAATGGAAGCAGAGTTCCTTTGGGGTTCATCAGTTAGTTTGTCTGACTTGCTGGCTTCATATGGGCCTTTAGTTTGGGGAACGCTGCATTAGAAGGCCAATCTTCAGGGCAGCAAAAGGAAAGTTAACTGGGAATTAAAGCTGAAAATTCCGGAAATATACTGCATGTCCATCAGCACCTGAAGAGAAACAGGTGGGGACACTCTTTGTTCGAACCCTTCAGAACGCCACCTAAAGCACAGCTAGTCCCTATTGGAACTGCTGACTGACCTGTGTGTTTCATGAACTCTTGACTCCTGGACTTCAGCACACAATCTAGGCTAACGCTTCAATGCAGTACTGAGGGAGCGCTGCATTGTCGGAGAGAGTCATCTTTCAGAGGCCCTGTCTGCTTGTTTGGGTAGACATAAAGGATCCCGTGACACTATTCAAAGAGCAGGGCTGTTCTCCTGCTGTCGAGATTCCCCCCTCAATTAACATCTCCAAAAACAGATTACCGTGTCATTTATCTCATTTGCTGTTTGTGGGACTTTGCTGTGCACAAATTGGCAGCTGTGTTTTCCTCTGTATAAACAGTGGCTGCACTTCAGAATTACTTCAGTAGCTGTGATGTGCATGCAGACATCCTGGGGATGTGAAAGTTGCGATATAAATGCAAGCTCTTTTTTTTAAACAGGTGTGGAGAGTGACAAATTGACTGTCATTACAGGGCAACCTTGTTCTATTCAGTTTGGAGCTGACTGAAGTAAGAAGTCCAACATGGCTAGTCTATGATTCCCTGAAGCAAGGTTATTTTTTGAGCAACAAGCACCCCCCCCCCCCCCCCCCCCCCCCCATAATGCTTTGTTCATGGGAGGGTGCCGTCTCAGTCAAGAATGGGGGATTCTTCCCACTCTTGTGTCATGAAGTAAACAGCTTTGGATTCTCCTGCTGACATTTGTTAAACCAGCACGACCTGTGTAATTTTACAAACCTCTTGCGCCTGATCTGATGAGCAGGAAAATCCGAGCTCGGAATTTGAAAGCCGGTAGTTGCGTTCTTTTTCATTCTCACACCATCCAACAACCTCCCACTGAGGTCAGCAGCATTAAATCAAACTGCATTTTTCCCTTTCCCAGCCACTTTCTATAGTTAATTTTCCTGCAGTGTAAACATTCAGAGATTTGTAATAATACATTAATTCATGTTTCCAGTCCTTATCTGTCCCCGGGGAAGTGGCCTGACCGTATGAAATGAACCCCACCTACACTGCAGCTCCTGCTGGCCACATCCCAACTGCCAAAAATATGAGCCATCCTGCCCCCACTACAGCCTGCTTTACCCCATCGCATCGTGTGAAAGTCCTAGACTGGCATCAAAGCCATTCTCCGCACAGCGAGGGCAAAATATTCCTGCAAGAAGCGAGTATTGCTGCCGTCTGTGGCTTGCCCTACATTACAGGAGGTTTCCTCTCTCCAGGATGCAGCATCCCTTTCATTTCCAAAGACACTTGCGTGTGTTTTTCAGAGCTAATAAAAGCAGCATTTTTTGCTGCCAGATTGACTGTTGACGTGGTATCTACCACTAATCCAGGCTCCCTGCATAAAAAGCACCTCCAGGTGTGGTTTAAAGAAACTTGTAGTTTTTTTTAATTGTTTATGGGATGTGGGCGTCGCTGGCAAGGCCAACATTTATTGCCCATCCCTAGTTACTCTTGAGAAGGTGGTGGTGAGCCACCTTCTTGAACCGCTGCAGTCTGTGTGGTGAAGGTACTCCCACAGTGCTGTTAGGTAGGGAGTTCCAGGATTTTGACCCAGTGACGATGAAGGATCGGCGTTATACTTCTAAGTCAGGATGGTGTGTGACTTGGAGGAGAACTTGGAGGTGGTGGTGTTCCCATGCGCCTGCTGCCATTGTCCTTCCAGGTGGAAGAGGTCGCGGGTTTGGGAGGTGCTGTCGAAGAAGCCTTGGCGAGTTGCTGCAGTGCATCTTGTAGATGGTACACACTGCAGCCACGATACGCTGGTGGTGGAGGGAGTGAATGTTTAAGGTGGTGGATGGGGTGCCAATCAAGCGGGCTGCTTTGTCCTGGATGGTGTCGAGCTTCTTGTGTTGTTGGAGCTGCACTCATCCAGGCAAGTGGAGAGTATTCCATCACACTCCTTACTTGTGCCTTGTAGATGGTGGAAAGGCTTTGGGGTGTCAGGAGGTGAGAGACTCGCCGCAGAATACCTCACCTCTGACATGCTCTTGTTGCCACAGTATTTATGTGGCTGGTCCAGTTAAGTTTCTGATCAATGGTGACCCCCAGGATGTTGATGATGGGGGATTCGGCGATGGTAATACCGTTGAATGTCAAGAGGAGGTGGTTAGACTCTCGCTTGTTGGAGATCGTCCTTGCCTAGCACTTGTGTGGCGCGAATGTTACCTGCCACTTATCAGCCCAAGCCTGAACGTCGTCCAGGTCTTGTTGCATGCGGGTATGGACTGCTTCATTATCTGAGGAGTTGTGAATGACACTGAACACTGTGCAGTCATCAGCAAACATCCCCACTTCTGACCTTATGTTGGAGGGAAGGTCATTGATGAAGCAGCTGAAGATGGTTGGGCCGAGGACACCGCCCTGAGGAACTCCTGCAGTGATGTCCTGGGGCTGTGATGATTGACCTTCAACCACCACAACTATCTTCCTTTGTGCTCGGTATATGGTGTCTTATCACATGTCCCAGAAGTTCCTCAAAGCACCTTACGAAGCATGGCGAAGGCTGCTATTTAAAAAAAAATGTCTAATGAATGTGCAATATACTGTGTTAGACATTCTCCAGCTGGGTTACTCCCCCTTACTTTAACCAAGAGCCTGTTTAACCTGCAGGTGCTCTGCTTTCCCCTTGCCAATTGAGGGTGCAGGACATTACTAGCTGGTAACAGTCAATTGGCACTTTGAGTCGAACCCAGTTTTAGCCAGCACACCGAGATTAGAGCGGGGCGCATATTGGCTGTAACACCAGCTGGTAACTTCCTGCAGCAGGGGAAAGGTGGAAGCTGGGTAGTCCTGATGAAAATGAGTGCAGATGAGGGGGAAGAGGCAAACATACCTGGAGATTGTAACTAACACTATCTTTCGTGCATGTAGGGAGCTGCACATGCAAAACTCAAGTCCCCAGTCACATGCAGTACACCTACCATCATCACCCTATCCTCAGAAAAAAAGACCAGGGGTGTCGAAGCTTTTTATCTTCACCCCTCCCTTCTTTCCAACTGCCACCTCGTATCTAGCCGGCTTTTCCTCTCCACAGTCCTTGATTGTGTGCTTCCCACCCAGCTCCGTGCTTACCTTCAAAATTCACTCTATGAATCCCGACAGCCTGGGTTCTATCCTGGCCACAGTATTCAGACAGCTTCCGAATCAGTTTTACAGCACAGAATGAGGTAATTTGTGTCTTTATCCTCTCTATGAAAGAGCTGTCCATAGTCCCATTTGCCTGCCTTTTTAAATCTTTCTCTCTCAAATATTTAACCCCATCCCTTTTAAAAACTATGATGGGTTCTGCTCCCACTGCAGTTTTTGGTAGGGCAATGCAGGGCTTTATTTCACTGGACTTTGCCTGAAGCACTGAGCTACAATTGGTCTCGGTGCCATTGGCTAGAGAGGGGAAAATAAGCCAGGGTTCCTGCAGCTTATCGCTATCCAGCGACTCATGTTGGAAAGTGTTTTGGGGGTGGGGGGTAGGGAGGCATCGGGTAAGGGTAGAATCAGGATTGGATGTGGTGCCTCTATTGGCAAATATCTTGCCAACATTACTGCCGAAGTTCACACAATAGCTAGTTAGCATGCATGGAGTCATACCCCAGCGAGGGTCAGTGCCTTGAGAAGAGAAAATTATGGGGGGCGGGGGAGGAGGAGGGAATTTGAAGTCTGAGCACTTAAGGTTTGGAAAATAATTCAATATCTCTGTTTATTTCAGACAAAGAAAGCCTGATCACGGACAGCGGGAAGCTGCACACACTCGACATCCTCCTAACACGCCTGAAAGCCCAGGGTCATCGAGTGCTCATTTACTCCCAGATGACGCGCATGATCGATCTGCTGGAGGTAAGGAGTGAACTGGTCCTTAATGAATAAAATGTTACTGTTCAAATTACAAAAAGAAATACTCAACAGAACTGTGACAAAAATGATGCATTTTGTCTGGGGTTTGGTTTGGTGACAACCCCTTTAAAATTTGGTCATTGTGCAGTGAGACAGCTGAAGCCAAAGGCCTGTCCCTGCACAATGTTGTAACGTTTGTTGTTATAATCTCCCTGGTAACAGGATTGAGCAGGAGCCTCACGCAATTTTCAAATATAGAAAGACTTTTGAATAGTTAGAGCTTGGTTTTGGGTGACGATTCCTTTTTGAATTTGAGTGGCTTGCTTTCAAAGTTCAAATAACTTTCTCCAAGATACAAAAAACAAAACAATTCTAGGCAAAATAATGAGTTGATCGTTGGACAATTTCATGAGAAGGGGCAATTCGAAAATCTCAGAAACCAAGAGGCTATTTGGAAAATCTCAGTAGAGACAGGTTCATCTTCCTGAAAGGAAAGAGAAATACTGTGTGTATAAGATTATTATCTGCAGAAGGCTTAGTTCTTGGAGAGAGTGCGTACTCTTCACAAACGCAGGCCAGCGCTCGGCTCAGCCTCAAACGCAGGCCGGCGCTCGGCTCAGCCTCAAACGCAGGCCGGCGCTCGGCTCAGACACGGGCCTTCACCTCCCCCAGCGCGCTCTCCCGCCTCCCTCGCTCGCTCTCTTTATTATGTCTGTATTATACTGTGCTTCCTTTTCAATGCTAATTCTTTTAGCATGCCCCTTGGGAGATGGTGTGTGCTCACTTGTCCGATCTTGTGGTATATACTCCCAGCGGGCATGGGTTTGTGACGTTCCACTGTACAGCTTTTAATTAGTGGCTCCTGCTAATTGTCGGCACTTGTCTCCTCACTCGCACAAATTACCTGCTCTAAACTGAGTTCATGATGTCGGAGACAAGTCCAATCCTGTCCTTTTCTTATGGAAGGCTAACTTAATTAAAAAAAAATTCTAATATGGCCTGGTGGGCTGGCATTGTCCCTGTATAACAGGAAAATATGGCAAAACGCTGCAGGTCGATCTGAAGAGTCAGCGGGCTTTTTCTCAGCTGGTGGCATCAGCTGCGTATTTCCAACATTTTATGTTCTTATTCTTGATCTATATCACAGTATTCCTTTTCACCCTCCCTCCATGCTGTTTATATTCTGTACTTGCGTATTGGAACATATTTCTCTGTTAAAGGCGCTATATGAATGCAAGTTGTGTATCACATGTCTGTACACTCCATTTAAAAAGCCGGTATATGTGTTTGAAACTCTAATGTAAGGGCAGATGACAATTTACAACAGCATTCTATCGGTCTTAAACTGGCTGCTCAATCCCTGTCGACACCATACAAGGGTGTTGGGCTGTCTTTTTTTATTTGTTCCTGGGATGTGGGCGTCGCTGGCAAGGCCAGCATTTATTGCCCATCCCTAATTGCCCTTGAGAAAGTGGTGGTGAGCCGCCTTCTTGAACCGCTGCAGTCCGTGTGGTGAAGGTACTCCCACAGTGCTATTAGGGAGCGAGTTCCAGGATTTTGACCCAGCGATGATGAAGGAACAGCGATATATTTCCAAGTCAGGATGGTGTGTGACTTGGAGGGGAACTTGGAGGTGGTGGTGTTCCCATGCGCCTGCTACGCTTGTCCTTCTAGGTGGAAGAGGTCGCAGGTTTGGGAGGTGCTGTCGAAGAAGCCTTGGCGAGTTGTTGCAGTGCATCTTGTAGATGGTACACACTGCAGCCACGGTGCGCCGGTGGTGGAGGGAGTGAATGCTTAAGGTGGTGGATGGGGCGCCAATCAATCGGGCTGCTTTGTCTTGGATGATGTCAAGCTTCTTGTGCTGTTGTTGACTTCAATTCTACTAGGGCTCCTTGATGCCACACTCAGTCAAATGCTGCCTTAATGTCAAGGGCAGTTACTCTCACCTCACCTCTGGAATTCAGCTCCTTTGTCCATGTTTGGACCAAGGTTGTAATGAGGTCGGGAGCCGAGTGGTCTTGGCGGAACCCAAACTGAGCATTGGTGAGTAAGTGCCGCTTGATAGCACTGTCGATGACCCCTTCCATCACTTTGCTGATGATTGAGAGTAGACTGATGGGGCGGTAATTGGCCGGGTTGGATTTGTCCTGCTTTTTGTGGACAGGACATACCTGGGCAGTTTTCCACCTTGTCCGATGGATGCCAGTGTTGTAGCTGTACTGGAACAGCTTGGCTAGAGGCGCGGTTCGTTCTGGAGCGCAATTCTTTAGCATGACAGCCGGGATGTTGCCAGGGCCCATAGCCTTTGCTTTATCCAGTGTGCTCAGCCGTTTCTTGATATCACGTGGAGTGAATCGAATTAGCTGAAGAATGGCTTCTGTAATGGTGGGGACGTTGGGAGGAGGCCGATATGGATCATCCATTCGTCACTTCTGGCTGAAGATGGTTGCAAACGCTTCAGCCTTGTCTTTTGCACTCACGTGCTGGGCTCCACAATCATTGAGGATGGGGATATTCATGGAGCCTCCTCCTCCCGTTAGTTGTTTAATGGTCCACCACCATTCACGACTGGATGTGGCAGGACTGCAGAGCTTTGATCTGATCCGTTGATTGTGGGATCACTTAGCTCTGTTTTTAGCATGCATGTCCTGTGTTGCAGCCTCACCAGGTTGGCACCTCATTTTTAGGTACGCCTGGTGCTGCTCCTGGCATGCTCTTCTGCACTCCTCATTGAACCAGGGTTGGTCCCCTGGCTTGATGGTAATGGTAGAGTGAGGGATATGCCATGCCATGAGATTACAGATTGTGGTGGAGTACAATTCTGTTGCTGATGGCCCACAGCGCCTCATGGAGTTTTGAGTTGATAGATCTGTTCTGAATCTATCCCATTTAGCACGGTGGTAGTGCCACACAACACGATGGAGGGTCTCCACAATGACTGTGCGGTGGTCACCGCTACCAATGTTGTCATGGACAGATGCATCTGTGACCAATAGATTGGTGAGGACGAGGTCAAGTAGGTTTTTCCCCTCGTGTCGGTTCTCTCACCACCTGTCGCAGGCCCAGACTGGCAGCTATGTCCTTCAGGACTCGGCCAGCTCGGTCAGTAGTGGTGCTACCGAGCCACTCTTGGTGATGGACATTGAAGTCCCCCACCCAGAGTACAGTCTGTGCCCTTGCTACTCTCAGTGCTTCTTCCAAGTGGTGTTCAACATGGAGTACTGATTCATCAGCTGAGGGAGGGCAGTAGGTAGTAATCAGCAGGAGGTTTGCTTGACCTGAAGACATGAGACTTCATGGGGTTCGGAGTCGATGTTCATGACTCCCAGGGCCACTCCTTCTCGACTGTATACCACGGTGCCACCACCCCTGGTGGGTCTGTCCTGCCTGTGGGACAGGACATACCCAGGGATGGTGATGGAGGAGTTTGGGACATTGGCTGAAAGGTATGAATCTGTGAGTGTGACTATGTCAGGCTGTTGCTTGACTAGTCTGTGAGACAGCTCTCCCAATTTTGACACAAGTCCCCAGATGTTAGTGAGCAGGACTTTGCAGGGTCGACTGGGCTGGGCGTGATGTTGTCTTCGAAGCTGGTGCCGAGGTCGATGCCGGGTGGTCCGTCCGTTTTTTTAAATTCTTATTTTCTGTAGCGGTTTGTTACAACTGAGTGGCTTGCTGGACCATTTCAGAGGGCAGTTAAGAGTCAACCACATTGCTGTGGGTCTGGAGTCACATATAGGCCAGACCGGGTAAGGACGGCAGATTTCCTTCCCTAACGGACATTAGTGAACCAGATGGGTTTTTACGACAATCCGATAGTTTCATGGTTACCATTACTCATACTAGCTTTTTATTCCAGATTTATGTGTGCTTACTGAATGACTTGATTTGATGTGATGGTCTGGTCAAGGGCACTGCCAGCAGGAAATTACACTTCCGGATAACGCCAGCCATTCTAGTGCATTGAATTTGCTTGTGGGTGTGAAATCAATGCTCTCTCCCCAGAGCCCTGTATCAATCCTAAACTAATCCCACTGCCCCGCTCTCTCCCCATAGCCCTGTATCAATCCCAAACTAATCCCACTGCCCCGCTCTCTCCCCATAGTCCTGTATCAATCCCAAACTAATCCCACTGCCCCGCTCTCTCCACATAACCCTGTATCAATCCCAAACTAATCCCACTGCCCCGCTCTCTCCCCATAGCCCTGTATCAATCCCAAACTAATCCCACTGACCCGCTCTCTCCCCATAGCCCTGTATCAATCCCAAACTAATCCCACTGCCCCGCTCTCTCCCCATAGCCCTGTATCAATCCCAAACTAATCCCACTGCCCCGCTCTCTCCCCATAGCCCTGTATCAATCCCAAACTAATCCCACTGCCCCGCTCTCTCCCCATAGCCCTGTATCAATCCCAAACTAATCACACTGCCCTGCTCTCTCCCCACAGCTCTGTACCTTCCTCTGCTTCAAATATTTATCCACTTTTCCCTTAAAAGATGTAATTGTCTCTCCATCAATCACTTGCTGTGGCAAAGCATTCAACAAACCTCTGCATAAAGAAATTTCTCCTCACCTCTCTTTGCTTTGTGACAATTTTAAATTGCTAACTCCTTATCACTGACTCCCCAACCAGAGGAAACAGCAGTTCACTATTCACGCTGCATAATTTTAAAAACCTCCATTAAATCTCATCGCCTGGTTTAAGAGTCAGTTTGTTAAAATTTGATCCAATATTAATTTTGAAAGTTCCAGTCCCAGACAGCCATCATTTCAGTCTACCACATAAAAATGCTATTGAGCTGTAGCCGGTTATATTGTTAGCTTTCTTTTATTGGGTAACAGGTTGGGTTCCTTTCACAAAGGCCCAGCTGATTTATTCCAGGACTGTGTATTCTCTCTGCCAAAAGGGGGAGGAGATTGTTGGAGGGGCAGCACTTGATGGTCAAAGTCTTCCCCTGTTATATACTGGAGAAATAGTTTTGGGGATACTGTGATGTTTTTAAGCATCGGGTCCATTTGCTGCAGAGCTGCTCCTTGATATCACTGATTTAAGATGACACGTGTGTCTGAAGAACCCCCAGCAGCACAGGGGGGCTGGGACTTTGGATTGGGTCCGTGAGGGAACCGCGTTAGCAGCTGCATTTTCAGCTTAAGGAGGAGGGGGCTCTGAATCAGCTCTTGGGTTAGTCCGTGCAGCGGCTGAGAGTTGCCTCTTTGTCTGTGACACCATGAAGCAGCCAGCAGGGTCCCTGTGCGGTGAGAAAGCAGAGGGTTTTTAAGTAAGGTCAGAATACTCTCGGCAATATTTAGTTCAGTATAGATTTTGAAGAGAAGGTTCCTCCCACTCCCCACCCCTCAGCCTCCTCCCCTATAAAGGGTCAGTTATCAGTTTAGAAGAATGAGAGGTGATCTCATTGAAACATAAAAAATTCTTACAGGGCTTGACAGGGTAGATGCAGGGAGGATGTTTCCCCTGGCTGGGAAGTCTAGAACCAGAGGTCACAGTCTCAGAATAAGAACATAAGAAGCAGGAGTCGGCCAATCGGCCCCTCGAGCCTGCTCCGCCATTCAATGAGATCATGGCTGATCCAATCTTGGCCTCAACACCACTTTCCCGCTCTCTCCCCATACCCCTTGACTCCCTTGTAGTTCAAATGTCTGTCAGTCTCCACCTTGAATATATTCAAGGCAGAGATAAGGGCTCGGCCATTTAGGACTAGGATGAGGAGAAATTTCTTCACTCAGAGGGTAGTGAATCTTTGGAATTCTCTACCTCAGGGCTGTGGAGGCTCAGTCGTTGAGAATATTCAAGACAGAGAGCGATAGATTTTTGAATATTAAGGGAATCAAGGGATATGGGGATAGTGCAGGAAAGTGGAGATGAGGTAGAAGGTCAGCCATGATCTTATTGAATGGCGGAGCAGGCTCGAAGGGCCGTATGGTCTACTCCTGCTCCTATTTGTTATGTTCTTATGTGAAGAAGCCAGTAAAACCCCACCAAAGGAGTTGCTTATAACTATACACAGATACAAGCTCTCACTCTGTAGGAGGTTCTTGCTATGCCACGTTCCTGCATTCTCCATTGGAATTTAATCCAGAAAAGGCTTGAGGGTCCAATTGTGATGCAAAGCATGAAGTTTCATACTACTGGGCACTGAAATAACTGGGAGCTTGGAGGGACCTTGGGTACTTGCTGGATATATATTCCACTATAGTGAATCCTTAACAGAGGCACAGGAATAAATGGGAGCTGATCGGGTCCTCAGGTAATCGCTGGATATATATTCCACTATAGTGAATCCTTAACAGAAGTACATGAATAAATGGGAGCTGATCGGGTCCTCGGGTAATTGCTGGATATATATTCCACTATAGTGAATCCTTAACAGAGGCACAGGAATAAATGGGAGCTGATTGGGTCCTCGGGTAATCGCTGGATATATATTCCACTATAGTGAATCCTTAACAGAAGTACATGAATAAATGGGAGCTGATCGGGTCCTCGGGTAATCGCTGGATATATATTCCACTACAATGAATCCTTAACAGAGGCACAGGAATAAATGGGAGCTGATCGGGTCCTCGGGTAATCGCTGGATATATATTCCACTATAATGAATCCTTAACAGAAGTACATGAATAAATGGGAGCTGGGAGGGTCCTCGGGTAATCGCTGGGTATATATTTGACTACTATGAACCCCTAACAGGCACCATGAATAACTGGGAGCTGATCGGGTCCTCGGGTACTTGCTGGGTATATGTTCCACTATAGTGAAACCCTAACAGAGGCACACGAATAAATGGGAGCTGGGAGGGTCCTCGGGTACTTGCTGGGTATATGTTCCATCATAGTGAACCCTGGCAGGATTATCAAATGAAATACATTATCTTGTGTCAATATACAAATTGCAGTAATAGATGGAAACAAATTACAGGTCCGTCAACATCTGTAACAAAAGGCCAGTTAAAGTTTTGTTACATATTTGTCACAGTTTCGATGGGGGGGGGTCTCTACCTGAACGCCAGCCTGTAACTTGCTCTCAGGCAGGCATTTTCTATATAGAAACCATCTGAATCTCATGATTAGATTCCAGCCTGTTAACTCACTCCCGGGTATCTGTTCTATATATAAACCCCCCCGAACCCCTCGATTAGATTCCAGCCTGTTAACTCACTCCCGGGT
This sequence comes from Squalus acanthias, assembly GCA_030390025.1. Classification (NCBI taxonomy): domain Eukaryota; kingdom Metazoa; phylum Chordata; class Chondrichthyes; order Squaliformes; family Squalidae; genus Squalus; species Squalus acanthias. The sequence goes on from CM059425.1 coordinate 93,367,004, forward strand.
ATCTGTTCTATATATAAACCATCTGAACCTCACGATTAGATTCCAGCCTGTAACTCACTTCTGGCTATCTTTTTTATTAATGGTTCATGTGGGATGAAAAGGACCCAAAGTGGTTCAGCTGATCGCCTAAGTCTGATGTGTAGACACATTGGCCTGGATTTTGCAGTAAAAATAATGGTGAGGCTATCAACGCTCACCGTTATTAAAGAGTAAATCAGACAGCAACTTCCAATGACAGCACATGCACAGGTAAATGTGGAAATCAAGATGTTGCTGTCCAAGTTGCCCTGCTCTGCCACGAGCCGCGCTACACCGGTACGTCACTGGCATTGAAACACACGGAACGTGTGACGTTGTGGTCGTTACCCACAGGGCACCCACTAAACATGCCAGAAAAAGTTAGCGCTTGTCCATTCAAGTGAATTTTTAATGCTGTGATAAATCTTAATTACTGCCAAACAACCTCTCTGGCACTGAAAATTAACTTTAACAAGTGTGGAGTCTCATTCCTTCAGATTTTAATTATTGTCGGAGATTGGCTTAGATGCTGTGTGCCTCAGTAAGAATTCTTCAATCTGATTGGTTGAGGAGACGCGCAGTTGCTTGCCCTGTTCACACAGGTCGCAGATCCCCTGTAGAGAGCGCTGCACCAAAATGGATTTCTAATTACTGCAACTTCCAGTGCAAAAGCCCCGAAAAAGTCTTTGGACAAGTGGAAGTGGAATGGACGGTTCGTTCGCCGCTGACCGCAAAATCCGGGCTATTGTATCTTTCTGCTCGGAGTTTGAGAGCAACAAATTCCCATCTGAATGATTTTTGCTAATATTTACCACAGGAAAAACTAGATAAACAACAAAAATCATTGATGCGCAGATTGTGAATTCAGTGGAATATAATGGAATCAGTGTGACCTTTTTCTAACCCAGGTTTAGATGCGAATCTTCTGATTCCCTGTAGATAACATGTCTGTCAACAGAAACCGAATCCTTTTCATCTGGTCTATTGTGAGAAGCCTGTGTATGTTATGTGTAAATGTACATATACACAGTGGAGAATTACAGAATCTCTAATTTGCAGTGTTTAAGGCACAGGTGAGTTACTACGACTTGTACCAGGAGTGTTTAATTTTGTGTAAAGCTGTGGGCACTGTATGTATATAACAAGCCAAATTCAGTATCATTTCTATATTGGAATAGTTTGGTTTTAGTTTGAACCAGTTTCAGTGTGGATTTGAGGTGATGTCCTGGGAGCTAGCTCAGGTGATGGCAATATACACCAAGCGTGCTGTATAAAGCTCACAGTGGGGTGAACCTGTGATAGCGCTGGGATAGCTTGTGTAGCTTCCAGTTAAACCATGTGTCTGATCTACCAGTCTGCTCCTGCATCAAGCTGCTTTGACCTTAAAGCTGCAGCTCACGCACCAGGCATGTAATAGCATGAATTCAAAGCTGTCAGCCTGTTTGTGGAAGTTTTATCGTCACTGAAGACCACACATAAACTTATTTTAATTTACAAAACCATCTGCTTTGATCAGAAGCTATCATAAAAATCGCACTTCGAAGACTTGTCACGAGCGAATGCAAATTTTTGTACACAGCTGCTCTAACCCAGGCAGGCGTTAACCTGTGGGGCCCCAACTTGTATTATATAATCAGAAATGTATCTTGTACACCTCGATGTGCAGTGGGAAGCTTCCAGTTGTAAATAGAGGCTGTGCTGTGGGAAGCTGCCCAGTAGCCTGTCTACCCCACCTGTGAGGAAGACCTGCTAACTGCAGGGGGGTTTTTAAAGATCATGTAGAATATACTGAGCATTGCACTAATCCTCTCTCTTGAAGACACTACCTGTAGCTGGGGTTTGACTCTATGAATGTTGGCAGCCCTCTGATCGCTCCCTAGTTGAGATAGGCTACATCAGCACAGGCTGGGTGCTTGTGCTCTTGTGAATGGCTTGGTGCTACACTGGGTGGTGCCATCATTGATCGTTATTGGGGAGTAGGTGAAACAGTTTAACACTTAATTGCAGCACCAGCGAGATAAACCGTGACACAAACCTGAAGTCTATTTCAGATCTGGTCTGGTTCCAGTGCAGTTACTCCAGTCTCATCACTATGCTGATGCGCATGGATATCCAGCTGACAGCTACACCATGCATATATCAGCACTGTTGCACCATACCAGCAGCAGGCTTTTGTCTCGATAAAAACACTAAATGTATTCTCAAGTTTGTCATTGCTGACTGTGTAGAAAGAAAGATCTGCTGCTGCCTCCAGTTGGCAACAGTATGTGTGGGACAGTTGCTGTGAAATTACCTGAATACTGCAGCTTCTTCCTGCCTCCTGCAAGTCTCGCCAATAGCTGCTGCATGTTGACCATTAACTGCACCTTTACTCTTTAATCCATTGACATTCTTGCCACCCCCCCACCCCACCCCCTGCTCTCCTATGTCTTCCCCTCTCCTCCGTCACCCCTTTTCTGTTTTAAAACCCAAATTTGGTGTCTCCTAATCCCTACTTTCTGATTTATTTTTGCCTTTTCTCATACTCTTTAAACCTTGGTGCAGTCCTGTTCTGTGGGCTTTGGTCCTTCGCCTCAGTTTTTCCCACAGCTCATGCGATCACATTGGATTGTCGCATTTAGAATGTTGTGCAAGTGATTTTATATATTTCTAAAGATAGATTAGCGATGGTGTGTTGAATGAGGCACGCTGAAGCTTACAGTTAAAATGTGAAGTAAGCATCACTGACACATTTTATATGGTGCCATGTTTGCCTGTAAAGCGGTCACTGACGTGTTTGATAGTATGAAGTGCTCAGACAGTTTCCTGGCGTGTTGAGGCTCTGTATAGCAGTACTGATGAAGGTTCTGCCGTTTCTCGGTTCTTATACAGGCATCTCCCATGGGCAATTTACGGCTCATGATTTCACACTCTCCTTTATTACAGTTTCATGAGTCCCACGGTAATTTCTGACCCCTGGATACGTGAGCGGACTCACTTTGTATCCCGTGTGTCTGATCGGAGCCGTTCCGTGCATGTTTTTACTGTTCGTGTTGTACACTGGGCTCTCCTTCCGCCTACGCTGTCTAGCTGCCTTGGTTGGAAAGTTGCTTGCACTAACAGGAAGTGCCTGTACACTGTACTGGAGCAGGGGCTGGCTATTCATGGAAAGATCCTGAGCCCGCTGTCGTTCCCAGTGACACACCTGTGAGTGTTGGGCCATGTCAGCAATTAGCACATCCTGAGATTCGACCCAAACCAAACTGTAATCGTCAGTCCAACTGATTGAACAAGTTCATTTAGAAAGCCTGTTGCCTAGTGACCCTGGCTCAGCATCCGCTTTCAAATGATTGCCCTCTGTCTCTTCCATCGGAGAGATTTTTTTTAACCCTATGTGTACTTCACATATCTGTAACTAACATGCAGCCACTCACTTTACATCAGGGCGCATGCCTGGAAGGGTGTGATTGGAATTGCACCGTTTCTGAGCCTGGCAAGTTTGTTGTTCGTAATTTCAATCATTATTTTCGAATGCATGTATTCAAAATAATCCTGGTTTAAGCCAGTGCACGATTTAACCAACACTTTGAATACCATACTGTGAGAAAACTTCTACTAGGAGTTATGAGTACCCGGTAAGGTGTCAGTACATGTAATGACAGCAATGCGAACCAGTGCCATTAACTCTTGTAGTGTTAGTAACAATCCCAGGCCCGATCCACTGTCTTGGACATGTAATAACACTTTCAGTGAAGCACCTCTACTCATACTTCCAGCCATGTAAGTACAGATCTAGTGATTGTTTATAGATGAATAGACGTCCAGGAGCTGGCTCCCGTGGAATCGTGCCCCAGCAAGTGTCTCTGCCTTCGGGCAAGAAGGGCATAAAGGGTAGTCGGACGGGGGAGGAGAAACAAGTGCCATATGACATCAGAGCAGAAAGAGTGACAAAAGAAAGAAGGAACTTGCATTTATATGGTGCCTTTCACAACCTCGGGACGTCCCCAAAGCTCTTTACAGCCAATGGAGTACATTTTGAAGTCACTGTTGCAATATCCGAAAAACAGCAGCCAAAAGGCATTCAAGTTCAGCTGACACACAGACGTCATACTGCCCAGGCGAGGCAGAAACCTACAGCCTGGTACTGATGCAGAGACTGATCCTTGTGCTGATGTACCATAGGAAGAACCAGCCACAGCCAGACAGTACACAAATGAGGAGCTGCTGGGCCCTGGCACCTTTAGGTCGGTACCATGCAGATAGATGTACACTGGTGTGAATGAAGTGCAGCACCTTTCACAACCTCAGAACATCTCAAAGCGCTTTACAGCCAATGAAGTACTTTTGAAGTGTAGTCACTGTTGTAATGTGAGAAACGCGGCAGCCAATTTGCACACAGCAAGGTCCCACAAACGGCAATGAGATCGTGGCCAGATAATCTGTTATAGTGATGTTGGTTGAGGGATAAATATTGGCCAGGACACCGGAGAGAACTCCTCTGCTCTTGTAAGAAATAGTGATCTTTTACACCTGCTTGAGAGGACAGACGTGGCCTCGATTTAACAACTCATCGGAAAGACGGCACCTCCAACAGTGTGCAGCACTCCCTGAATACCGCATTGGAGTGTCGGCCTGGATTATGTGCTCCACTCTCTGGAGTGAGACTTGAACCCAGAATCTTCTGACTCGGGAGAATGCTCCCGTTGAACCAAGACTGAGATATAACCCTGTGTCTGCGCAGGACATTGGGATGCAAAATGTCACACAGTAGACCCTTGGCAGAAGCAAAGTCCAGCACAAGTCAACAAATAGGGTCACCCGGAAATAGATCTGATGAGCAAATGAGTACGTGGGACCCCAAACAGGAATTGAGACAAGTCAACGACAGTTCCTGTCCTACAATTCTCTGTCTCCAATCATGACTGTCAGGACGGTGTGAAGAGACTCAGATCAAACTGTCACAGAAGTGTATTGTTTTAATTTAAATTAATTAAAGGGTAAATAATATTAATAAATTTAATTAATTACATAGAATGGGAGAGCAGGTGATGTGTTACTGCTGCAATATGTGGGAGCTGGTGGACACCATTGATGTTCACGATGATCACATTTGCAGTAAGTGTTGACTGCTCGAGGAACTCCGGCTCCGTGTTGATGAGCTGGAGTCCGAGCTTCAAACACTGCGACACATCAGGGAGGGGGAGAGTTACCTGGACTCTGTGTTCCAGGAGGTAGTCACACCAATTAGATTAACTAATTCAGATGTAGCCCGTGATCAGGGACAGGAGGGTGTGACTACGAGGGAGGCAGGGAGGGGGATCGAGGAGGTAGTGTTGGAGGAGCCGCAGCCCTTGCTCTTGTCCAACAGGTTCGAGGCTCTTACTCCCTGTGAGGACGGGAGCAGGGACTGCAGGGAGGATGAGCAACCTGGCCACAGCACCGTGGTACGGGGAGCCATTCAAGTGGGGGGAGTAAAAAGAAATGTTGTAGTGGTAGGGGATAGTATCATTAAGGGGATAGATAGGGTTCTTTGCAGCCGAGAGCGAGAGTCCCGAAGGCTGTGTTGCCTGCCCGGTGCCAGGGTTAAGGACATCTCCTCTGGGCTGGAGAGAAACTTGGAGTGGGAGGGGGAAGATCCAGTTGTCGTGGTCCATGTTGGTACCAATGACATAGATAGGACAAGGAATGAGGTTCTGCTGAGGGAGTATGAGCAGCTAGGGGCCAAATTAAAAAACAGAACCTCTAGGGTAGTAATCTCTGGATTACTACCTGAGCCACGAGCAAATTTGGCTAGGGTAAATAAAATCAGAGTTAAATGCGTGGCTCAAAGACTGGTGTGGGAGAAATGGGTTTTGCGTCCTGGGACACTGGCACCAGTACTGGGACAGGAGAGAGCTGTTCCGTTGGGACGGACTTCACTTGGCCAGTGCTGGGACTAGAGTCCTGGCGAATCGAATAACTAAGGCTGTAGAGAGGGCTTTAAACTAATTAGTGGGGGGGAGGTTTCAAGAGAGCAAAAAATAAAAATGTCAGCGGAGAAGGCAATAGAGCAAAGTAGCAGTGGGGTAATTAAAAACCAGAGCGTGTCAGGAAGGGACAGAATATATAAAGATAAAGGTAAAGTAGTAAAGGGGGTAAAAGCAGGAATAAATTGTCACAAAACATATTTAAAAGTTCTTTATCTGAATGCACGCAGCATTCGTAACAAAATAGACGAGTTGACGGTACAAATAACTACATATGGGTATGATCTTGTGGCCATTACAGAAACCTGGCTGCAGGGTGACAACGACTGGGAATTAAATATGCCAGGGTATTTAACAATCAGGAAGGACAGGCAGGAAGGAAGAGGAGGTGGGGTAGCTATGTTAATAAAGGAAGGAATCACTGTATTACAGAGAAATGATACTGGGTCAAAGGATCAGGATAATGAAACAGTTTGGGTGGAGATAAGGAATAATAAAGGGAAAAAAACACTAGTGGGAGTAGTATATAGGCCTCCTAATAGTTGCAACTCTGCTGGAAGAAGTATTAATCAGGAAATAGTTGGGGCATGTAATAAGGGAACAGCTATAATTATGGGGGATTTTAACTATCATATTAACTGGACAAATCAAATTGGGCAGGGCAGCCTTGAGGAAGAGTTTATTGAGTGTATTAGGGATGGATTTCTTGAGCAGTATGTAAGTGATCCTACAAGGGGGCAAGCAACCTTGGACCTGGTCCTGTGTAATGAGTCAGGATTAATTAATAATGTCCTAGTTAAGGATCCCCTTGGAATGAGTGACCATAACATGGTTGAATTCCATATCCAATTAGAGGGTGAGAAGGTTGGTTCTCAGACAAGCGTACTGAGCTTGAATAAAGGAGACTATGATGGTATGAGAGCGGAATTGATTAAAGTGGACTGGGAAAATAGATTAAAGGGTAAGACGGTACATGAGCAGTGGTGTTCATTTAAGGAGTTATTTTACAACTTTCAAAAAATATATATTCCACTGAGGAAAAAAGGGTGTAAAAGAAATGACAGCCATCCGTGGCTAAGTAAAGAAATTAAGGATAGTATCCAACTAAAAACAAGGACATATAAGGTAGCCAAACTTAGTGGGAGGATAGAAGATTGGGAAGTCTTCAAAAGACAGCAAAAAGTAACTAAAGGATTGATTAAGAAAGGGAAGATAGATTATGAAAATAAATTAGCAAAAAATATAAAAACAGATAGCAAGAGTTTCTATAGTTATATAAAAAGAAAAAGGGTGGCTGAGGCAAACATAGGTCCCTTAGAGGATGAGACTGGGAAATTAATGGTGGGAAACATGGAGATGGCAAAAATGCTGAACAAATATTTTGTTTCAGTCTTTACGGTAGAGGACACTAAGAATATCCCAACACTGGACAAACAGGGCGCTCTAGGGGGGGAGGAGCTAAATACGATTAAAATCACTAAGGAATTGGTACTCAGTAAAATAATGGGACTCAAGGCGGATAAATCCCCTGGACCTGATGGCTTACATCCTAGGGTCTTGAGGGAAGTGGCAGTAGGGATTGTGGATGCTTTGGTAATAATTTTCCAAAATTCCCTGGACTCAGCAAAGGTCCCGGCAGATTGGAAAACTGCTAATGTAACACCCTTATTTAAAAAGGGTAGTAGGCAGAAGGCTGGAAATTATAGACCAGTTAGTCTAACATCTGTGGTGGGTAAAATTTTGGAGTCTATTATTAAGGAGACAGTAACGGAACATTTAGATAAACATAATTTAATAGGACAAAGTCAGCATGGCTTTATGAAGGGGAAGTCATGTCTGATAAATTTGCTTGAGTTCTTTGAGGACATAACGTACAGGGTGGATAAAGGGGAACCAATGGACGTAGTGTATTTAGACTTCCAGAAGGCATTCGACAAGGTGCCACATAAAAGATTATTGCTCAAGATAAAAAATCACTGGATTGGGGGTAATATTCTGGCATGGGTGGAGGATTGGTTATCTAACAGGAAGCAGAGAGTTGGGATAAATGGTTCATTCTCGGACTGGCAACCAGTAGCCAGTGGTGTTCCGCAGGGGTCGGTGCTGGGTCCCCAACTCTTTACAATCTATATTAACGATTTGGAGGAGGGGACCGAGTGTAACATATCAAAGTTTGCAGATGATACAAAGATGGGAGGGAAAGTAGAAAGTGAGGAGGACATAAAAAACCTACAAGGGGATATAGACAAGCTGGGTGAGTGGGCGGAGATTTGGCAGATGCAATACAATATTGGAAAATGTGAGGTTATGCACTTTGGCAGGAAAAATCAGAGAGCAAGTTATTATCTTAATGGCGAGAAACTGGAAAGTACTGCAGTACAAAGGGATCTGGGGGTCCTAGTGCAAGAAAATCAAAAAGTTAGTATGCAGGTGCAGCAGGTGATCAAGAAGGCCAACGGAATGTTGGCTTTTATTGCTAGGGGGATAGATTATAAAAACAGGGAGGTATTGCTGCAGTTATATAAGGTATTAGTGAGACCGCATCTGGAATACTGCATACAGTTTTGGTGTCCATACTTAAGAAAAGACATACTTGCTCTCGAGGCAGTACAAAGAAGGTTCACTCAGTTAATCCCTGGGATGAGGGGGTGGACATACGAGGAGAGGTTGAGTAGATTGGGACTCTACTCATTGGAGTTCAGAAGAGTGAGAGGCGATCTTATTGAAACATATAAGATTGTGAAGGGGCTTGATCGGGTGGATGCGGTAAGGATGTTCCCAAGGATGGGTGAAACTAGAACTAGGGGGCATAATCTTGGAATAAGGGGCTGCTCTTTCAAAACTGAGATGAGGAGAAACTTCTTCACTCAGAGGGTAGTGGGTCTGTGGAATTTGCTGCCCCAGGAAGCTGTGGAAGCTACATCATTAAATAAATTTAAAACAGAAATAGACAGTTTCCTAGAAGTAAAGGGAATTAGGGGTTACGGGGAGCGGGCAGGAAATTGGACATGAGGCTGAGTTCGGATCGGTCGAGGCCCTGTGGGTGGCGTAGCGGGCCCAGGGGCTGAGTGGCCGGGTCCTGCTCCTACTTCTTGTGTTCTTTAGGTTTGAGGTTAGGATCAGATCAGCCATGATCTTATTGAATGGCGGAGCAGGCTCGAAGGGCCGATTGGCCTACTCCTGCTCCTATTTCTTATGTTCTTATGACCTGAGTCATTCACAGATTGAGTGGAGGGGATCGTTGTAATTTTACTGAAGAGTAACTAGGATGATCCTAGGACTCTCGGTTACCAGGAGAGACTCTCAGAGCTGAATTGTGTTTTATTTGGCGACATCATCCGAAAACACAGCACCAGTTTCCACATGTACGCTGACAACACCCAGCTCTACCTCACTACCTCTTCTCTCGACCCCTCCACGGTGTCTAAATTGTCAGACTGCTTGTCCGACATACAGTTCTGGATGAGCAAACATTTTCTCCAATTAAATATTGGGAAGACCGAAGCCATTGTTTTTGGTCCCCGCCACAAACTCCGTTCCCTAGCCACTGACTCCATCCCTCTCCCTAACATCTGTCTGAGGCTGAACCACACTGTTCGCAACCTTGGTGTCATATTTGACCCTGAAACGAGCTTCCGACCACATATCTGCAGCATAACAAACACCGCCTACTTCCACCTCCGTAACATCGCCTGTCTCCGCCCTTGCCTCAGCTCATCTGCTGCTGAAACCCTTATCCATGCCTTTGTTACCTCTAGACTTGACTATTCCAATGCACTCCTGGCTAGCCTCCCACATTCCACCCTACGTAAACTTGAGGTCATCCAAAACTCGGCTGCCCGTGTCCTAACCCGCACCAAGTCCCGTTCGCCCATCACCCCTGTGCTTGCTGACCTACATTGGCTCCCGGTTAAGCAGCGCCTCGATTTCAAAATTCTCATCCTTGTTTTCAAATCCCTCCATGGCCTCGTCCCTCCCTATCTCTCTAATCTCTTTCAGCCCCACAACCCCCCGAGATATCTGCGCTCCTGTAATTCTGCCCTCTTGAGCATCCCTGATTATAATCGCTCAACCATTGGCGGCCGTGCCTTCTGTTGCCTCGGCCCTAAGCTCTGGAATTCCCTCCCTAAACCTCTCCGCCTCGCTTACTTCTCTTTCCTCCTTTTAGACGCTCCTTAAAACCTACCTCTTTGACCAAGCTTTTGGTCACCTGTCCCTAATTTATCCTTGTGTGGCTCGGTGTCAAATTTTTTATCTTAATACTCCTGTGCAGCGCCTTGGGACGTTTCACTACGTTAAAGACGCTATATAAATACAAGTTGTTGTTGTTGTTGTTGTTTATCTGCTGGGGAATCGAACCCAAGTTATGTGCTGATGGGCACAGATGATTTAGGTGGAAGCAGGCCATTTGACTTGCATGGTGAGCACAGAACTCGAGGACACGGGTTTAAAATAAATAAGTCTTAATGAGCCTGGAGATTAGAGTGGGCGTATTCCCCGCAGAGCGAGAGTGTTGAACCGACTCCGAGCAGCAGCTTGTGCTGAGGGGGCCAATTCGCTCAGAGAGTAGCCACATAAATGTGGTTGGGAACAGGATTGGAACTCGAACAGACTGAGGCGATGAAAAGCTCCACTGATCAGGTGTAACGTGTGCTGGTGGGGGGGGGGCGGGGATTGGGTGGGTAAGTCATCCAGCAATTGGCAAACAACAGTTGACAAGATGGATAAAGAATTGAGAAAAGAAGAATGCTAACACCATGGTCAAAACAGATTCAGAAGCGATATTGGCTAAAGGTATCCAGTGTTGTTAGAATTTCAGTAAATTTTAAGTGAAGGAGTGTAGAATTTACATATTGTACCCACTAACACTGTGGAAAAATATCCTGCATTACAATGATAGATTCTGTCTTTCCAAACTTGTGTCTAGAGCGAGCACTTAGTACTGGTGGGTATAGGTCTGTCGCTGTATAACACTGGGGTACAGTACTGGTGGGTATAGGTCTGTCACTGTTTCACACTGGAGGAAGGAGCAGTTTGAGATGATGAATTAAGTCTATCCTTGTAAACTACTGCCCCATCTCCAGTCTCCATTTTCTATCAAGTCCTTGAACGTGTTGTTGCCTCTCTAATCCGTCCTCGCCACAAACTCTGTTTCCTAGCCGCCAACTCCATCCCTCTCCCTGGCCACTGTCTGAGGCTGAAGCAGATTGCTCACAACCTCAGCATACTATTTGATCCTGAGGTGAGCTTCCGACCCCATATGCTCTCCACCACAAAGACCGCCTACTTCCATCTCTAATATCGCCTATCTCCGTTCCTGCCTCAGCCCATTGGTTGCTAAAACCCTCATCTATGCTTCAGTTACTTCCAGACCCGACTATGCCAGTGCTCTCCTGGCCAGCCCCCATCTTTCATCATCGGCCCATCTGTAAACTTGAGCTCATCCAAAACTCTGCTGCCTGTATCCTAACTCGCACCAAGTCCCGTTCTCCCATCACCCTAATGCTCGCTGACCTACATTAGCTCCCAGTCCAGCAACGCCTCAGATTTAAAGTTCTCATCCTTGTATCCAAATCTCTCCATGGCCTCTGTAACCTCCTCCAGCCCTACAATCCTCTCAGATCTCTGTGCTCCTCCAATTTTAGCCTCTTGTGAATACCCGATTACCTTTGCTTCACCATTGGCGGACGTGCCTTCGGCTGCCTGGGCCCTAAGCTCTGGAATTCCCTCTCTGCCTCTCAAAGTCTCCCTCTCCTTTAAGATGCTCTTTAAAACCCACCTCTTGCTCTCCTAATATCTAGTTATGTGGCTTGGTGTCAAATTTTGTCTTATAACGCTCCTGTGAAGCGCCTTGGGATGTTTTACTATGTTAAAGGTGCTATATAAATGCAAGTTGTTGTTTGAAGGCATCAGGCTCTGGAGCCTATAGGTAATGTGTGGTTATTTTCTCCCCCCCCCCCCCCCCCCCCCGACCACACCCCTAGGCATCAGGATGATCAGTGACATCACTCTTAAATACAGAATATCTAACTTTGAGTTGTGTGATAACAATCAGTCTGAACAACCCTGTGTGCATTATCACAGTGGAAAAGAATGGATGTAATTACTTCAGGTTTTACATAAACCAGTATCAGAACAAGGCGTTACTGTCAAACAGATCTCTTTGTCACATTTCCTATCCCAAGTGTGGGAATCTAGCCAGCAACATAATGGGATCAGTGCTTACATAGCAAGCTTCCAGTAAAAACAGACTTGATTCCCTCACTCAGCTCGCCTCACGTCACAGGGACTCTTAATGCACCCTGACATGTAGAAAGAAACTTCACTCCTACACACTCCCTCAGCAAATACATTCCTGCACACAATCTGACCTGGAGATCTGCGGAGCCCATAGCTTGCACACTTTCAGGAGGTGAATGCTCAGCAAATGCTGCACCTCACTAGCAATAATAGGAAGTTTGATTGCAAACCACTGCATTTAACAGTTTTCACTGCCCAGGTCTAATCCCCAACAGCATTTATATGCATCACCTTCAGCAAGGTGCTGTGGAGCATCGCATGAGGCAAAACCGGGGTAACAGCACAGTGTGGATGCAGAGATCATTGGGCCTGTGGGGAGTGTGCTTGGAGCCCTGATGAGCATTTGGGGAGGGTGCGGAAAGCAGTGATGGGCCTGTGGGGAGGGTGCGGTGCCTGTGGGGAGGGTGCGGGGAGCAGTGATGGGCCTGTGGGGAGGGTGCGGTGCCTGTGGGGAGGGAGCGGCGAGCAGTGAGGAGCCTATGGGGAGGGAGCGGGGAGTAGTGATGGGCCTGTGGGGAGGGTGCGGGGAGCAGTGATGGGCCTGTGGGGAGGGTGCGGGGAGCAGCGATGGGCCTGTGGGGAGGGAACAGGGAGCAGTGATGGGCCTGTGGGGAGGGAACAGGGAGCAGTGATGGGCCTGTGGGGAGGGTGCAGAGAGTAGCGATGGGCTGTGGGGAGGGTGCGGGGAGCAGCGATGGGCCTGTGGGGAGGGAACGGGGAGCAGTGATGGGCCTGTGGGGAGGGTGCGGTGCCTGTGGGGAGGGTGCGGGGAGCAGTGATGGGCCTGTGGGGAGGGTGCGGTGCCTGTGGGGAGGGTGCGGGGAGCAGTGATGGGCCTGTGGGGAGGGTGCGGGGAGCAGTGACGGGCCTGTGGGGAGGGTGCGGGGAGCAGTGATAGGCCGGTGGGGAGGATGCGGGGAGCAGCGATGGGTCTGTGGGGAGGGTGCGGGGAGCAGCGAGGAGCCTGCGGGGAGCAATGATGAGCCTGTGGGGAGGGTGCGGGGAGGAGCAATGGGTCTGTGGGAGGGTGCGGAGAGCAGTGATGGTCCGGTGGGGAGGGTGCCGGGAGCAGTGGGGAGGGTACGGGGAGCAGCTGTGGGGAGGGTGCGGGGAGCAGCGATGGGTCTGTGGGGAGGGTGCCGGGAGCAGTGGGGAGCCTGTGGGGAGGGTGCGGGGCGGAGCCTGTGGGGAGGGTGCGGCGAGCAGCGATGGGCCTGTGGGGGGGGGGGGTGCGGGGAGCAGCGATGGGCCTGTGGGGAGGGTGCCGGGAGCAGTGGGGAGCCTGTGGGGAGGGTGCGGGGAGCAGCGATGGGCCTGTGGGGAGGGTGCGGGGAGCAGCGATGGGCCTGTGGGGAGGGTGCGGGCAGCAGCGATGGGCCTGTGGGGAGGGTGCGGGCAGCAGCGATGGGCCTGTGGGGAGGGTGCGGGGAGCAGCGATGGGCCTGTGGGGAGGGTGCGGGCAGCAGCGATGGGCCTGTGGGGAGGGTGCGGGCAGCAGCGATGGGCCTGTGGGGAGGGTGCGGGCAGCAGCGATGGGCCTGTGGGGAGGGTGCGGGCAGCAGCGATGGGCCTGTGGGGAGGGTGCGGGCAGCAGCGATGGGCCTGTGGGGCGGGTGCGGGGAGCAGCGATGGGCCTGTGGGGAGGGTGCGGGAATCCTGCAACATATCTTGCTCCAAGTGCCACTCGCCTATCACCACTGTGCTCACTCACCTACATTGGCTCCTGATCCCTTTTCATATCGAGCTTAAAATTTTCAACCTTGTATTAAAATCTCTTGCCCCTCTATCTCTGTAACCTTCTCTAGCCCTGCAACACTCCGAGAACTTTGTTTCTGCAACTCTGCTCTTGTGAATCGTAGAATTCCTTCTCCCCTCCATCGGCAGCCGAGCCTTCAGCCTCCAAGGCCTTTACCTCCGGATTCCCCCTCTACATCTCTCTACCTCTCTCTCCTCCTTTAAGACCCTCCTTAAAACCCATCTTTATGACCAAATTTTTAGTTGCCCATCCTTGTATCTTTCTCTTTGGCTCAGTGTTAATTTTTGTCTGATTAGGCCTGTGAAGTGCCATGGGCATTTTTCCACGTTGAAGGAGCTATATAAATGCAAGTTGTTGAGCTGTAAGAAATGAAACATGACCAGGATTCATCTGTTGATAGGTGCTGGAAAGGTCAGACGTCGCTTGAGAACAGGGTCAGCTGTGCCCCCTTTGATAGAAAATCTCGATAATTATGGATGAGGCGCCATTCGGCCCATCTTCGTTCATCCATCCAGAGAGACCCGAACCTCCTCGCACTACAGCAAATTTCGGGATTTGGGGTCAATTAGAAATGCTCCCAGGGCATACTGTGGACAGGTGGGTTGGATGGACCAAACCTGGCTGGAACTGTTACCGTGTAAATGACATCAGGGTCTTCAGCTCCACCACTCTGAGTCCATGACGTGTGGGCACTTCCTGGTACATTGGCCCTGAATCCTGTTTGACGTTCACTGTCTCGCTTCACACATGAAGAATGGAGGAAACCGGACAAGAGATGGACCACTGATTTGCAATCTTTTTAAATTTAGCCCAATCTTGAGCTGGGAATTGGATCCGATCAATTTGCTTGTGCTGGAAGAGAACTGAGATGGGGAGATTGTGTTCTCTTCCATTCCCAGATAGAGTGAGGGACAGAAGATGGCAGGTTATATTAGGAGCCCTACCATGAGCCTGGCAGCTCAATTTATAGTCCAGCTGCTGCAGTCCTCTGACACCTGATGGGCACTGTTTAATTCTTCAGACTGGGTCGAGCCAACCAAAGGGGATCCTGTCTCTTTAAACTGCCGATGAATTATTCAGATTGATGCTGTGTTGGACGAGCAAGTGAGCAGAGGATCTGGTTCAAGTTGCTGCTGCAAGTGCAATGTCAGCTTGTGTCAAAATCCAGCAACAATCTGGAAAATCAGCAATTAAAGGGATGTATCAGCTGGTGTGTGGCCAGCTACCATTAGGCAGGTGTATGCTCGCAAACAAAAGAGATGGAGTGGCTTCAGCATAGAAAGAGCACTTCAGCAAGGGGAGGGGGGAGGCAGTGGAGCACAGGCCTGGGCAGGATCAGTCAGTAAACAGGCTCCAGCTGCAGTTATTGGCCAGAAGTCCACTCTGCTTGATCAGCGCCATGGCAACATGAACATTGTGCTCAGCAATCAGCACCAGTCTTTCGGCCAGTCCACCCCTCCCCCCACCCCCAAGAGGCAAGGCACCCCCACTGTAAAACAGGATTGAGGCCATGTATTTATAATGTGACTGTGACTGCCAACTGCTGTGGGCGCAATGTGTGCTGAGAGAAACATCGAATCGTTGCCAAGCCATGCACCCATTGTCACTCGGGTGGAGGTTCAATGTACAAGGGAACGAAGCTAGCCACCTTGGTGAACTAATGGCAGGCCACCGGGACATATCATGCAGGCTTATGGGACAATCTGTTTTACCAAATGCAGATAGGACCAGCGACATTTCTTGACCGGTTGACACTCAACTAGAGCGATGTGGGAGAGATCAGGACTGCAGGGGGATTATTAAAACAGAATACAGCCGATTATACAACAGGAAACTCTTTATTAACCGGGACCGGCGTGGTGCCGGTTAATCAAAAAGTCCGGATAATGGAGAGTTATATCTCCCAACGTACGAGAGCCCCGTACACATTGACATGCGCCTGCATTCGGAGCTCCGTCTCCCCGGGGACCGCCAGCTGACCATCTGTCGTGTCCGCTGCCTACCCGGGCTGCACATTCCCCTCCCAATCTACACGCTCCGATACAAGGCAAACGCCTCGGGTTTTTTTTTAAAGTTAATTTTAAACGAGAGAGAAGGAAAACCCCAGTTACCTACTCAAGAATTTTGCCGGTTAAGAGAGATTTCCGGATATTTGGGTGCTGATTAATAAAGAGTTTCCTGTAATGTGCGCAGCATGGGAGCTGTAGGGCAACAGTTCCACTTCACAGCCCAGGGTGGGCATGACTGAGTGAAACCCCCATTGTGTGCACAGTAGTCTCACTACAACAACAACTTGCATTTAGACCGCGGCTTTAACGTCGTAAAATGTCCCACGGCACTTCACAAGAGCGTAATCAGACAAAATTTGACACTGAGCCAATTTGACAGCCGTGGCTTAGTTAGTAGCACTCTCACCTGAGTCAGAAGGTTGTGGGTTCAAGTCCCACTTCAGAGACTTGAGCACAAAAATCTTGTCTGACACTCCTTCAGCCCTGCACTGCCGGAGGTGCCGTCTTTCGAATGAGACGTTAAAACGAGGCCCCGTCTGCCGTCTCAGGTGGACGTAAAAGATCCCATGGCACTATTCCGAAGAAGAGCAGGGGAGTTCTCCCTGGTGTCCTGGCCAATATTTATCCCTCAATCAGCATCAATAAAAACATGATCTGGTCATTATCACATTGCTGTTTGTGGGAGCTTGCTGTGTGCAAGTTTGCTGCTGCATTTCCTACATTAAAACAGTGATTACACTTCAAAAGTGCTTCATTGGCTGTAAAGCGCTCTGGGACGTCCCGAGGTCGTGAAAAGCATTATTATAAATGTAAGTCTTTTTTTTAAGAGAGATATTGGGGCAGGTGATCAAAAGCTTGGTCAAAGCTAGGTTTTAAGCAGCATCTTAAAGGAGAGAGAAGAGGAGGTGGAGAGATATAGGGAGGGAATTCCAGTGCTTGGGGCCTAGGCAGCTGAAGCCACAGCCGTCAATGGTGCAACGAAGGAAGTGGAGGATGAACAAGAGGCCAGAGTTTGAGAAATGCAGAGATCTCTGAGGTTTGTAGGGCCGGAGGAGGTTACTGGCAACCCCTGCCCAACAGCTCCATGTTGAACACACTTGTGTACAGTCGTCACCACTTATAACTGGTGTGTTCGTGCAAACGTGATTTGCTTGGTATATGCAATGGCCGGTACAACGCCTGAAGAAAGTCTATTTTTGTCTTTCTCCCTGTAACGAGCTGTCCGCAGCTCCCCACTTCAATGGGAGCAGATGACGGTGACTGGATATGTCTGGATTAAAAAATGTGGAATTGTCAACTTTGCAAGAAGAACAAACGTTTGTTCCTCATAAAAAAATTGGATGTGTTGTAAGTGTCTTCAGTATAAATGGACCTGTATTGATCCTAGCCTTATTCCTGTGGGCCCTTGCTATTTTTCCACAGGGCAAAGAGGGGGGCGGGGAAAGGGATGAGATTCACTCTGCACCAGCACTGTCAAAGAACAGTCTGTTGTTTGCTTGCCCTGCAGGAAAAGGAGGAAAGATGCGTGGTGCAGATTGTAGAATCCACTTCCCCTTTTCAGCAAAGAGTAAATAATCTTCCCCAATATCAACAGAAAATGCTGGAAACACTCAGCAGGTCAGGCAGCATCGTGGAGAGAGGAAAAACCCCCATGTTCTCTCTCTTCTGTCGGGAAGGTGCTTACCAGTGCTGGGATATTCAAGACCGAGATCGAATATTCAAGACAGAGATCGATAGATTTTTGACTATTGAGGGATATGGGGATAGTGCGGGAAGGTGGAGTTGAGGTAGATGATCAGCCATGATATTGAATGGCGGAGCAGGCTCGAAGGGCAAAATGGCCTACTCCTACTCTTATTTCTTATGTTCTTTTGATACAGTTCCAGAGGCACCAGCAGCCCTCTGGTACATCACCCAAGTGGCCCTTCATGTTTGAGTGTTCATAGGCCATGGGGTGAACATGACCCGTGCTTTGCCGCGAGAGTCCCCAGATCGTGATTAGGGGTGGATTCACCACCGCCCCCAGCTAATTGTATTGCTCCTGTGCCACCGTGGCTGAGATCGGCTGACAGCATAGACTGGGGCTCAATCCCTCGTCTACACTGGGTCATGGGGCAGTCAGACTTTAAAACAGTAATGAGCAATGGAAACTGGCCTGAGGTTTTTGCGCACTGTCCGTTCATTTTGTCCCGGATACCATTGTTTTTTTTTAACCTTTTTCAGCACCAATTGCGCTTGCAGCTTTCAAGTTACACAATCATAATGGCTCATAGCATCTGTGAAAGGGATTTCCTGTCAGTGATTTGATGATGACTGTTATGGAGAACACAGTTGCATTGCTGAGGCACAATATTTCAATCAGAAACTGGGAGGGAGGGGTGGAATTCAACTGAGTTCATTCAAATAACAAAAAGGTGAGGGGGGTGGAATTCTCTTCACTCCCCACCCCTCAGAAAACCCTTGGCCTTTTGGTGTTACAGTGACTCCTAGCAGTTCAGGAATTATGTCATCATTTCTGAGATGAAAGCTTTATATATTTCACAAGCAGCACAGGATGTTCAGTCCTGACTAAGAAAACAAATAGGGATTTGGGAGTGGGCTCTGTTATGGGAGTGCTCTGCCAGTTTTAAGCACCGTTTAACCGTACCTGACTGAGTTACTGCAGGTCGCCTCAGCAGCCCAAGAGCAGTTAACCCTTCGACTGCCAACAGCGCCAGAGAATTGACCATCTCCCTGTGTTGGCTGATTTCAGCTCCTGCTAACTTAACATTAACAACTGCTGCACTATCAGTACTCTTATTAACTCCAAAAAACTAAAACTCTTCCAACCGAGGATGACTTGCTTCCACATTAAAAATGAGTTCTCAGGTGACTGATGAGTCCAATGCGGGACCTACAGTCTCTGTCACAGGTGGGGCAGACGGTGGTTGAAGGGGCGGGTGGGTGGGGTGCTTGGGTTGATGTGCGCTCCTTGCGCTTGCTCCCAGCGAAGAGACTCGAGGTGTTCGGCACCTTCCCGGATGCTTCTCCTTCACTTTATGCGGTCTTGGGCCAGGGATTCCCAGGTGTCAGTGGGGATGTTGCACTTTTTCAAGGAGGCTTTGAGGGTGTCCTTGAAGCGTTTCCTCTGGCCACCTGGGGCTCTCTTGCCGTGCCGGGGCTCCAAGTAGAGCGCTTGTTTTGGGAGTCTCGTATCGGGCATGTGGACGATGTGGCCCGTCCATCGGAGCTGATCGAGCGTGGTCAAAGCTTCGATGCTGGGGATGTTGGCCTGAGCGAGAACACTGACGTAGGTGCACCTATCCTGCCAATGGATTTGCAGGATCTTGCGGAGGCAGTGTTGGTACCTCTCCAGTGCTTTGAGGTGCCTGCTGTACATGGTCCATGTCTCTGAGGCATACAGCAGGGCAGGTATTACGGCTGCTCTGTAGACCATGAGCTTAGTGCTGGGTTTGAGGTCGTGGTCTTCAAACACTCTCTTCCTCAGGCGACCGAAGGCTGCACTGGCACACTGAAGGCGGTGTTGGACTTCGTCATTGACGTCTGCCCGAGGTATGGAAAGTGGTCCACGTTGTCCAAGGCCTTGTCGTGGATTTTGATAATCGGGGGGCAGTACTGTGTGGCAGGGGCAGGTTGGTAGAGGACCTTTGTCTTACGGATGTTTAGTGTAAGGCCCATGTTCTCGTACGCTTTGGTGAAGGTGTTGACGATGGTTTGGAGTTCGACCTCCGAGTGAGCGCAGACGCAAGCGTCATCTGCATACTGTAATTCGACGGCAGAGGATGGAACGACCTTGGATCTGGACTGGAGGCGATGGAGGTTGAACAGTTTCCCGTTTGTTCTGTAAATTAGCCCCACTCCAGTGGGGAGCTTACTGAGGGTGAGATGGAGCATTGCAGCAAGGAAGATCGAGAAGAGCGTTGGTGCGATGACACAGCCTTGCTTGACCCCGTTTCGTACGTGAATTGGGTCTGTGGTGGAACCGTTGGTCAGGATCACGGCTTGCATGTCGTCGTGAAGCAGGCGGAGGATGGTGACAAACTTTTGAGGGCAGCCGAATTTGAGGAGGACACTCCATAATCCCTCACGGTTGACAGTGTCGAAGGCCTTTGTGAGATCAAAGAAGGCCATGTACAGCGGTTGGTGCTGTTCCCTGCATTTCTCTTGTAATTGACGTGCGGTGAAGATCATGTCCATTGTGCCCCTCAGTGGGCGGAATCCGCATTGCAACTCTGGGAGGAGCTCTTCGGCCACTGGGAGAAGGCGATTGAGGAGGATTCTTGCGATGACTTTCCCTGTGGCAGACAGCAGGGAAACCCCTCTAATTACCACAATCGGACTTGTCACCTTTCTTGAAGATGGTCACAATTACGGCGTCTCTGAGATCCCCTGGCATGCTCTCCTCCTTCTAGATAAGAGAAATGAGTTCATGAATTCGCGCCAGTAGTGCTTCTCCGCCATGCTTTAGTGCCTCGGCGGGAATTCCATCTGCTCCTGAGGCCTTGTTGTTCTTCAGCTGTCCTTGATGAGTACCTCTCCGTTCTTGGCCCGCAGTGGGGTAGGGCCTTGGGTGCTTGGGCCGTAGATGGTCTTGACTGCGCTAAAGAATCCACGCACGTCGTGGTTGTCGGCTAGCTGCTGGATCTCCTGCGCTTTCTCCACCCACCATCTGTTCTTTAGGTCGCGAGTTTTTTGTTGGACCTCGGCTTTCAGGCGTCTGTAGAGCTGCTTTCTTGCTCTCGAGTTCTGTTGCTGTTTCCAGATCAGGAATGCCTTGCGCTTGCGGCTTATTAGCTCCTGGATCTCCTGGTCATTCTCGTCGAACTAGTCTTGGTGTTTCCTGGTCGAGTGACTGAGCGTCTCTTTACAGGTGCTGATTATGGAGGCCTTGAGTGCCGACCAGGCGCTGTGGGCACTCTGTGTCTCTGCATCACTGGGAGTCGTCAGGTTGTTTGTGAGGCGCAGGCTGAATAGGGCTTTCTTAGAGTCTTTGAGTGCTCCAGCGTTGATTTTCCTGCGGCATTGTTTCTGTTGCCGCCGTTGTTTTGGGGCTACATTGATGGCGATGACAGAGCGGATTACGCGGTGGTCTGTCGAGCAGTCGTCAGCTCCTGTCATGGCGCGGGTGATGCGGACGTCCTTGCGGTCCCTCGCTCCGACGATGACGTAGTGCAGCAGATGCCAGTGCTTGGAGCGAGGGTACTGCCATGAAGCCTTGTACTTGTCTCTGATGGAACAAGGTGTTGGTTATGACAAGGCCATGTTCTAAGCATTTCGACAGGAGGAGGATACCGTTGGAGTTGGCTTTCCCTACGCCCTCTCTGCCGATCACACCTCCCCAGAGGTCTGTGTCCTTTCCAACTCTGGCGTTAAAGTCGCCAAGGAGGATCAGCTTGTCGCCCGTTGGGACTCGGGACAGGGATTGTTCGAGGCTGGAGTAGAATTCCTCTTTTGTCTCGTCTGTGGCTTCCAGTGTTGGGGCGTACGCACTGATGACCGTAGCGCACTGGTTCCGGGCTAGGGTGAGCTGAAGAGTCACGAGGCGCTCGTTTATACCGCTAGGAGAGTCTCTGAGACATCCAACTAGTTCATTTTTTATGGCGAAGCCTACCCCATGGAGGCGGCGACGTTCTTCAGGTTTGCCTTTCCAGAAGAAGGTGTAGCCACCGTCTTGCTCCTTGAGCTGGCCTTCCCCTGCCCACCGGGTCTCACTTAGGGCGGCGATGTCAATGTCAAAACGTCTGAGCTCCCGGGCAACGATAGCAGTACGGCGTTCTGGTCTGTCGCTGTTGGGGTTGTCCATGAGGGTCCTGACGTTCCAGGTCCCGAACTTCATTTTAAAGGGTGGAAGATGCCTGTGCGTGAATTCTTTTAACATGGGGTGGCCGTTGCACACCAGCTACCACACGGGCTTGACAGAGCAAGGTCTTGGTCCAATGGCAAGGGGATCCAAGACGATTGGAGACCAGGCTCTGCTACAACGGCCTAGCACACACACACAAACATACTGCTACTGTGGATGAATTGACTGTGCAAATAGATGTTAACGGATACGATGTGATTGGGATTACAGAGACGTGGCTCCAGAACAATCAAGGATGGGAACTGAACATCCAGGGGTATTCAACATTCAGAAAGGATAGAATAAAAGGAAAAGGGGGTGGGGTAGCATTGCTGGTTAAAGAGGAGATTAATGCAATAGCTAGGAAGGACATCAGCTTGGAGGATGTGGAATCAATATGGGTTCAGCTGCAGAACACCAAAGGGCAGAAAACGTTAGTGGGAGTTGTGTACAGACCTCCAAACAGTAGTAGTGAGGTGGGGGAGGGTATGAAACAGGAAATCAGAGGTGCGTGCAAAAAAGGCGCAGCAGTTATCATGGGTGACTTTAATATGCATACAGATTGGGCTACTCAAACTGGAAGCAATACGGTGGAGGAGGATTTCCTGGAGTGTTTAAGGGATGGTTTCCTAAACCAATATGTTGAGGAACCAACTAGAGGGGAGGCCATCCTGGACTGGGTGTTGTGTAATGAGGAAGGACTAATCAGCAATCTTGTGGTGCGAGGCCCCTTGGGGAAGAGTGACCATAGTATGGTGGAGTTCTACATTAGGATGGAGAAGGAAACAGTTAATTCAGAGACCATGGTCCAGAACTTAAATAAGGGCAACTTTGAGGGTATGAGGCGTGAATTGGCGAGGTTAGATTGGCAAGCGATATTTAAGGGGTTATCAGTGGAAGGGCAATGGCAGACATTTAGAGATCGCATGGATGAACTACAGCAATTGTACATCCCGGTCTGGCGTAAAAATAAAAAAGGGAAGGTGGCTCAACCATGGCTAACAAGGGAAATCAGGGATAGTATTAAAACCAAGGAAGTTGCATACAAATTGGCCAGAAGTAGCAGCAAACCCGGGGACTGGGAGAACTTCAAAACTCAGCAGAGGAGGACGAAGGGTTTGATTAGGGCAGGGAAAATAAAATATGAAAGGAAGCTTGCAGAGAACATTAAAATGGACTGCAAAAGATTCTATAAATATGTAAAAAGAAAGAGGTTAGTAAAAACAAACGTAGGTCCCCTGCAGTCGGAAACAGGGGAAGTCGTAATGGGGAACAAGGAAATGGCAGATCAATTGAACAAGTACTTTGGTTCGGTGTTTACTGTGGAGGACACACACAACCTGCCGGAAATAAAAGGGGTCAGAGGATCTGGTAAGAGGGAGGAGCTGAGGGAAATCCTTATTAGTCGGGAAAAGGTATTGGGAAATTGATGGGACTGAAGGCTGAAAAATCCCCGGGGCCTGATGGTCTGCATCCCAGAGTACTTAAGGAGGTGGCCTTGGAAATAGTGGATGCATTGACGATCATTTTCCAACATTCCTTAGACTCTGGATCAGTTCCGATGGAGTGGAGGGTGGCCAATGTAACCCCTCTTTTTAAAAAAGGAGGGAGGGAGAAAGCAGGGAATTATAGACCGGTCAGCCTGACATCGGTCGTGGGTAAAATGATGGAAGCAATTATTAAAGATGTCATAACAGACCATTTGGAAAGTGGCGACATGATAGGTCCAAGTCAGCATGGATTTGTGAAAGGGAAATCATGCTTGACAAATCTTCTGGAATTTTTTGAGGATGTTTCCAATAGGGTGGACAGGGGGGAACCAGTAGATGTGGTGTATTTGGACTTTCAGAAGGCCTTCGACAAGGTCCCACACAAGAGATTGGTGAGCAAAGTTAAAGCACATGGGATTGGGGGTAATGTGTTGACGTGGATTGGGAACTGGTTGGCACACAGGAAACAAAGAGTAGGAGTAAATGGGTACTTTTCAGAATGGCAGGCAGTGACTAGCGGGGTACCGCAGGGTTCGGTGCTGGGACCCCAGCTGTTTACATTATATATTAATGATTTGGACGAAGGGATTAAATGTAATATCTCCAAATTTGCGGATGACACTAAATTGGGAGGCAGTGTGAACAATGAGGAGGATGCTAGGAGGCTACAGAGTGACTTGGACAGGTTGGGTGAATGGGCAAATGTATGGCAGATGAAGTACAATGTGGATAAATGTGAGGTTATCCACTTTGGTGGTAAAAATAGAGAGGCGGACTATTACCTGAATGGTGGCAGATTAGGGAAAGGGGAGGTGCAACGAGACCTGGGCATCATGGTACATCAGTCACTGAAGGTGGGAATGCAAGTGCAGCAGGCAGTCAAGAAAGCAAACGGAATGATGGCCTTCATAGTAAGGGGATTTGAGTACAGGAGTAGGGAGGTGATGCTGCAGTTGTACAGGGCCTTGGTGAGGCCACACCTGGAGTATTGTGCGCAGTTTTGGTCTCCTAACTTAAGGAAGGACATTCTTGCTATTGAGGGAGTGCAGCGAAGGTTCACTAGATTGATTCCTGGGATGGCCGGACTGACATATCAAGAAAGATTGGGTCAACTGAACTTGTATCCTCTGGAGTTCAGAAGAATGAGGGGGGATCTTATAGAGACATTTAAAATCCTGACTGGTTTAGACAAATTAGATGCGGGCAGAATGTTCCCAATGGTAGGGAAAACTAGAACCAGGGGTCACAGTCTAAGGATTAAGGGGAAGCCATTTAGGACTGAGCTGAGGAGGAACTTCTTCACCCAGAGAGTGGTGAATCTATGGAATTCTCTTCCACAGAAGGTTGTTGAGGCCAGTTCGCTAAATATATTCAAAAGGGAGTTAGATATAACACTCACAACTAGGGGGATCAAGGGGTATGGCGAGAAAGCAGGAATGGGGTACTGAGGTAGCATGTTCAGCCATGAACGCATTGAATGGCGGTGCAGGCTCGAAGGACCGAATGGTCTACTCCTGTACCTATTTTCTATGTTTCTATCTATGTTTCTATGTCCTCCTCCCTCCTTCCCGCAGGTCCTCTCTGCCTGGGTTTCGTAGGATGCATTGTGGTCCTCCCGACCCCGCTGCGCCACTCCTGGGCCTTGACCTCGCTGCTGGGCTCGTCCTCGCTCCTGGGTCCTGGCCTCGGACATGAATGATGTTGTGTCTCTCAGGATTAAATTAGCACTGATATTCTCACGACCCCTGGCCCCGAAGTCCACTAGTCACGAGATCACTAGTCTAGTGGAGAAGTGTAGTCTTGACGGCAGAGAGGTCTGGGAATTTGGGAGCTAAGTTATTTTATTCACACTTGCTTTCTCACTTTATCAATCCAATTTCCCTCTATTCTCTCTCTCCATTCTCTGCCCTATTTTAATTCCAGCGTTTTAATTTTGCCTCTTTTCTCTCTAAACCATGATCCACTATACTTTCCAACCATTCTCTGCTACAAAGTTAACCTTCGAATCTTTTATTTACCATGTTATTTCCGCCCCACCCCACTGGAAGGGGCTGTGCCGGGTGAGTGTAGCCAGCAGCAGCACCTGGAGCCCAATCCTCCGAGCGAGTAAAGCTGCTCATGGTGCTGGAGGGATTAGATTTATAACATATGCACAATGGGTCTGTATAATCCAGCTGTTGGAAGCTATATTGGCTGCAGGTTTTTAGCAGGTTTGTTAGTCCTGACTTAAGCAGGTACGACCAAGTCCAGCCGAGGTCCAGGCAGTGTGAGTGCACAATCCATTCTCCAGTGGCTGCTGTTGATTATTACTTTGATCATTCTGTTACAGGTTCTATTCTGTTAGGTTAGGTTAACGTACAGCTGTGACTCCCATCTGCTTCCCCAGGTTAATGTACAGCTGTGAC
Organism: Squalus acanthias; assembly: GCA_030390025.1. Classification (NCBI taxonomy): domain Eukaryota; kingdom Metazoa; phylum Chordata; class Chondrichthyes; order Squaliformes; family Squalidae; genus Squalus; species Squalus acanthias. The sequence goes on from CM059425.1 coordinate 93,392,769, forward strand.
TCCCCTTTGCCCCCACCCCCACTTATGTTAATATGGAGCTGCATGCCCATGCCCTCACCCCCAGTTTACGTACAGTATCAGTCTATCTCTCCTGTATCTTTGCTAGCACAGGCCTCTCAGTACCAGTGTACCCTGTGACTGTCAATAGTTGTGAATTCTGTTTTCTCTTTACTGATCCCCATTCCTATTGCTGTTCCAGGAGTACATGGTTTTCAGACAGCACACTTACATGAGACTGGATGGTTCCTCAAAAATCTCTGAGAGACGGGATATGGTGGCAGACTTCCAGAGCAGGTATGTGATTGACACACCAACACACAGTCCATCTACAAGAGTCTTGCACCTGCTTCATAAGAATATTGCAACGGCTTTCAATCCTTCCTTATTTGTTTAACCTTCATATAGAGGACTATTGGCCATGATCTTCCCTTGACATTCTATATGGGGCACTGTCGCAGGACATGCCCTCTGGTTTTTATCCATCTTCAACATCAGACATCGCTATTGCCCAAGCCAGGAAAGGATCGGGTTGCTGTTTTTTGTTGTATTTTGTTCTGGACAGTTTTTTGTTCTCTGCTGTAAGGGGCTCATGTATAGGTTGAGGTTTCTTTGAGCAGTTCAAGATTAATCAGCACAGTCAATCAGACCAATCCTCATTGGCCAGCCCTCCGTGCAGACCGATCCTCATTGGCCAGCCCTCCGTGCAGACCGATCCTCATTGGCCAGCCCTCCGTGCAGACCACGACTGCAACAGGACATAGAAAGGCCAGCAGAATGGGCAGACAAGTGGCAGATGGAATTTAATACAGAGAAGTGTGAGGTGATGCATTTTGGCAGAAGGAACAGGGAGAGGCAATATGCACTTAATGGCACAGTTTTAAAGAGTGTGCAGGGACATAGGGACCTGGAAGTTAATGTGCATAGGTCCCTGAAGGTGGCAGGACATATTGAGTGGTTAGCAAAGCATATGGGATCTTGGGCTTCATAAATAGAGGTGTTGAGTACAAAAGTAGAGGAGTTATGCTGAACCTTTTATAAGGCGCTGGTTAGGCCACAACTGGAGTATTGCATCCAGTTCTGGTCACCACACTTTAGGAAGGATGTGAAGGCCCTTGAGAGGGTGCAGAGGAGATTTACCAGAATGGTTCCGGGGATGGGGAATCTTAGCTACAAGGACAGATTGGAGAAGCTGGATTTGTTTTCATTAGAGCAAAGGAGGTTGAGGGATGATTTGATAGAGGTGTACAATATTATGATGGGTTTGGATAGGCTAGCTGGGGAAAGGCTGTTCCCACTAGTTGATGGTACAAGGACTAGGGGACACAGATTTAAGGTTTTGGGCAAGAGATACAGGGGGGATGTGAGGAAAAACTTTTTTACGCAGCGAGTGGTGAGGACCGAGAACTCGCTGCCGATGGAAGTGGTGGAAGCGGAGACACTCAATGTTTTCAAGGATAGACTGGATAGGCACTTGAGGGAAATAAACTTGCAGGGCTACGAGGATAGAGCGGGGGAATGGGATTGACTGGATTGCTCCACAGAGAGCTGGCATGGACTCGATGGGCCGAATGGCCTCCTTCTGTGCCGTATGACTCTAAGACTATGACTTTATGACCAATCCTCATTGGCCAGCCCTCCGTGCAGACCAATCCTCAATCAGACCAATCATCTTCAACCAGGTGTAGCCAGAACTCCATTTATCACCAGGCCTTATCATGGGATCATTTCCAAATCCAGTTCCACAGCATTGCCGGACTCACTTGTCGGTTTGAAGCCCTGGCCATGAGCAGGATCGCTGCAAGATCGGGGGCTAGTTACTGTATTATCTTGGAACAGGTGCCAATTATGCCGATTCCACCCTGGCCTAGTTAAAATCTTTTAGCTCTGTTCCACAGCTTTCCCCTTGCCACCATTCCCAGCTCCAACCCCCACCCCCAAGGAGCAGTGGGGTCAACTCAGAAGACTGGCTATATGAACTGAGGGAGGGAGAAGAGTGCCAGCATGAACTGGCAAGAAATGAGAGGAAATCTCTGCCATTTTCCGCACCATGCCACAATTTGCCAGTGACCCTGTGCATGAGTTCACTGCTGCCCCTGAAATTCTGAAGCATGCACATGGCATAGAAACGGCAGGCTCCAGCTCTGTACAGAATCCTCAGGAACCCCCCAGCCCTGGGGAGAGAGTGCACAGGAATGAATAACGAGTGAGAGTGGCTACAATGACGGGGAAATTTTGCAGGGTGGGGGGCTGGAAGTGTGTGTCATGGTGAGGGGGCAGCGTGTTGAAGGATAGAGGTGGCCTTAGTGTAAACATTATACTTTGAGATTCCTTGATCCCGCTGGTGGTGGTTATTGAAGGCTAATCTGATCCAGTGCACGGACCTGAGCCGAATGCTGTGCTTTAGTTTAGTTTGCCAGTAGTGTTGTGTTGTGTTTCAGCTGTCTGTGAGCAATCCAGCAGCATGTTTTGCCTAGGCTTAGAGCGGATCAGCACATTTTCCTCGGCTGTGCCTTTGCTCATTGCTAGAGCTAGCTGTGCGGATAGCTGCTCTTGTAGCCCATTAACATTGGAAGTTGTGTAATCTGGGCCTGCTCTCAGGGAGATGATTACAAGGCGGAGAGAAGGGTTCAATTTAACATGTGCAAAGTGCCAGTGTCATTCAACAACAACAGCTTGCATTTATATAGCGCCATTAACGTAGTAAAATGTCTCAAGGCGCTTCACAGGAGCATTATGAAACAAAATTTGACACCAAGATTTAAGGACATATTAGGACAGATGACCAAAAGCTTGGTCAAAGAGGTACGTTTTAAGGAGCATCTTAAATGAGGAGAGAGAGGCGGAGAGGTTTAGGGTGGCAATTCCAGCGTCGAGGACCTAGGCAGCTGAAAGCATGGCTGCCAATGATGGAGTGATTAAAATAGTTGATGCGCAAGAGGCCAGAATTGGAGGAGCGCAGAGAACCGAGGGTTGTATGGCTGGAAAATGTTTGAGATCGGGAGAGTGCGAGGCCATGGAGAGATTTGAAAACAAGGATGAGAATTTTAAATTGAGGCGTTGCCAGACCGGGAGCCAATGTAGGTCAGCGAGCACAGGCGTGATGGTCATACTGATAAAGAAGCTTTTCCTAATGTATTTCTTTAAGTTTACTTTCCATTAACTTTCTCTGATCCTACTGTTGTGCAGACTTTGAAGTAATGTTCTGGGTTTATCTTATCTATGCTTTCTGGATATTGTAGAGCCCTCCATTGGTCACTGTCCTGTGGATTAAGTTGGCACCCAGTACAGCGGGGGCCGAGTCCAACATGTGTGCATTCCTTCACAGAGGAAACTGACTGAGTTTCGGTGTCTAGTTCATATAGGTGAAGGTTGCGGTTCTGGTGGTTGGGACTCTGAGCAGAACAGCAATATGTAGAGCATTGTGAAACAGGAGAAAATGCATTGTCGTCCCACTGAGTATGGAGAATATTCTGTGAGTAATGGGACTGTGCAGGCTGAGTGACACACTGTTGGGTGGTGATGGTCAAGTCGTGAGTTAAACACTTTCCACGCGTAGTCTTGGGTCCTATCAGGTTTTGATGTCGCCATCTGTCCAAGAGTCCAATGGATGTTTAGCATTCCAACTGAACACCCAAGCAGTCTGAAGTGGACAGCCTGTCAGTCTGATAACGATTGGCTCAGTATCTTTGATGTACTGTTGCATGCTATTAGAAGTGCATGAGGAAATATCGCGAGCACTGTCACTGGGCTAATGTTATGCTTTAATACCAACAAGTCCATGCTGCCATTTATGCTCTACATGAGCCTCCTCCCACATTACTTAATTTCACCTTATCGCCATATCATTCTATTGCTTTCTCCCTCATGTACTTCACTATCTTCCCCTTAAATGCATCTATGTTATTTGGCTCAGCCACGCCATATGGTAGCAAGTTTCACATTCTCACCACCAATGTTCTCTCTCAGCTGTGCAGGCGTGCAGCGCTCCAGGGAACCCGCGCAGCGGCTTGCTGGCCTTTCAATACAAAAACCGTGCACGTGCGGCATTCTGAATGGCCCGCACAGCCAGGGGCCATGCAGAGCCAAATAAAATTAGAGGGAATATTGCTCACCACAGAATCTCGAGTTGTGCTGCTGGGTGTTTCTCAGTTGAAGTCGGCACAGTATGAAGGTCTCCTACATACAGACTTACACGTCACTGAAATGCTAGTGACCGCACCAATCATATTTACAGTGCATAATGAAGCCAGTTGAGGACAGGACATCATTATTGCTTCTAGACTCCTAAAAATGTGAAAGGGATATTTGAATCCTGGATCTAACTTCTCGCATCTAGCAGATGGCTCAACAGACTGCAGCCTCTTGGAACAGTTGTGCAAACAATCACCAACGTTCCCACTAAGCTGTGCAGCCGCGCAGCTCTCTGCCGGTCCCACGCAGCCCGGGACCGGCTTTTTCAATGTTAAATTTTGTGCATGCGCGGAACTGAATGGGCCACGCAGCTCCTTAAAGGGGCCACGCACCCAAAAAAAAATCAAGGGGAACATTGACGGTCACCCTTTCAGTATTTCACCTGCAGCTTATTTTTCTTCCTTCCTGCAGAACAGATATCTTTGTCTTCCTTCTCAGCACCAGAGCTGGTGGCCTTGGTATCAACTTGACAGCTGCTGATACGGTGAGAGATTGGAGTATTTTTAGTTCTCTTTCCCTGGTGTAAAAGAGTGAATGTTGAAATGTGCGGAGATACAGTTTCAGACTATCTGTACTACACCTGATTTCAGAGAACTTGCCCCAAACATTGAATAGAAACATTCTTTCAATAACCGGTGTTTCCTCTTGTGTTGGGGTACCTGGATGGTTGCAGTGAAATTCCACTCCCTCCCTTTTAACTCCATTTCCCACCAATACAAACTACATTCTGGAATGTTCCATTAATATTGGGCAACCTCAACACAGTTTCCATAATACATAATTGTTCCTAAATTATCACTAAATTGATGTTCTCAATCAGTGAGGCTACAGGGTGCTGAGGTGCGAAACAGAAAATAATCATACAGGGCTTTCTTCTGAGCTTGAGGCTCAGGTACATGTTGGGAAAGTGTAGAGGGAGCTTTACTCTGTATCTAACCTGTGCTGTACCTGCCCTGGGAGTGTTTGATGGAACAGTGTAGAGGGAGCTTTCCTCTGTATCTAACCTGTGCTGTACCTGCCCTGGGAGTGTTTGATGGGACAGTGTAGAGGGAGCTTTACTCTGTATCTAACCTGTGCTGTACCTGCCCTGGGAGTGTTTGATGGAACAGTGTAGAGGGAGCTTTCCTCTGTATCTAACCTGTGCTGTACCTGCCCTGGGAGTGTTTGATGGGACAGTGTAGAGGGAGCTTTACTCTGTATCTAACCCGTGCTGTACCTGCCCTGGGAGTGTTTGATGGGACAGTGTAGGGGGAGCTTTACTCTGTATCTAACCTGTGCTGTACCTGCCCTGGGAGTGTTTGATGGGACAGTGTAGAGGGAGCTTTACTCTGTATCTAACCCGTGCTTTACCTGCCCTGGGATTGTTTGATGGGACAGTGTAGAGGGAGCTTTACTCTGTATCTAACCTGTGCTGTACCTGCCCTGGGAGTATTTGATGGGACAGTGCAGAGGGAGCTTTACTCTGTATCTAACCCGTGCTGTACCTACCCTGGGAGTGTTTGATGGGACAGTGTAGAGGGAGCTTTACTCTGTATCTAACCCGTGCTGTACCTGCCCTAAGATCATAACCCACGTCCCATCACTGTGTGGGGGAGTCACATGCTCAGACCTTATGGTTTGGTATTTCTGAGGGTAATCCTTGAATAAGTTGTTGGGTAGCTGGGAAACACAGTCACTGTGCTGCAGGAATGGCATTGAGCTAAATGCCCTGTCCACTTTGAACACGCGAAGCCGGGTAAATGTGTTTGGGTGATAGCTCTCCTAAAGGTCACATTTGTTGCAGGTTATATTTTACGACAATGACTGGAACCCAACTGTGGATCAGCAGGCTATGGATCGAGCTCACAGGCTGGGACAGACCAAGCAAGTAACTGTGTATCGACTTATCTGCAAGGGAACGATCGAGGAGCGAATCCTGCAGCGTGCCAAGGAGAAGAGTGAGGTACAGTACCACACGGGCATGCACAGGGCACACTTGGTATTCATTTCGAGTTCTGTGCTGGCAAAGGTCTGGGAACAGATCTCTCCTGTAGAATGGCACATGTTCCGGAGAGAGCTCAGGTGGCAAGAGATTTTTATTCGAAATATGTAATTACACTGAGCCACAATGTGATCTTCAGTACAACCCAGGCAAGGTGAGGTTCATTGAGATTTACGGTAAAGTTGCAGAACAATATTCCACAAGGGGAGTTACTGATCTCAGCCCTGACTGACTAGTTTGAGCACTGAGCAGTGACCCTGGACCACCTGTAACTAGCGACATGACCAGGTCCCAGGGCAGTGGGGGGCGGCTGGGCCCCAGAGCAGTGGGGGGGTGCAGCCAGGCCGGGTCCCAGGGCGGTGGGGTGGGGGGGGCCGGGCCCCAGGGCAGCCCAAAGTTGTGGACCCCATTAACTTGAGTGGAGCTGTTCTGGCTTCTGCCTGTCAATAAAGTCACGAGAGAGCCAATAAATGGCAGGTTTCCATTGGGGTGGGAAATTTGAAATTCTCTTTGTAAAGCAGAGAGGAGAATGTTTCCGGTGGTGTATTTTAACAGAAGCTTTGAACAGGAGGTACTTCCCTTTCAGCTACCTTTTGATTACAATTTAAATATAGATTGCTGGAGCTGTGTCTGGTTTCTCCCTGGCTAACGCAGGGGCTCTGAGACCAATTGCAGTACCCCAGCTGACATCAGCTCACTCAGCACAGACCTTGGACCTTCCTACTCTGTATGACTCAGTACCAGACTGGCTAGTGAGCCACTGGAGTGCTACTTCGCAAGCCTTAACGAGGTACAATATGTCGGAGTTAGCTGAAATAAATGAGCACGAGTGCCCTGACCGAAGCAGTGGGGAATAGCTGCAAAGCACACACAGTAATCGGAGTGCAAGTGCTACACGAAAGCAGTGAAGTTATTGTTGGCTTGTGAAAGTGCATCATGTCTTGTTTTCCACAGATTCTCATAGGGCTGGTTTGTATTTCACAAACAGAGCTGTAGCTTTAATTCCCAGCCTCTGGCACAGGGGGAGCAAAGTGATACTACCGCACGTATAGTGAATCCTGGCAACAGGAAACCGAACCAGTAATCTGCAACTGAATGATTAAGATGTCTCCATTCTCTGCAGAGGTAGAGGTGTAATGCTCCTGTGGGCAGCTTGTGAAAGATTTACACAGGTTGGGCTGTGGGAGGGCAGCAGTTTCACACAGTGCGCCATTTTGCTAATGACTAAAGTGCCCCATTGTCTGTGTTATCTGTTCTCTCTCAGCATGTAAATGATGCATAGGAGAGGGTACTATCTGAAATCGCAAAACTCTTGCTTTCCTTCCCTTCCCTTCCCTTCCCACAGGATTCACTGCAACCTCTCGTATACGCGCCACTTCCTGAATCCATTGGATTTTTAAATTCTACCTTTCATATTATATCCAGTTGTGGGATTGAGACAAAATGTATAATTTTTTTAGTATATGGTTCTTGACCATTCGGGTTCCCTTTACTTTACTGGCACCCAGTGTCCGTAACGCTCCCTCTACTCGGCTCCAGTTTCCCACACCAGCCTGCCTGGAACCTCTGAGTCAAACTGACAGTCCAGTGCTCCCCAGGGACTCACAGTTGGGTCTGTTGCAACTCATGTAGGATCCTTAAAGCCAGGCTTTCTAGCCCAGATTAGAATTCGGGTTGCAGAGGTAAAAGGACATGCCTGCTTCACTGAACCACCCAGTATTCTTTCACACTCCTTTATGAATGGACCCAATGCCACCCCCCCCCCCCCCCTACCAATATCACTAATTGAAACAATCAGCACCAAGTTCTAGTCTTCAAGCCCCCCCAGAGATATATAAGATAGTTAACCATATAGAACAGGTATTTCAAGTTAAATCACAACCTAACCCCAAGGAGAGCATAAGTTCAAGCCAGTAAAAGGCAAATTCAGGACCGATGTCAGCAAGTTCTTCACTCAGACTGGCCAACACTGTAGAACAGGGTAGCAAAGGGACAAACTCTGTAATTATTGGAGCCGTTTGGATGGTATGCTGAGGAGACTGCCGGGCATTTACTCTGGGTGAGTCAGGATGGGCCAAATGGCCTTCCTCATTTGTGGCCGCCTTACAATTGGGCTTAACCTCAAAACTGGAGCCTTTTGCTCCCAGTAAGTAAACATTCCAGACAGACTAAATCTGAGCACTGGCTCCAAGAGAAGATGCAGGTCTCTGAGATCCCAAGAGCTTTGTGTCAGTGCACAGTTCTGATGAATGAGACAATTTGAGATCCAGCAAGGCTCTGGCTGTATGTGGTAATTTTAAACATTTTTTAAACAGATTCAGCGGATGGTCATTTCTGGAGGAAACTTCAAACCTGACACACTCAAACCAAAGGAGGTGGTCAGTCTGCTGCTGGACGACGAGGAGCTGGAGAAGAAATGTAAGGACTGTGGCTCTGGTTCAAATACATCTCTGGATTTGTTCTTTCCTTCCCAGCTTGCTCTTGCCTCCTCTCCTAGAGGCGCTGGTGTTTGTTGGCATGAAGTTCCATGGACACCAGTCATCCTGTGGAACCTTATCAAGCGGCCATTCTTCAAGTTTGAGCCTTGGCAGTGTTTGTTGACAGGCTGTTTGACTGTGGGGGCATCACAGCTGAACCCAGTCCGGTTCTCAGTCACACGTACACAATTCCCAACCTAACCCCATGGGCTTGAGCCAGTTGCAACGTCCCTACTGCCTCCTAGCTGAGATCAGCTATCTCGCACAGACCAGGAATCGAGCACGAGACCTTTCCTTCTGCAGAGCCAGATCTTTTCCTTTCATGAGCTTCCCTTTTCTTTTGCTCTTCCTGTTCTGTGTGCTTATCACTTCCCTCTGTAATTGCGAAGGCCAATGAGTGAGTTCCAGACTCTCTGGCACGATTCCCCTAATCAGTGTGCAAGGCCAGACGCTATGTCTGTGAGCAGCTGACATCTCTCACTGCTCAAATGCACTCCTGGTCAGTTGGCCAAGAAGGTCAGATTATCAGTAATGTTGCATTAGGTGTAACACTGGCTAATGAAGGCATTTGACCGAGAAACTGCTGGGTCCCTAAGGTTAGAGATACAGGGACTGGTTCAGTTCGGCCTCTGCCGTATGCCGCCCGACGTAAGTGGGAGGGGGAACAGTCAGTCACAATTTGAATTAAGTATCAAGTAGCAAAGACACATGTTCTATGTGGTTTGGCAAAAGTTTTAAAAAGTGAAATATCCAGTGTTTTCCTTCTGTTGGAGAAAGCTAATTGTTTTGTGAAGTCTACTTTTTTAAAATTTTCTCAGTATCTCTTCCTGCAATTGTCCATTTCTAACTTGCCCTGGTCCCAGATGTGGAATGCTAAATGACACTGGCCCCAGATGTGGGATACTAATTGGCTCTGGCTCCAGGTGTCAAGTTGCAACTGATAGTACTTCACATCTGGAACTGCTAACAGCTGGCCCCAGGTTCGAAATTCTAACTGATATTATTCCCAGGTATTGTGCTCTGACCTGCACTGGTCCCCAGGTGTTGAAGCAATGTTCCATAAGTGACCAAATAAGACACATTCCATTTCAATTGCATGGGATTGTTACTGATATGTTGGAGATCACATGGGAAATGTAAATCAGTGATGGCGCTCCTGAGACAACATGTTGCAGGAAGATTTTCAGTGAATTATTGGAGGTCCCCTGATCACTCAGTGGCCAGAGGCATCATTAATCTGCTACTGAGCTGTACTGATCCGGAGGACACGGGTCCCATCCCCAGTCTGCTCAGTTATCAGCAGGGGTACTGCAGTTGGCTTGTGCCCTGGGTTAGGGAGGGAAATTAGAGCCGAGGATCCTGCTCCTGATCATTATCCAATAGCCCCTTCTCAAAAGTGAGCACGTGTCTATTACATTTGCACATGGTGCTCCCACAGTAGAATAGCCTGCCAATAGTCACTATCTCTATTCACATGAACAGCAATAGATAGATTTCTGGAATCCAGGGATATGGGGATAGTGCAGGGAAGTGGAGTTGAGGTCGAAGATCAGCCACGATCTCATTGAATGGCGGAGCAGGCGCGAAGGGCCGTATGGCCGACTCCTGCTCCTAATTCTTATGTTCTTATTGAGAAATACCCCAGTGCCTTCGGGGGTGGGGGGGGAAAACAAAAGTGTTCGTGATCCTGAAGCTCAACAAGAATAAGATTAATTGATTCTTTCTCTGTTTATGTCTCCGGAAAGTGCGCCTGCGACAGGAAGAAAAACGGATACAAGAAGAATCAAACAAAGTGAAAGATCGAAAAAGGAAACGAGAAAAATATGCAGAAAAGGTGAGACTATTTGCCCAGCTGATGAGATCCACAGCAGAGGGGAATGTGAAAGAAGTGATAAAGCAGGAGTAAATCCCCCCCCCCCCCCCCCACGGACTCCGAACACTTGGCCATCTTGGAGAGAAGGGTGCCTTTCCCCACAGAGTCCCTGCAGAAGGCTGCAGATATTGGAGTGCTTCTGACACATGATGTAACTGGTGGGGTCCCCTCAACAGTTCATCATTTGAGCACTAGATGGAGCACCCTGCCCCCAGATGGGAAGCAGATAAACGCCGTGCTGGGCGGTCGGTGGATTACACACCAGAGCACAATCAGCCTGTGTGCACAAGGCCTTTACCGAGGAGCTGATGTCGTGACAGAGGAGCCATTGTGGCGGGCATCATAAGGGGGAGGATAAGGGAGGAATGGGTGAATTTTTTGACGGTTTTTATTGCCCGTTCCTCCTCTTTCCGCCCCTGTCCTTGTCCATTCCCCCCCCCACACACACACACTTTCCGATTGTAAGCAAGAGCCTGCGCTGATGTTTCCATTTCAACCCAAGGGTGCATTGTCCAAGTGTAGACCTCCTGCTCCCTATCCTGCTCACTGGTTCAGCACAGAGTGGGATTTTCAGCTGAATGTTTCGTATTGTGTAAAATGTGCCCCATGAGCCACTATCCAGAGTGGAAGGATGGTTGGATTGCTCTCGCTGCAGTTGCCGCCTTCTATCCGTGGCCTACACACCAGCCTCACCGTAATGCAGTTTCAGGCACTTGCATAGCTGTGTCCTTCATCTGAACAACATTCCCATTTAAATGGCAGTCAGATATAGCCAAGAGGGTGAATGAGATCTGGTGAGTGGATCCTGACTTATTCCTTCAGCCTGGAGAGTGGAGATACTGCCTTTTTTGTCACCATGAGACACAAACTATTTCTATCATTTCTGCGACACAGATTAAATATTTCCTCTCTACCCCAGTGCATTACTGCGGGAGTGCTGCATCGTGAGGTGCTATCGTTTGGATGGGATGTTAGCCTGAGGCCCTGGTTCCTGTTCAAGTGCACGATAAAGAACAGGGGGAGTTCCCCCAGCCTACATTCCTCTCAACCAACATCACCATGAAAAGCCATTCACCTGTTGCTGGATCCCTGCTGTGCGCAAAGTGACTGCACTTCAAAAAGTCATCCATTGGCTGTGAAGCACTTTGGGGCATCTTGAGGCAGGATCTGGGACTATATCAACGTGAGGTCTGTCTTGTTTCATGACACATCTTTAAAATAAAGCCGGAAGATGTTCCTCCAATTGCTACTTCCAATGAAATTATAAGCACACTTTTATATCTACTATAGAATGATCAAATTGAGGGAATCTCCCCCGTCATGGTTCACTCCCTCTGTTCTCCCCACGTCACACACTCTCTACAGCTCGGGACGACAGAGCTCCCCTGCATTCACAAGTGGGTTCTTGCAGCTGATTGGCAGTCGGTGTAAGAGCTGGCTGCATTGTTGGCCTTCATTGTTCCTGTGGAAAGAATCTTGCCGAGAGCCACAGACATTTACAGCACAGAAGGAGGCTATTCGGCCCATGGTGTCTGTGCTAGCTGTTTGTTTGGCCAACCCAAAACTAATCTCACTGCCCACTCTCTCCCCATAGCTCTGTATCTTCCTTTGTTTCAAATACTTATCTGCTCATCCTTTAAACATTGCAGTGGTTTTTGCCTCAACTACTTCCTTCCTGAGGCAGCAGAGAATTGCACAATTCACCCAAACCTGGGGGGGGCTGCTTAGTTTAGTCATCCTTTGTAGATGGCACAGGTCAGCGAATCATAGCTCTGCTGGGATTGTGATCAGTCAAGAAAGATCCCAGCCATATCCTAACAGACTGCAGGCACTCACCTCTGTAACCTGATCCTCTCCCCCGCCCCCCCCCCCCCCCCCCCAAATCTCCCACCCCCCCATGCCGCAGACATCCCTCCCCAAGCCACACAGATCCCTTTCTGGGACAGCAGATGTCGGTGCTGAGCAGAGTCTGTAGCCTAGGCAGCTGTGAGTGCAGTAATGATGTCTGTAATCCCCGACCAATGATTTATTCATCACTGCGCTGATCGGGTTACCAACATTAATAAAACTGAGTGTCAGATCCATGCCGGATCACTCCCGCAGCCACAGCACAACTTCATTCTTCATGGGTTTACTGTTAAAGGAGGAGAACATGCTATACAGTTGCACTTCCTCTACACTGTCCGCACATTCATAGTCGCATGCACACACACACTTACACACACACTCACTCTCATGCACGTTCATGCACATATACACTCTCTTACACGTTCCCAGACACACTCGCTCTCGCGCGTACGCTCTCTTTCTCGCGCACCACCCCCCCTCCCCCCACCCATCCCGTACTCATTCACATACATACACACTCTCACTCTCTTAGACGCACACTCTCACTCTCGCGCTGTTAGGCCCTCCCCCTCTCAGGCACTCCCTCCCATACAAATGCACTTACATACACGTTCTCACCTCTCACTCACTCTCTTCGACACACTCACTCTCGAACAAACAGGCTCTCTCGCACGAGCACACACACTCGCGCTCTCTCTCTCTCTCTCTCTCTCTCTCTCTCTCTCTCGCGTGCGCGCACACTCGCTCACACTTTCTCTCTCCCACACACAGGCACACAAATAGTGTAAGTGTATGGAAGAAAAGATGTTTCGCCAAAACTTAGCCACTTGTTTCCCAGCTGCCCTGTAAAAGTCCTGTTTAAACCAGAGCTAATTAGAGCTTCCACTAATTCAGATACTATGTTGTGGTTAAAAAATAAATAAATCATGTTCTAGTACTTATCAAGGTGGGGGATATCAGTACTGCTGGGTGTCAGGCACCCAGTGTCGGAGTCAGGGACGCAGGTACAGCACGGGTTAGATACAGAGTAAAGCTCCCTCTACACTGTCCCATCAAACACTCCCAGGGCAGGTACGGCACGGGTTAGATACAGAGTAAAGCTCCCTCTACACTGTCCCATCAAACACTCCCAGGGCAGGTACAGCACGGGTTAGGTACAGAGTAAAGCTCCCTCTACACTGTCCCATCAAACACTCCCAGGGCAGGTACAGCACGGGTTAGGTACAGAGTAAAGCTCCCTCTACACTGTCCCATCAAACACTGCCAGGACAGGTACAGCACGGGTTAGATACAGAGTAAAACTCCCTCTACACTGTCCCGTCAAACTCTCCTAGGGCAGGTACAGCACGGGTTAGGTACAGAGTAATGCTCCTCTTCCACCTCCCTCAGATGTGTAAGCTATGGCAGCGTGAGCACTTGGGAGAGCTGGTGTTCGGTGAAGCTCACTGGCAGCGTCTGCAAGCACTTTCTCTCGACTTTTCCAGTATAAATTCTTGTGTCTGCATTCAATGATGGAAACTGCCCATATGCACTTGCCTTGCTGTAGTTACACTCTGCCACCAGTGCAGGCGCTGCAGTATCACTACTGCTGTCGGAGAGTGTAATTACAGCAAAGGCAGGTTTACACGTACCGTTCCCATTACAAACGTGGACACGGCGGCAGAATGCACGACTTCTAAATGGTGACTAATTACATCCGGATACCCTGGTCTAGTTATCACCCGCCCTCTAACCCTGCTTCACCTGCGGTCTCTTAATGTGCAAGGCCACAGGACATCGACTAGTCAGCAGCCACTATTCAACTGTCCAGGAACTTCAAGTCGGGTAATTATTTAGGGAAACTTGGAGGGCACATTGTGGTTATGGGATCATACTTGCAGCTGTGCCCAGCACCAAACCAGAATCGGTGAACCGGTCTTCAGTTTCATGCTGCAGCTGCCGAGGGATTGGAATTTAGTTGTCACGGGTGTACGAATGTCTAACCAGCTCACTGGTACCACGTTGCTATAATTACTATTGTCTGTGTGTCGTGAGGCTCGGGACAGGTTGAAACACCACATTTTTTGATGCGTTCTGTTTTTTTTCGACAGAAGAAGAAGGAGGATGGTGAGAATGCTGTGAAGAGGAGGAAAGAGGGGTGGAATATGTTAACACCCTCGTTAGCATCTGCTGATAACTCCAACATGTCCTCAGGAAACATGTCAGCAGATGGGGAGGAGTCTTTCATCAGCGTGGACTCAGCCATGCCCAGCCCTTACAGTGAGGTAATACAGCACACAACCGAGCCCTCGAATGCAGGAGCTGAGTGTAGATCAGCACAGGGACTAGAGATCTAAAGCCACCCAGTGCTGCAAGGTTCTCGCTCACATTGTTTTGGGGTTGTCTGTTCCCTATCGCAGAGATAACAGGAATTCAGGCAGGAAAAATGGTGAAACAGGATGTCCCTCAGGGTTTGGGCCTCCTTTCAGAGTAGTCAGCAAGAAGATTGGCGGGCATGTTGGCCAGTCCACTGTATACCAAAAAGTTTCTGGAGTACACAGAGGGAAGGAAACAGCAGCGCGTGAGACACAACAGCATGGGAATAGAGAACCAGTCCATACTAAGGCAGATGGGGTCACCTGTCACCCCCCCCACCCCAAAAAGCTGACATCAGGGGCATTCCCATACGGGGTGAGGGGAAGTTATTGGAAGACAGATCTGCAGTCCGTTTCTGCACATCCCCAGGGACCGGGTTCAGAGCTTGGGTGCGGAGTTTAGAGCAGGAAGTGCCTGTGTCATCAGCTCTGTCCCCTTTCAGTTAATAGCTGATGCTGCCAACCCCTCGAACTGATGCACACACTTGTATTGCTACATTACTGACTCCGTATCCGACTCCTGCTCAGTTTTACCCATCTCGCTGCTGAGTGTAAATGGTGCTGTGCAGGAACTTCAAGAAATAGGGAATGGATTGTCAGTTGTATGCGACGTTGAATTGGGATTTAGTGCTGCGCAGTGCGCTGCTCCAAAAGGACCCAGGCTCCTAATGTAACCTGTACTGTCCATCCTCACAGATATCCATGAGCAGTGAGCAGCACACAGGATCTATTGCACCTGATGAAAGCAGCAGCGACCTTGTGATTGTGGACGACCCAACATCAGCATCGCAATCTAGAGCGACCAATTCCCCGGTCTCCGTTGCAGGCTCAACTTCGGACCATGTGAACGGTACGGCATACAGACAGCTCCTGCTGCATTGTGTAACCCATCCTTGCACCAAATGTATGGCTGGGAACATAGCTGGTTACTTGGAGTTGGTCACATTGTAACCTTGGATTAAAGTCGGATGCTGTTGCGTGACTTTGAGTCACCCGGGGCAGTGATCGTCACCCGTACTGTTTAATTGTCCAGTTTCCTGTTTGTTTTGTTGTACCACTCAAGCTTGTGATTATAAATAGTATTAGCAGCTGGGGATTAGTGAAAGGCAGGAGAACAATTCAGCTGTGATATCAGTCCAAAGTGTCAATTTGTAATCTTCCCCTCAGCACTTGGTGAATTGTTTTCTCATATCCTGCTGGAAATTCTGTGTGTGTCGGTGTATTTGCGAGTGTGTGTCGGTGTATTTGCGTGTGTGTGTGTGTCGGTGTATTTGCGTGTGTGTGTCTCGGTGTATTTGCGTGTGTGTGTCTCGGTGTATTTGCGCGTGTGTGTCTCGGTGTATTTGCGCGTGTGTGTGTGTCGGTGTATTTGCGCGTGTGTGTGTGTGTCGGTGTATTTGCGCGTGTGTGTGTGTGTCGGTGTATTTGCGCGTGTGTGTGTGTGTCGGTGTATTTGCGCGTGTGTGTGTGTGTCGGTGTATTTGCGCGTGTGTGTGTCGGTGTATTTGCGCGTGTGTGTGTGTCGGTGTATTTGCGAGTGTGTGTCGGTGTATTTGCGTGTGTGTCGGTGTATTTGCGAGTGTGTCGGTGTATTTGCGAGTGTGTCGGTGTATTTGCGAGTGTGTGTCGGTGTATTTGCGAGTGTGTGTCGGTGTATTTGCGAGTGTGTGTCGGTGTATTTGCGTGTGTGTGTCGGTGTATTTGCGTGTGTGTGTCGGTGTATTTGCGTGTGTGTGTCGGTGTATTTGCGCGTGTGTGTGTGTATTTGCGCGTGTGTGTGTCGGTGTATTTGCGCGAGTGTGTCTCGGTGTATTTGCGCGAGTGTGTCTCGGTGTATTTGCGCGAGTGTGTCTCGGTGTATTTGCGAGTGTGTCTCGGTGTATTTGCGAGTGTGTCTCGGTGTATTTGCGAGTGTGTCTCGGTGTATTTGCGTGTGTGTCTCGGTGTATTTGCGTGTGTGTGTCTCGGTGTATT
Source organism: Squalus acanthias (assembly GCA_030390025.1). Classification (NCBI taxonomy): domain Eukaryota; kingdom Metazoa; phylum Chordata; class Chondrichthyes; order Squaliformes; family Squalidae; genus Squalus; species Squalus acanthias. The sequence continues at coordinate 93,409,467 of CM059425.1, forward strand.
TGCGTGTGTGTGTCTCGGTGTATTTGCGTGTGTGTGTCTCGGTGTTTCTGTATATCTGCGTTTATCTAGGGTAGATGAGGGGGGACCAGTGGATGTGGTGTATTTGGATTTTCGGAAAGCATTCGATAAGGTGCCACACGAGGTTATTACACAGAATTAGAGCTCGTGGGGTTGGGGGTAATATACTAGCATGGATAGAGGATTGGTTAACGGACAGAAAACAGAGAGTAGGAATAAACGGGTCATTTTCGAATTGGCAGGCTGTAACTAGTGGGGTACCACAAGGATCAGTGCTTGGGCCTCAGCTATTTACGATCTATATCGATGACTTAGATGAGGGGACCGAGTGTAATGTGTTTGCTGACTATACAAAGCTAGGTGGGAAAGTAAGTTGTGAGGTGGACACAAAGAGCCTGCAAAGGGAATTAGACAGGTTCAGTGAGTAGACAAGAACATGACAGATGGAATATAACGTGGAGAAATGTGAAGTTATCCACTTTGGTCGGAAAACTAGAAAAGCAGAATATATTTTAAATGGTGAGAGATTGGGAAATGTTGGTGTTCAGAGAGATCTTGTACACAAATCACTGAAAGTTAACATGCAGGTACAGCAAGTAATTGAGAAACCAAGTGGTATGTTAGCCTTTATTACAAAAGGATTGGAGTATAAGAGCAAAGAAGTCTTACTGCAATTATATGGGGCATTGTGAGAACACACCTGGAGTATTGTGCACAGTTTTGGTCTCCTTACCTAAGGAAGGCGATATATGCCTTAGAGGGAGTGCAACGAAGGTTCACCAGACTGGTTCCTGGGATGAGGGGATTGTCCTATGAGGACAGATTGAGTAGACTAGGCCTATATTCCCTAGAATTTATAAGAATGAGAGGCGATCTCATTTGAAACATGGAAAATTCTTAAAAGGCTTGTCAGGGTAGATGCAGGGAGGATGTTTCCCCTGGCTGGGGAGCCTAGAAATAGGGGTCACAGTCTCAGAATAAGGGGTCGGCCATTTACGACTTGAGATGAGAAATTTCTTCACTCAAAGGGTTGTGAATCTTTGGAATTCTTTACCTCAGAGGGTTGTGGATGCTCAGTCGTTGAGTCTATTCAAGACAGAAATGGATCGATTTTTGGATATTCAGGGAATCAAGGGATGTGGAGATCGGGCAGGAAGGTGGAGTTGAGGTAGAAGATCAGCCATAATCTTATTGAATGGCGGAGCAGGCTCGAATGGCCGACTCCTGCTCCTGTTTCTTACGTTCTAACGGTGTATTCAGTACGGGGAGCAGGGGTGGCTGGTATTGCACATAAAATGGAGACACTGGCCCTTTCCTCCATTCCCTGGATTGGGCAGATGGTTGTGCCTGTGGCTCTATGTGCCTTGTGACAGGTTTTGGATCCTAGCTGGCGATTCCATTTGATGATATAGGCACTGTGCCAGAGTGTGTACCGCAGTAGAACAGGCACCGTGTTAGAATCGTGGACTGAATTGATGCATTTGTTATCCCGGGTGATGATGCATTAATCTGCTTACTTTGCAGGTGTTTCACAAGACAAGTCTGGTTCTAGCATGGGCCCTTCAGGAAGGGGCAGGGGCCGTCCAAAAGGATCTGGGAGTACATCGAAGGGTTCAGGGAAAAATCGAGGGCGCAAGTCCACTGCTGGCAGTGCCGCGGCGATGGCGGGAGCCAGGGCAGGTGCAGCAGCGGCTTCGGCTGCTGCATACGCCGCATACGGGTACAATGTGTCCAAAGGTAAGGAACAGGCCCCAGCGCCTGATGGGCGTGCTCTACAGTGTCAGCCTTGGCTCAGTGGTAGCGCTCGCCCTCTAATGACCTAGTACAGTTCCAGCCATATTCAGAACCAGCATCTGAATTTATTTACTTAAGACAGGTGAATGAACCGTCACTCGTGTAACACAGTGCAGCATACATTGCTCTCCTTGGCATACAAAATATTAAAGACGTCACTCGCTTTCTCTCTAAATACAGACTTTAATCAGAACCTTACTTGCTGTAACTCTGGCCTACCTCCCTTGCTGGGTCAGAAACAAACGCAAAGCCCTTAAGGTTAAATAACACTGAGGGATAATGACAACACTCCGATCAGGGACTGAGCGACACTGGAATCTGCCTCATTCTGTGCTCCATAGACATTTTTAAAAAGAACAAACTAAACCTGATGAAACTATTGAATCTATTGTTTCTTCTCCTCCTCTCTTCTGAGTTCTCATCCTGTGTATTTCATTTTCTGACTGCTTATGTTCTTGGGTTGACTCGTCCTATCCCTGCGCTGATATTCTCTCTCTTCTCCACCTTGGTGACAATTGGTTTCTCACTGAAACCAGTTTGACATTCCCATTTTTGTTCAGCCAATCAGATGGTATTTTATTAAGTTGGACGTGGTAATGTCATGAGTCTTTCTTTTACATGTGGAAGGTGGAATAACCAGACCAGGTTTCCCAGTGGCAGTCTGGGGGCAGGGTGCTTGAAACACATACTTGCCTGCAGCATGGGGCGAGGTGGATAATCAGTTCCGTCCCTGCTAACTGTTCTGCTTCCTTACTTTGTGAAGGAAAACAAGCTGATTACTGAATGGCTATTCTCTCTGTGTGAAACATGGCTGACAGAAACAAGCTAGCTTATCTTCATTGCACATTAAAGTGCTGTTCATTAAGTTCTGTTCATCTGGGTTTTTTTGTGTGTTACAGAGGGTGAGATTGAACACAGAGGTGTGTTATTAATTAGGCATAGCCTAAAGCCTTTGCTATTTTCAACCATTCACCTGTAACGACCAATAGTAATCCAAATTGGGAGCCTGGATGCTGCAGGACATCTCCCGTCACATCTCGCACCTGGGTTCAAATCCAGCCCAAACTCACGGCATGAAACATTCCCCTCTCAGCTGGCTGGAAGGGTCCCACGTGAAATGAGCGAAGATACTGGAACATTCTATTAGGCAGTTTGAAACTAGTTCCCATAAACACAAAGGGATCTTTTCTCTCTTTCTAACCCGTGCTGTACCTGCCCTGGGAGTGTTTGATGGGACAGTGTAGAGGGAGCTTTACTCTGTATCTAACCCGTGCTGTACCTGCCCTGGGAGTGTTTGATGGGACAGTGTAGAGGGAGCTTTACTCTGTATCTAACCCGTGCTGTACCTGTCCTGGGACTGTTGTATGGGTCAGTGTAGAGGGAGCTTTACTCTGTATCTAACCCGTGCTGTACCTGCCCTGGGACTGTTGTATGGGTCAGTGTAGAGGGAGCTTTACTCTGTATCTAACCCGTGCTGTACCTGCCCTGGGACTGTTGTATGGGTCAGTGTAGAGGGAGCTTTACTCTGTATCTAACCCGTGCTGTACCTGCCCTGGGAGTGTTTGATGGGACAGTGTAGAGGGAGCTTTACTCTGTATCTAACCCGTGCTGTACCTGTCCTGGGAGTGTTTGATGGGACAGTGCAGAAGGAGCTTTACTCTGTACCAATCCGTGCTGTACCTGTCCTGGGAGTGTTTGATGGGACAGTGTAGAGGGAGCTTTACTCTCTACCAATCCGTGCTGTACCTGTCCTGGGGGTGTTTGATGGGACAGTGTAGAGGGAGCTTTACTCTATATCTAACCCATGCTGTACCTTCCCTGGGGGTGTTTGATGGGACAGTGTAGAGGGAGCTTTACTCTATATCTAACCCATGCTGTACCTGCCCTGGGAGTGTTTGATGCGACAGTGTAACGGGAAAGGTTCCTGCAGATTGGAGGATAGCAAATGTAACCCCGCTATTTAAGAAAGGAGAGAGAGAAAACGGGGGACTTACAGAACTGTTAGCCTCACATCAGTAGTTGGGAAAATGCTGGAATCTATTATAAAGGATGCAATAACTGGGCACTTAGAAACTAATAGTAAGATTGGGCAGAGTCAACATGGATTTATGAAAGGGAAATCCTGTTTGACAAACCTATTGAAGTTCTTTGAGGATGTAACTAGTGGAGTAGACAAAGGGGAACCAGTAGATGTGGTGTATTTGAAATTTCAGAAGGCCTTCGATAAGGTCCCACACAAGAGGTTGGTGAACAAAATGAGGGCACGTGGAATTGGGGGTAATATACTAGCATGGATTGAGAATTGGTTAACAGACAGAAAACAAAGAGTAGGGATAAACGGGTCTTTTTCAGGATAGCAAGCTGTGACTAGTGGGGTACCACAAGGATCGGTGCTTGGGCCCCAGCTAGTCACAATCTATATCAATGATTTGGATGAGGGGACTAAATGTAACATTTCCAAATTTGCTGACGACACAAAGCTAGGTGTCAGTTGCGAAGAGGATGTGAAGAGGCTTCAAGGGGATCTCGACAGGCTCAGTGAGTGGGCGAGAACATGGCAGATGGAATATAATGTGGATAAATGTGAAGTTATCCACTTTGGTGGAAAAAACAGAAAGGCAGAGTATTTCCTAAATGGTGAAAGATTGGGGAATGCAGATGCTCAAAGGGACCTGGGTGTCCTTGTGCATGAGTCACTGAAAGTGAATGTGCAGGTGCAGCAAGCCATTAGGAAGGCAAATGGTATGCTGGCCTTCATTACATGAGGATTTGAGTACAGGAGTAAAGAAGTCTTACTCCAATTATAAAGGGCCTTGGTGAGACCACACCTGGAGTACTGTGTCCAATTTTGATCTCCTTACCTAAGGAAGGATATACTTCCATAGAGGTAGTGCAACGAAGGTTCACGAGATTGATTCCTGGGATGGCGGGACTGTTGTATGAGAAGAGATTGAGTAAACTAGGCCTGTATTCTCTTGAATTCAGAAGAATGAGAGGGGATCTCATTGAAGCATACAAAATTATTACAGGGCTTGATGGGGTGGATGCTGGGAGAATGTTTCCCTTGGCTGGGGAGTCTAGAACCAGGGGCCACAGCCTCAGGATTAAGGGTAGGCCATTCAAGACTGAGATGAGAAGAAATTTCTTCACAGAGGGTGTGAGTCTTTGGAATTCTCTGCCCCAGAGGGCTGTGGAGGCTCAGTCATTGGGTATATTCAAAACAGAAGTCGATAGATTTCTGACTAGTAAGGGCATCAAGGGATATGGCGATAGGGCCGGTGAATGGAGTTGAGGCAGAAGATCAGCCATGATCTCATTGAATGGCGGAGCAGGCTCGAAGGGCCGAATCGCCTACTCCTGCTCCTATTTCTCAAGTTCTTATGTAATGGGAGCTTTACTCTGTATCTAACCTGTGCTGTACCTGTCCTGGGAGTGTTTGATGGGACAGTGTAGAGGGAGCTTTACTCTGTATCTAACCCGTGCTGTACCTGCCCTGGGCGTGTTTGATGGGACATTGCAGAGGGAGCGTTACTCTCTATCTCACCCATGCTGCACCTGCCCTGGGAGTGTTTGATGGGACAATGTAGAGGGAGCTTTACTCTGTATCTAACCCATGCTGCACCTGCCCTGGGAGTATTTGATGCGACAGTGCAACGGTAGCTTTACTCTGTATCTAACCTGTGCTGCACCTGCCCTGGGAGTGTTTGATGGGACATTGTAGAGGGAGCTTTTCTCTGTATCTAACCTGTGCTATACATGTCCTGGGAGTGTTTGATGGGACAGAGTAGAGGGAGCTTTACTCTGTATCTAACCCGAGCTGTACCTGCCCTGGGAGTGTTTGATGGGACAGTGTAGGGGGAGTTCTACTCTGTATCTAACCCGTGCTGTAGCTGCCCTGGGAGTGTTTGATGCAACAATGTAAGGGCAACTTTAATGTGTATCTAACCCGTGCTGTACCTGCTCTGGGAGTGTTTGATGGGACAGTGTAGAGGGAGCTTTACTCTGTATCTAACCTGTGTTGTACCTGCCCTGGGAGTACTTGATGGGACAGTGTAGAGGGAGCTTTACTCTGTATCTGACCCATGCTATACCTGCTCTGGGAGTGTTTGATGGGACAGTCTCGAGAGAGCTTTGCTCTGTATCTAACCCGTGCTGTACCTGCCCTGGGAGTGTTTGATGGGACAGTGTAGAGGGAGATTTACTCTGTATCTAACCCTTGCTGTACCTGCCGTGGGAGTGTTTGATGGGACAGTGTAGGAGGAATTCTTCTTGGTATCTAACCTGTGTTGTACCTGCCCCGGGAGTGTTTGATGGGACAGTGTAGAGGGAGCTTTACTCTGTATCTAACCCGAGCTGTACCTGCCCTGGGAGTGTTTGATGGGACAGTGTAGAGGGAGCTTTACTCTGTATCTAACCCGTGCTGTACCTGCCCTGGGAGTGTTTGATGGGACAGTGTAGAGGGAGCCTTACTCTGTACCAACCCATGCTGTACCTGCCCTGGGAGTATTGATGCAACAATGTAAGGGCAACTTTAATGTGTATCTAACCCGTGCTGTACCTGCTCTGGGAGTGTTTGATGGGACAGTGTAGAGGGAGCTTTACTCTGTATCTAACCTGTGTTGTACATGCCCCGGGAGTGTTTGATGGGACAGTGTAGAGGGAGCTTTACTCTGTACCAACCCATGCTGTACCTGCCCTGGGAGTACTTGATGGGACAGTGTAGAGAGAACTTTACTCTGTATCTAACCCATGCTGTACCTGCCCTGGGAGTGTTTGATGGGACAGTGTAGAGGGAGCTTTACTATGTATCTAACCTGTGTTGTACATGCCCCGGGAGTGTTTGATGGGACAGTGTAGAGGGAGCTTTACTCTGTATCTAACCTGTGTTGTACATGCCCCGGGAGTGTTTGATGGGACAGTGTAGAGGGAGCTTTACTCTGTACCAACCCATGCTGTACCTGCCCTGGGAGTACTTGATGGGACAGTGTAGAGAGAACTTTACTCTGTATCTAACCCATGCTGTACCTGCCCTGGGAGTGTTTGATGGGACAGTGTAGAGGGAGCTTTACTATGTATCTAACGCGTGCTGTACCTGCTCTGGGAGTGTTTGATGGGACAGTGTAGAGGGAGCTTTACTCTGTATCTAACCCGTGCTGTACCTGCCCTGGGAGTGTTTGATGCAACAATGTAAGGGCAACTTTAATGTGTATCTAACCCGTGCTGTACCTACTCTGGGAGTGTTTGATGGGACAGTGTAGAGGGAGCTTTACTCTGTATCTAACCTGTGTTGTACATGCCCCGGGAGTGTTTGATGGGACAGTGTAGAGGGAGCTTTACTCTGTATCTAACCCGTGCTGTACCTGCCCTGGGAGTGTTTGATGAAATTGAGAGGTCGCACAACACCAGGTTATAGTCCAACAGTTTTATTTGAAATCACAAGCTTTCGGAGCTATCGATTGCTCCTTCCTCAGGTGAAGTAAAACTGTTGGACTATAACCTGGTGTTGTGCGACCTCTCAATTTTGTCCACCCCAGTCCAACACCGGCATCTCCGCATCGTGTTTGATGGGACAGTGTAGAGGGAGCTTTACTCTGTACCAACCCATGCTGTACCTGCCCTGGGAGTACTTGATGGGACAGTGTAGAGAGAACTTTACTCTGTATCTAACCCATGCTGTACCTGCCCTGGGAGTGTTTGATGGGACAGTGTAGAGGGAGCTTTACTATGTATCTAACGCGTGCTGTACCTGCTCTGGGAGTGTTTGATGGGACAGTGTAGAGGGAGATTTACTCTGTATCTAACCCGTGCTGTACCTGCCGTGGGAGTGTTTGATGGGACAGTGTAGGGGGAATTCTACTTGGTACCTAACCGGTGCTGTACCTGCCCTGGGAGTGTTTGATGAGACAGTGTAGAGGGAGATTTACTCTGTATCTAACCCGTGCTGTACCTGCCGTGGGAGTGTTTGATGGGACAGTGTAGGGGGAATTCTACTTGGTACCTAACCGGTGCTGTACCTGCCCTGGAGTGTTTGATGAGACAGTGTAGAGGGAGATTTACTCTGTATCTAACCCGTGCTGTACCTGCCCTGGGAGTGTTTGATGGGACAGTGTAGAGGGAGCTTTACTCTGTATCTAACCTGTGCTGTACCTGTCCTGGGAGTGTTTGATTTTCGCATTGAATTGCCAGTGCTAACATCCCTCATTTTGGTGAGTGAAATATTCTGAAGAATGAAGGTGGTCTGCAGTTTTATTGTGTTGATATTTTGGATTGCGTGTGTTGAATGTTCCCGTGTTTTCTCTTTGATCTCCAGGTATTGCAGGAAGTGGCCCTGGGCAGTCGCCCCTCTCCCGGCCGGCCAGCACCACCACCTTCGGAATGATGAGCACCTCCCCTTTGGGATCCCCTCACAGCCTGTCGAACAGCGTCCCAGGAACACCACAGACCCCGACTGACACTAGCACGCCTTCTCCATCCCCCAGCAAGAAGGCCAGCAGAGGCCTGGTTCAGCCCCCAGCTGTTGGGGGCCGGTAACCACGAACAGTACTGCTGGGTCGGGGGAGGGAGCGGGGAGCGACTGCAGTGAGTGGGCAGGGGAGGGAGGGGAAGTCACAAGACTTTCATGTTTAAGGGTTTAGAGTTTGTTTAAAAAGCCTAATAAGTGAAATCATGGAGAAGCCTTTTGCCGCTGAATGACGTGTACATAATGTTTACCAGGAGAGCACAGAATCCTCGTTTGTTTTTTTTTGAATGTGCTATTTTTTTATAGATGAACTTGTAAATATGTACAAAAAAAGGAAAAAAATCAAACAGAAACTGCTATCTTTTACTAACCCGACAGAGACTGGTGAGAATCCAGCCGAGTGATGAATAGTAATTTTATGGAGAGATTGTATGCGTGTGAATTTTTACTAGTTTCCAGTGCTGAGAGGTAAACATTCTGAAGTCCTTGTGTTTTAATTTGCAGAGGCGGAAGCTATTTCCCCTTGAGAACAAAAGCAGCATTCAGCCTCCCGTACCCTCCTCCATGCCTCCTCCTTCCTCATACCGCTGTTGCATTTGCATCGGTGACTCCAAGTGCCGCCTACTCAATAGCTTTGCTGTCCCCTGGACCAGCCGGGAGAAGCCTCCGAATGCAAGTCCCGAGCCTGTTGAGTGTTGGCAGTCGGTGCACATCGAGGCCTGTGGACTGCAGCGTTTACACTCCCATTGGTGCTGGTTGAAACACCCTGGGAATCAGTTAATGCTGAAGAGGCAAACCCTGACTGTTGAAATACTCAGCAGGCCTATCAGCCAATGGAAGGGAGAGGGCAGGTGGTGTCTCTTTTCTCTTTCAGATACTGACAGACCCACTGCACATTTCCACCTCTCTTTCAGTCAAAATACAAAATGCGCCGTGTCACAGCCTGATTGAAAACTTCCAGCACATGTGGCGCGGGGTTACTGCTGCGTTACTGCAGCTGTGGGGCAGGAACCAGCACAGCCCAGTCACCACCAACACACACAGATTGCAGAGCAAGGGAAGGGGGGAATCTCGAACACCCATAGGATCCATTTTGTTTCCCCCTGTTCCCAGCACAGGTAATAGCAACACACAACCTGCCAACAGCCGGATACCCCAACCCCTGAAATAAAGGATATAATGATCGAGAAACACTCTGCACCGGACATTAACTGTCCTGCTGTGCCTGAAATGTGAAGAATTTTTAAGACATTTTAAGGAGACATTCATGAGGTGTTATTCCCAATCTAGTGGCCGGTGCAGTGCTGCTCCCTGACATTCCGACACGCCTCATCATGGACTTGGATTGATTCTTGCAGTTCACCCCATAAGTTCCCAATCTCTCCTGCATGCCATCAAGAGGAGGCGCTGAGAAGAGCCCAGTTGTGTACAGACCGCGCTGTCACTTCACTGTAGCTCCAGTTGTGTACAGACCGCGCTGTCACTTCACTGTAGCTCCAGTTGTGTACAGACCGCGCTGTCACTTCACTGTAGCTCCAGTTGTGTGCAGACCGCGCTGTCACTTCACTGCAGCTCCAGTTGTGTACAGACCGCGCTGTCACACTTCACTGTAGCTCCAGTTGAAAGGCTAGCACTAGCACAGATGTGATGGGCCGAGTGACTTCCTGTGATCACTGCTAACTGCACCGGAGCTGTGTCCCTTTTCCAACTTTCTGTATTTTAATTGCAGTTTAATATTTAGAAACTCATCAATCTCATGTTCCTAGGCAGAACTCAAACTAAAACACACTAGTCACTGCACTAGAATGGCGCCACCTGCGCGACTCACCCCTATCACCCTCTCTCGCCCTTTGGCCCGCTCTCTCTCGCCCTTTGGCCCTCTCTCTCTCTCTCTCGCCCTTTGGCCCTCTCTCTCTCTCTCTCTCTCGCCCTTTGGCCCTCTCCCTCTCTCTCTCTCTCTCTCGCCCTTTGGCCCTCTCCCTCTCTCTCTCTCTCTCTCTCTCGCCCTTTGGCCCTCTCTCTCTCTCTCTCGCCCTCGCCCTTTGGCCCTCTCTCTCTCTCTCGCCCTTTGGCCCTCTCTCTCTCTCTCTCTCTCTCTCTCTCTCTCTCGCCCTTTGGCCCTCTCTCTCTCTCTCTCGCCCTTTGGCCCTCTCTCTCTCTCTCTCTCTCTCGCCCTTTGGCCCTCTCTCTCTCTCTCTCTCTCTCTCTCGCCCTTTGGCCCTCTCTCTCTCTCTCTCTCTCGCCCTTTGGCCCTCTCTCTCTCTCTCTCTCTCTCTCTCTCTCTCTCTCTCGCCCTTTGGCCCTCTCTCTCTCTCTCTCTCTCTCTCGCCCTTTGGCCCTCTCTCTCTCTCTCTCTCTCTCTCTCGCCCTTTGGCCCTCTCTCTCTCTCTCTCTCTCGCCCTTTGGCCCTCTCTCTCTCTCTCTCTCTCTCTCTCTCTCGCCCTTTGGCCCTCTCTCTCTCTCTCTCTCTCTCTCTCTCTCTCTCGCCCTTTGGCCCTCTCTCTTTCGCCCTTTGGCCCTCTCTCTCTCTCTCTCTCTCGCCCTTTGGCCCTCTCTCTCTCTCGCCCTTTGGCCCTCTCTCTCTCTCTCTCTCTCTCTCTCTCTCTCTCGCCCTTTGGCCCTCTCTCTCTCTCTCTCTCTCGCCCTTTGGCCCTCTCTCTCTCTCTCGCTCTCACCCTTTGGCCCTCTCTCTCTCTCTCTCTCTCTCTCTCTCTCTCGCCCTCACCCTTTGGCTCTCTCTCTCTCTCTCTCTCTCTCTCTCTCGCCCTCACCCTTTGGCCCTCTCTCTCTCTCGCCCTTTGGCCCTCTCTCTCTCTCTCTCTCTCTCTCCTCGCCCTTTGGCCCTCTCTCTCTCTCTCTCTCTCTCGCCCTTTGGCCCTCTCTCTCTCTCTCTCTCTCTCTCGCCCTTTGGCCCTCTCTCTCTCTCTCGCCCTTTGGCCCTCTCTCTCTCTCTCGCCCTTTGGCCCTCTCTCTCTCTCTCTCGCCCTTTGGCCCTCTCTCTCTCTCCTCTCTCTCTCTCGCCCTTTGGCCCTCTCTCTCTCTCTCTCTCTCTCTCGCCCTTTGGCCCTCTCTCTCTCTCTCTCTCTCTCTCGCCCTTTGGCCCTCTCTCTCTCTCTCTCCTTTGGCCCTCTCTCTCTCGCCCTTTGGCCCTCTCTCTCTCTCTCTCTCTCTCGCTCTCGCCCTTTGGCCCTCTCTCTCTCTCTCTCTCTCTCGCCCTTTGGCCCTCTCTCTCTCTCTCTCTCTCTCTCGCCCTTTGGCCCTCTCTCTCTCTCTCTCTCTCGCCCTTTGGCCCTCTCTCTCTCTCTCTCTCTCTCTCTCGCCCTTCTGGCCCTCTCTCTCTCTCTCTCTCGCCCTTTGGCCCTCTCTCTCTCTCTCTCTCTCTCTCGCCCTTTGGCCCTTCTCTCTCTCTCTCTCTCTCTCGCCCTTTGGCCCTCTCTCTCTCTCGCCCTTTGTCTCTCTCTCGCCCTTTGTCTGTCTCTCTCTCTCTCTCTCTCGCCCTTTGGCCCTCTCTCTCTCTCGCCCTTTGTTTCTCGCCCTTTACTTTGGCCTTTTCTCCCCCTCCCGCTCTCTCCCGCGTCCCCGCACCCCCCCCCCCCCCCATCTGCCCAATTCAATCCCAGCCAAGCCTTTCTGTCTGATGGGAGATGTGGAGTACAGAGGCACGGAATTGACTCTCCTGAGACCTGCCCTCTGTTTAAGCATTAAACCAGAACCCTGGGAGAGGCAGCCCACCTCCCATTGAATAGAGCAAAAAGGAGCAAAGGAAGGTGGAGAAATTAACTTAGAAATGTGGGGGGCTGAATTAAAAAATTAAATGCATTGTAAATGAGAGAAAAGTACACAGTATTTTAAATAGTGAAAAAGGCGAATGTTTTTAACAGATTCTGATTTATATCGAGGTTAAAATCCGGAGTTTTGCATCTACAGTTATTACTGCTCCTCAGTTGAACCCACTGTCCACTCCCTGTGTTGCCAGCCTTGGTGTTGCCTTTCATCCCTGATTCACCGGCTGGCTAGTTTTTCCATCCAGTGGAATGGATCTGTTGAAAGATTCCATGTATAATTTAGGAGACATCGTTCTGCTTGTATGGGCAGCTGCATGAAACACTGTGAACAGCCTTTCACCGCCCCCCCCCCCCCCCAATACAACAGATCTCCAGTCACTGACTAACCAGCAGAATAAATTCTGACACACAGCAGTGCTGCACTTTGCTCATCTAAACCCTGGATCAGAAATGATCCATTGAAGGCGGCTGTCGTTGCCTTTAGAACATCCAGAATGCAGGTGACGGTGTAACACTCGAATCAAGTCCTTCATAGTCCTGTGCTTGCAGGTTGCATTCCACTTCTAGCCAGTGCACTTATCCGCTGGCTGCACTCACACTCGCACAGGTGTACGCACTGAGTCTCCACTGTAAGGCGAAGTAGGCACGAGCTGCTCCTCCATGGACATGTACACATCTTCTTTTTGGCCAAGTATAGAATTGTGCCTGTTGCAGACACTGTGTGTTGGGGTGGGAGGTCTGAGCTGGGATCCTCGGGTCCTGCTTCACGTCACCGCATTCAGCTCCCTGTGGTCCGGGCACACACGTTACTATTCATTTGTATTTTTAAACAGATTGCATGACAGTTTCAGACTTGTTACCCAGTTTGAAATGTTGGACAAGTTGTAAACTCAAACAGAGCTCTGGGGACTTTTTTTATTCAGTACTGGGCTCTGCGGAGGCTCAGCTTGTATTCCAGGGAGTGTAATGGGAAAGGTTTGAGGAGGATGCATGGAGGAGGAGTCCCAGGTGGTTAATTGTACAATGTATGCAATACCAGTTCACTGAATCAGTTTCTTCCCCCACCCTCCCCTGACCGTGCGGGCTGATTAACTGATTTATTTTACTGCAACGCCATAACTCAACGCAATCAGTTAATGAAATCAGTCACAATTTGTGTTCAACCTTAGCAAAAATGATTCAGGTACAAACTGTGTCAGAATAAAATCAAAGTGTCTAAAGAACTGCTGGTGTTCATGTTTCTTGGTGTAAGCTTGGTTGTGAAGTAAAGAGCTTTAACAGGTTCTACAGTGGCTCATGTTGAGAAAGGAAGCCTGTAACTGGGCTATACAGACCAAAACTGCCCCAGGTTTGATCCTCGGCCAATACTCAGTTAACTGGGCTCAGCCGGGATATCCGGATGGGATGCAACAATTGGGCTGGGTGCACTGGGCTAAAGCAGTCCGTCAGGATTTCCAACCTGAACCCTGTCTCAGTGACCCTCGCTGGAAAGTGCCTACAGGTGGGTAAGGACTGAATCCGGCTCAAGCGAGTTGCCCCCACAGTTGAACAGTCTGCCAATACTCATTTTGTAGACTCGCACATGAAGAATGGCCACTTGGCTGAAATATGAGACGGAGTCTGATTCCTATAGTTCAGTACCTCACCAAGGTCAGGGAGTACAACGTGGCTGTATGTAATGTGAGGGAGGGGACGAGTGTATAACAGCTGTATGTAATGTGAGGGAGGGGACGAGTAACAGCTGTATGTAATGTGAGGGAGGGGACGAGTGTGTAACAGCTGTATGTAGTGAGGGAGGGGACGAGTGTGTAACAGCTGTATGTAACGTGAGGGAGGGGACGAGTGTGTAACAGCTGTATATAGTGAGGGAGGGGACGAGTGTGTAACAGCTGTATGTAGTGAGGGAGGGGACGAGTGTGTAACAGCTGTAATGTAGTGAGGGAGGGGACAAGTGTGTAACAGCTGTATGTAACGTGAGGGAGGGGACGAGTGTGTAACAGCTGTATGTAGTGAGGGAGGGGACGAGTGTGTAACAGCTGTAATGTAGTGAGGGAGGGGACAAGTGTGTAACAGCTGTATGTAATGTGAGGGAGGGGACGAGTGTGTAACAGCTGTATGTCGTGAGGGAGGAGACGAGTGTAACAGCTGTATGTAGTGAGGGAGGGGATGAGTGTAACAGCGGTATGTCGTGAGGGAGGGGACGAGTAACAACGGTATATCGTGAGGGAGGGGACGAGTAACAGCGGTATATCGTGAGGGAGGGGACGAGTAACAGCGGTATGTCGTGAGGGAGGGGACGACTAACAGCTGTATGTCGTGAGGGAGGGGACGAGTGTAACAGCTGTATGTCGTGAGGGAGGGGACGAGTGTAACAGCTGTATGTCGTGAGGGAGGGGACGAGTGCAACAGCTGTATGTCGTGAGGGAGGGGACGAGTGTGTAACAGCTGTATGTAATGTGAGGGAGGGGACGAGTGTGTAACAGCTGTATGTCGTGAGGGAGGGGACGAGTGTGTAACAGCTGTATGTTGTGAGGGAGGGGACGAGTGTGTAACAGCGGTATGTCGTGAGGGAGGGGACTAGTGTAACAGCTGTATGTAATGTGAGGGAGGGGACAAGTGTGTAACAGCTGTGGTAAATACCTGACAGCACAGTGCCATGGCATCTTCCACAATGTTCAGCTGTAATGTGACGGTGTTTGAGGCTGCCTTGCATAATCTATATTGTGTAACTGATGCTGTGCACTGAAAAGTTTTTTTTCAAAAACCAGTGGGGACACCACTGATTACATGCCTCCAGTCTGAAAAACAGTCAGCATGACTTATCCACTACTCTCTTTCTGTTCTTTCACCAACTTCCTATTCATGCTGCCACACTCCTTTTAATACTGTGCACCTTCAATTTATCAGCTCGCCTCCTATACAGCATCTTATCCAATGCTTTTACAAAATCTATATACACAAAGAATTGAAATTTGTCACACATGACTTGCCTCATGAGACTGATGTTGGGCTGACTGGTCTGCAGTTACCTGGTTTATCCCTCTCCCTCGTTACACAGCGATCCTCCAGTCCTCTGGCACAACTTCTGTATCATAGAAAATAGGTGCAGGAGTAGACCATTCGGTCCTTCGAGCCTGCACCGCCATTTAATGCGTTCATGGCTGAACATGCTACCTCAGTACCCCATTCCTGCTTTCTCGCCATACCCCTTGATCCCCCTAGTTGTGAGTATTATATCTAACTCCCTTTTGAATATATTTAGCGAACTGGCCTCAACAACCTTCTGTGGTAGAGAATTCCACAGATTCACCACTCTCTGGGTGAAGAAGTTCCTCCTCATCTCAGTCTTAAATGGCTTCCCCTTTATCCTTAGACTGTGACCCCTGGTTTTAGTTTTCCCTAACATTGGAAACATTCTGCCCGCATCTAATTTGTCTAAACCAGTCAGGATTTTAAACGTCTCTATAAGATCCCCCCTCATTCTTCTGAACTCCAGAGGATACAAGTTCAGTTGATCCAGTCTTTCTTGATATGTCAGTCCGGCCATCCCAGGAATCAATCTAGTGAACCTTCGTTGCACTCCCTCAATAGCAAGAATGTCCTTCCTCAAGTTAGGAGACCAAAACTGCACACAATACTCCAGGTGTGGCCTCACCAAGGCCCTGTACAACTGTAGCATCACCTCCCTACTCCTGTACTCAAATCCCCTTGCTATGAAGGCCATCATGCCATTTGCTTTCTTGACTGCCTGCTGCACTTGCCTTCCCACCTTCAGTGACTGATGTACCATGATGCCCAGGTCTCGTTGCACCTCCCCTTTCCCTAATCTGCCACCATTCAGGTAATAGTCTGCCTCCCTATTTTTACCACCAAAGTGGATAACCTCACATTTATCCACATTGTACTTCATCTGCCATACATTTGCCCATTCACCCAACCTGTCCAAGTCACTCTGTAGCCTCCTAGCATCCTCCTCATTGTTCACACTGCCTCCCAATTTAGTGTCATCCGCAAATTTGGAGATATTACAATTAATCCCTTCGTCCAAATCATTAATATATAATGTAAACAGCTGGGGCCCCAGCACCGAACCCTGCGGTACCCCGCTGGTCACTGCCTGCCATTCTGAAAAGTACCCATTTACTCCTACTCTTTGTTTCCTGTGTGCCAACCAGTTCTCAATCCACGTCAACACATTACCCCCAATCCCATGTGCTTTAACTTTGCACACCAATCTCTTGTGTGGGACCTTGTCGAAGGCCTTCTGAAAGTCCAAATACACCACATCTACTGGTTCCCCCCCGTCCACCCTATTGGAAACATCCTCAAAAAATTCCAGAAGATTTGTCAAGCATGATTTCCCTTTCACAAATCCATGCTGACTTGGACCTATCATGTCGCCACTTTCCAAATGGTCTGTTATGACATCTTTAATAATTGATTCCATCATTTTACCCACCACCGATGTCAGGCTGACCGGTCTATAATTCCCTGCTTTCTCCCTCCTTTTTTAAAAAGAGGGGTTACATTAGCCACCCTCCACTCCTTCGGAACTGATCCAGAGTCTAAGGAATGTTGGAAAATGATCGTCAATGCATCCACTATTTCCAAGGCCACCTCCTTAAGTACTCTGGGATGCAGACCATCAGGCCCTAGGGATTTATCAGCCTTCAGTCCCATCAATTTCCCCAACACCTTTTCCCGACTGATAAGGATTTCCCTCAGCTCCTCCCTCTCTTACCAGATCCTTTGATCTCTTTTATTTCCGGAAGGTTGTTTGTGTCCTCCACAGTAAACACCGAACCAAAGTACTTGTTCAATTGATCTGCCATTTCTTTGTTCCCCATTATGACTTCCCCTGTTTCTGACTGCAGGGGACCTACGTTTGTTTTTACTAACCTCTTTCTTTTTACATATTTATAGAAGCTTTTGCAGTCCGTTTTAATGTTCTCCGCAAGCTTCCTTTCATATTTTATTTTCCCTGCCCTAATCAAACCCTTCGTCCTCCTCTGCTGAGTTTTAAAGTTCTCCCAGTCCCCGGGTTTGCTGCTACTTCTGGCCAATTTGTATGCCACTTCCTTGCTTTTAATACTATCCCTGATTTCCCTTGTTAGCCACGGTTGAGCCACCTTCCCTTTTTTATTTTTACGCCAGACAGGGATGTACAATTGCTGTAGTTCATCCATGCGATCTCTAAATGTCTGCCATTGCCCTTCCACTGATAACCCCTTAAATATCGCTTGCCAATCTAACCTCGCCAATTCACGCCTCATACCCTCAAAGTTGCCCTTATTTAAGTTCTGGACCATGGTCTCTGAATTAACTGTTTCCTTCTCCATCCTAATGTAGAACTCCACCATACTATGGTCACTCTTCCCCAAGGGGCCTCGCACCACAAGATTGCTGATTAGTCCTTCCTCATTACACAACACCCAGTCCAGGATGGCCTCCCCTCTAGTTGGTTCCTCAACATATTGGTTTAGGAAACCATCCCTTAAACACTCCAGGAAATCCTCCTCCACCGTATTGCTTCCAGTTTGAGTAGCCCAATCTGTATGCATATTAAAGTCACCCATGATAACTGCTGCGCCTTTTTTGCACGCACCTCTGATTTCCTGTTTCATACCCTCCCCCACCTCACTACTACTGTTTGGAGGTCTGTACACAACCCCCACTAACGATTTCTGCCCTTTGGTGTTCTGCAGCTCAACCCATATTGATTCCACATCCTCCAAGCTAATGTCCTTCCTAGCTATTGCATTAATCTCCTTTTTAACCAGCAATGCTACCCCACCCCCTTTTCCTTTTATTCTATCCTTCCTGAATGTTGAATACCCCTGGATATTCAGTTCCCAGCCTTGATTGTTCTGGAGCCACGTCTCTGTAATCCCAATCACATCATATCCGTTAACATCAATTTGCACAGTCAATTCATCCACCTTATTACGGATACTCCTTGTATTAAGACACAGAGCCTTTAGGCTTGTTTTATTAACACCCTTTGTCCTTTTAGACTTATGATTTAGTATGGCCCTTTGTGTTTCTTGCCTTTGTTTACTCGGATTTCCCTTATTGTTTCTCACCCTTCTAACATTTGTTTCTGACTGCATATTACTTCCCCCTGTTTCGCTACATAGGTTCCCATTCCCCTGCCATATTAGTTTAAATCCTCCCGAACTGCCTTAGCAAATATTACCCTGAGGACATCGGTTCCAGTCCTGCCCAAGTGCAGACCGTCCCTTTTGTACAGGTCCCACTTCCCCCAGAACTGGTTCCAATGCCTCAGGTATTTGAATCCCTCCCTCCTGCACCACTGCTCAAGCTACGTATTTAATCTCGCTATCCTGTTCATGCTACTCTGATTAGCACGTGGCACTGGTAGCAACCCAGAGATTACTACCTTTGAGGTCCTACTTTTCAATTTAGCTCCTAGCTCCCTAAATTCTGCTTGTAGGACCTCTTCCTGCTTTTTACCTATATCGTTGGTATCTACATGCACCACGACAGCTGGCTCTTCACCCTCCCTTTCCAGAATGTTCTGCAGCCGCTCCGAGACATCCTTGACCCTTGCACCAGGGAGGCAACATACCATCCTGGAATCTCGGTTGCGGCCACAGAAACTCCTGTCTATTCCCCTTACAATTGAGTCCCCTATCACTATAGCTCTACCACTCTTTTTCCCGCCCTGCTGTGCAGCAGAGCCAGCCATGGTGCCATGAACCTGGCTGCTGGTGCCTTCCCCTGGTAGGTCATTTCCCCCAACAGTATCCAAAACGGTATATCTGTTTTTGGAGGGAGACGACCGCAGGGGACTCCTGCACTACCTTCCTGATATTGCCCTGCCTCTTGGTCACCCATTTACTGTCTGACCTAGCCTTTACCCGCGGTGTGTTCAACTCACTAAATGAGTAATCCACAAAGTTCTCGGCATCGTGGATGCTCCAGAGTGAGTCCATCCGCAGCTCCAGTGCCGCCATGCGGTCCGTCAGGAGCTGCAGCTGGACGCACTTCCTGCACACATAGTTGTCAGGGACACTGGAAGTGTCCCTGATTTCCCACATAGCACAGGAGGAGCACGACACGGTTCCGAGATTTCCTGCCATGACTTAACCCTTATATTACTTTATTAAGTTAAGTCCCTGAAAACAAAATATAAATCGAACCTACCTTTTAAATTCCCTCTACCCCTAAAGGTTAGAGGAGGTGGGAGGGTGGGAGACACTACTAGTGTAGTGTCTCGGGCTTAGCAACAGCTCCACCTATATACGGGTACCAATGAATTGGCCCCGCCCTCTGACTTTGAAAAAAGCCCGCGAAGCTCCTTCCCCGCTGCCGACCGCTCTGTGGAAGAAAGAAAGGCTCCTCCTCCGCCGCTGTCGACGCTGGTGTGAGGCCTACCTGAGCCTCGGGGCTCCCTTTATCGACTCGCCGCCGCTCCAACCAGGTCCGCTCCTCCTTCCCCGCTGCCGACCGCTCTGTGGAAGAAAGAAAGGCTCCTCCGTCGACGCTGGTGTGAGGCCTACCTGAGCCTCGGTCCAAGGATATTGAATGGCTGTGGTCAGAGCTTCTGCGATTTCTTCTCTGACTTCCCTCAGGATCTAGGATGCAAACCATCAGGGCCCAGTGCCTTGTCCATTGAGTTTCACCAGGTTTTATCAGTACCCTTTCCTGATCTATAGTTATTGTCTCCAACTGATTCACCTCCTCCTCTTGTACTCTTTCATTCCTCTATATACAGTTGTTCCACACTCCCAATAGAAAACCATTTAGTATCTCCACCATCCCTTCATCCTCCATAACATGATTTCCTTTTTCATCTCTAATTGGCCCGACCTTTCTTTAACATTGCATAGAAGCATAACATAGAAGATAGGAGCAGGAGTAGGCCATTCGGCCCCTCGAGCCTGCTCCGCCATTTAATGAGATCATGGTTGATCATCCAAATTCAGTACCCTGTCCCTGCTTTCTCCCCATATCCCTTGATCCCTTTAGCCTTAAGAAATATATCCATCTCCTTCTTGAATATATTTAATGAATTGGCCTCAACTGCCTTCTGTGGTAGAGAATTCCACAGGTTCACCTTAGACTGTGACCTCTGGTTCTGGACTCCCCCGCCATCGAGAACATCCTTCCTGCATCTCGTCTGTCTAGTCCTGTTAGAATTTTATACTCTTTGTGTTTACTATTGCCTTTTGTTACCGGTCGGTCTTTCTGCATTCCCCATCTTAGACTTTCTAATCTCTTCCCAGCTATATTCTGCCTGATTTCCTTCTGTGTTATTAACCTTAGATTGGGTATGTGCCTTGTAGCCCCATTCTAACTCTAATTTCTCTCCTGAACTCCATCTTTTGCTGCACTCCCTTTACTTTCTGTGGGAACATGTCTAGTCTGCACCCTAATCACCTCCTGTTTGAATGTTTCCCATTGTTTGTCACTGTCCTATCCGCTAATTTTTCTTTCCAGTTTATCTGGACTAGTTTCCTTTTTATCGGAGATTGGCTTTTTTTCCAGTCAAGCACCTTTATTTTGACACTTCCCCCTCCTTTTCAATTTTTCTATTGAATCTAATGGTGTTGTGGTCTCTGTATCCCAGATGTTCCCTCACTCTTAGCTCACCTACTCGGCCCACTTCATCTCCTGGAATTCGAGGCACTGCCTCATTCCCCGTTGTACTAAAATCAGACTGTTCCCGAAGGCACGTGCTAGAAACCTCTCCCCTTCTTTGCAACTTACAGTACTCTCCCTAGTCTACCTTTGAATAACGAAATCACCCATTATTAGGGCTGTGTCGTTCCTGCATTTTTCTCTCATTTGTCTCCATATCTCCTCCTCTGTCTCTTTCCCACTGTTCAGTGATCTATAATACACACCCCATACACTGTTCCCTTCCTATTCCTTAACTCTAACCTAACCGGTTCAGTTTTTGCACCATCCCTGGGTTCAAGTGCTGTAATTAAATCTTTAATTAACACTCCTGCTCCTCATCCCCTTTTGTTCCTCCTCTATCACCCTGAGAATGTTCAGCTCCCTGTCCTGCCCTGGTCTAATTCGTGTCTCTGTTGATGCCGTTCTGTCAGACCCTCCCCCACGGCAATCAGTGCCTCTTTTTACACACATCATTCAAACTACTTTGCATTTATGTACAGACAACTCAAATCACCGTTGGCAATCTACTCCTTTTACTCCCTCCTGAACTATTCTTTATACTTTCCTGTTTTTCTCTCGTACCTTTGGTATGTTGCTTATTCCTTTGACTTCCTTCGCTTCTGTATTTGTTTACATGATTCCCACAGAACTAGTGACTGAGTGATTGGCCCCAGCCCTGGGGTCCAAAGCTTACCCCCTCCTGCTCTGTGTAGCTCAGTGCAGACTGAACATTAAAGCTGGGCCCCTCCTGCTCTGTGTAGCTCCACAGACTGAACACTGAAGCTGGGCCCCTCCTGCTCTGTGTATTACCTGCACACAGTGGGGTGCACTGAAGAGGATGTGTTGACATTGGGGAGAATCTCCTCATTGATGCTGACGATATGGTACTGCAGTTATATAGAATAAACTATGGCTGTTCCCCGCTCAATGTTGGCCCTGCCCTTTCCCAGCTCCTCGTTTTGTTTCCAGTCCCCCTCAGCTGTGATAGGAATGTTTTCTTATAATGGTGTGACTTTTTTGTTTTCTCTTTTAATAAATGTTTGTTAAATTCCTGAATCCTTTGAGTCTAATCGCCTGACGATCTGACTCCTATTGTTTGTGCTGCGTTTGGCTCCATTGATGGATTTTGTTTCCCAGAGGAGCAGGACTGAGGGAATTAACAGGGAGATGGGGAAAGTTCATTGTGTGTCTTGTATTGAACATACAGGAAGCTCTGCATTACTCCGATAAACCCAGGGCAGTGATTGCAGCAATACTTGTCACAGTCTGACTCCTGTTCAAATTTATTCATTATTTTATTCAACGTGATATATTTTCCTGTTGTTTATGGTTTTCTTCCCCCTTCCCACCAGACAGCGCCTCCCCCCCGGACAGTGAGACAGTGCCTCCGCGTTTGGCTGCAGACATGTTCACAGCTGTGAGGAGCTCGGCCTTACCTGATGGAGGGAGAGTGAGCGGTTGTGCTCTGGTCAGGCTCTCAGCCAGTCTGATGCAGGGCAGTGTCCTGTGGGTGAGGTGGAGGCTGATCGTGAACCAGCAGTCCCAATCTTTCTACTAACAGACTCTGTAGCCATGGGTGTGTTGTATTGGAAAGTAGAAGCAACAGGTAGAATGCAGCAGTGGTTAAGGAGAAAAGGTGCACCCGGCACACTCATACACAGCAACATAGAAGATAGGAGCAGGAGTAGGCCATTCGGCCCCTCGAGCCTGCTCCGCCATTTAATGAGATCATGGCTGATCATCCAAACTCAGTACCCTGTACCTGCCTTCTCCCCATATCCCTTGATACCTTTAGCCTTAAGAAATATATCTAACTCCTTGAATATATTTACTGACTTGGCCTCAACTGCCTTCTGTGGTAGAGAATTCCACAGGTTCACCACTCTCTGGGTGAAGAAATTCCTCCTCATCTCTGTCCTAAATGGCTTACCCCTTTTCTTTAGACTGTGACCTCTTGTTCTGGACTCCCCCGCCATCGGGAACATCCTTCCTGCATCCAGTCTGTCTAGCCCTGTTAGAATTTTATAAGTTTCAATGAGATCTCCTCTCATTCTTCTAAACTCCAGCGAGTATAAGCCCAATCGACCCAATCTCTCCTCGTACGTCATTCCTGCCATCCCAGGTATCAGTCTGGTGAATCTTTGCTGCACTCCCTCCATGGCAAGAACATCCTTCCTCAGATAAGGCGACCAAAACTGCACACAATACTCAAGGTGTGGTCTCACCAAGGCCTTGTACAGCTGCAGCAAGACATCCTTGTTCCTGTACTCAAACCCTCTCGCTACGAAGGCCAACATACCATTTGCCTTCTTAACCGCCTGCTGTACCTGCATGCTTACCTTCAGCGACTTGTGCACAAGGACACCCAGGTCTCGTTGCACTTCCCCTTCTCCAAATCTATTGCCGTTCAGATAATCTGCCTTTCTGTTTTTGCCACCGAAGTGGATAACCTCGCATTTATCCACATTATACTGCATCTGCCACGCTTCTGCCCAATCACCCAACCTGTCCAAATCATACTGGAGTTTCTCGGCATCCTCCTCGCAGCACACACGCCCACCCAACTTTGTGTCATCTGCAAACTTGGAGATATTACATCTCATTCCCTCGTCTAGATCATTAATATATATAGTGAATAGCTGGGGTCCTAGGACCGATCCCTGCGAACCCCACTAGTCACTGCCTGCCACTCGGAAAAAGACCCGTTTATTCCAACTCTTTGCTTCCTGTCTGCCAACCAGTTCTCTATCCAAGTCAGTACCTTGCCCCCAATCCCATGTGCTTTAACTTTGCATGCTAATCTCTTATGCACAAAGGGCAGTGGGCCAGAACTTTGACACCTGAGAGAATAGAGTGAGATATACCTGCTTTATTTATAAGGTCCCTCTACACTGTCCCATCAAACATTCCCAGGGCAGGTACAGCACGGGTTAGATACAGAGTAAAACTCCCTCTACACTGTCTCGTCAAACACTCCCAGGGCAGGTACAGCACGGGTTAGATACAGAGTAAAGCTCCCTCTACACTGTTCCATCAAACACTCCCAGAGCAGCTACAGCACGGAATAGATACAGAATAAAGCTCCCTCTACACTGTCCCATCAATGTGATTCACCCATAATTGAAGGAAATACGCTGTCAATGACCATGAATCATGAGTCATCTCCAGGTGTGAGAAGGGAAGAGAAGTGGTTATAATATCGATTTATCCTAGAAGCTGAATGTTTTATTTGGATGTTAATTGGTCTCCTGTGATTAATTATTGATTCGGCTCCCAGACAAGTTCCCCTTCAGGCTACGATCACCATTCCATAAATAAAATAATTCCTGATTCAGATATAACATTGTAATGTTGCTGGTTTTATAATGTCCCATATAGCAGTGACCAATCAGCCCCCCAGGGGCTGTTAGCTGGGAGGTGCGTGTCTGTTTCAATTATACCCCATAGTTCAGGGACTGTCGACCATGTCAGTGCCACCCGGCAATTCAACTCTCAAACATCACCACCACCAACCCCCAGCAGGACCCCCCTCCCCCACCATGTACCAGCTAATAGTGACACAAGAGATGTAATCGTGATGGGGTGTTGTAAAGATGATGGGGGCTTTATAATAGTGACGAGGGGCATTGTAACGGCAAAGGGGGCATTGTAATGGTGACACAGCACTGTGTGTGAGGGAAGTACAGAACCCGTCTCATCACTGGGAATGACCACATCGGTGACTTGGTGCTGTAATCCTGCGACTGTTTTGCCGTCAGTAACACTCTTGCTTGCTCTGGGCAGCGTTCGATCTAGTCATGTACGTGTCAGCCAGCTGCTCTTTGTGTGGGCATCAGCTTTTGCAGCCCCCATTCGCAATCTCTGTGCCTGGGCTGTTAAAGAGCTGACCAGGGGACAGGCTGAAATCATTCGTAATGGACACATGCTGGAGCAATGGCAAAATAACTGAGTCTCCCTCCAAGAAGTAACCATGTGATATACCACCTCCGGCCTCAGCTCACAGCCCGATGTGTGTGTGTGTGTGTGTCCCACTACAATCCCATTGTAGCTACTTGTTGTTTTGTATGTCAGCACCTCAGGCATTGAGGTTCAGTTTTCACAAAGAACACTGAATCAGGGCATGTGGTCCAATAAAGATCCTGCAAAGGACTTGAACTCGCTCTGTTGTTTTGCAGCCTTGGTCACTGACCTTTATTCAGGGCTGGATTCCAGTTGTTTACTGTGGTTGTCGGTTGAACATGTCCTGTACCAATTGCACCCACTGGAGACACTGTGCCTCAAGCACCAGCCGTTCCCTGGAAACTCAGGACACTAATCAGCCTGAACATTCTGTGACCGAGGCCAGTCTGAGGCAGGCTTCAGAGGGATAACTGGTCTCCGTGTCCTCGAGCTCGAGTAACTGGCAACCACATCCAGTGAGGGTGCCGTGTTTATTGATTATAAATAATATATAAAAATACAGCCATCAGAACCAGTGGGACATTGATCCAGAGTTATACACGGAAACCCCACCATATTTCAGCGCAGCCTGGACCCCCAGTACAGACCCCAGGGTCAAACAGAGTCTAGTGTTTAACCAACACGCATGCTCTCCAAACACACGCACAAGTGCAGCTGGACGCTGCGCCAACATGTCCTGGAAATCAGCGGCTGGATGGCACGTCCAATTCAGGTCGACACCATATCAAGTCTGATCCAAATGAGTTTCGAGAAGGGATTGGCCTTCAGCCGTGTCAAGCAGCAACATTTCGGAGAAAGTCTCAAGTTTTCGACGGCATATACCGAGCGGTCCCTCCACGCGACCGTCTGTCGTGTTCTGGCACAAGCAGTCGTGGCGATGTTGGTGAACGGGGCATGAAGCCGACACACTTGTTTACTTTGTTCGCTGGACGAGTTTCCACCTACTCTGGTTGTTCAGCGCGCCTGCCTGCCTGTCGGAGTCTGCCAGGTGCAGCGAGAGTGCCAAGGCAGCAGCTTCGATCGCAAACAAGTGCTGATCCCCCACCTCTGGGCAGGTAGAGTGCATGAACTGTGCCAGTCTGAGCAGGTACTCCAGGTTGTGTCCCGAATGGCCTCTGCACCCAACGATCTGCCTGGCAATGTCGCCAGTCTTAGCCGGCCCCAGATACAGCGGGTTCTGAGGCGTGGTGATATAAACCAGGGCCAAGGTGCTGGCATGGGGCTCCGACCCGTGGGGGAAGAATTCCATGGTTTTGCACACGTATCCCCCAAGCACGCGCTCCCGAAGGTTCAGGTACTCCAGCGAGGTCCTGATCTGATTAGCCCGCACCTCGTAGGCCACTCCCCATGTGTCGGCCTGAACAGGTGGAGAGAGACACTGAGATTAGACTCGAACAACAACACATGTACAGCTCCTTCATCAAACAGCAACACCTGGAGGGGGGTCGGGGGCGCACCGTTTCGATCCCGGGCTGACGCGGAGTTGGCCGATCTCAGCCAGGCGCTCCCGCTCCTGATCATTGGACACAGGCTCCCCTCCCCACGCACCAACTACAGGTGGGCTGCAATACCCCACCAACATCTGTGGTTAACACACATCAACAGTGGCCACGTGGCAGGGCTGCCAGTACCTGCGGAATACAAGCCTGGTCTATGCAACATGTCCTCATAATTTAACCCTTTTACCCCGGTATTATTCTGGTGAATCTGTGCTGCACCCCCTCCAAGGTTAATGTATCCTTCCTGAGATGCGGTGCCCAGAACTGAACACAGTGTCCAGACAGGGTCTAACTGAAGCTCTACATCTGTAACATATCTTACACCCCTTTGTATTCCAGCCCTCTTGTGACAAAGGCCAACATTCCATTAGCCTTTTAAATTATTTTTTGTGCCTGTCCACCAGCTTTTAGTGACTTCTGTACTTGGACACCTAAATCTCTCTGCTCATCCACAGTTAATAACTTCTCACCATTTAGAGAGAATACTCTGATCTTTCTTAGAACCAGTTGATTAGTTGGGAATATATTTGCGGTTATATTAAAGTTACTGCGTAATTGCAAATTGTTGTTTAGGAAGCAAAGTTGAGTAACATGCAGTATGGGTGACTCGGACCCAGGGAATGCAGTTCAGAGTTTCACAACACTACCGCACCGAGAAACACTTACATCAGCCTCTTCCACCAAAGTGACGACACGGCCAGGCTGTAAAACAAAAACACAGCAGATTTATTAACAGGCTGACAGCCCGTGTACTCAAAAAAACAAGGAGCAACCTCTGATTTCAAACCAGTCAGTGGAACCACTCCTTCCACACCCCCAACAGCCAAACACCACCCCTCCCGCTCCCTCACACAGTGAGGGGACGGGGGTCTGTGATTCCCCCTCAGTGAGGGGACGGGGGTCTGTGATTCCCCCTCACACACTGAGGGGACGGGGGTCTGTGATTCCCCCTCACTGAGGGGACGGGGGTCTGTGATTCCCCCTCACTGAGGGGACGGGGGTCTGTGATTCCCCCTCAGTGAGGGGACGGGGGTCTGTGTCTGTAATGCTGTAGCGAGGCTCGAACAGAAGCGGACCGAACCATCGCGAGTTTGGATTCAATGGATCCCAAGTTTTGGGAGGGAGGGAGAATCATGTTAAACAACATTTTCCGTAGTAGGTTCACTCCAAACAAAACCCCACCTACCTTCTCCTGGCTGCCACGGTGATGGGAGTCTCCCTGCCAGAATCTCCTGCTGTATCCGCGGATGAAGCCAATCTTCCTCGAGGTAAATTCAAAGTCTGGCTTCCAGACCAGGGAGCCGTAACCAAAGATCCACAGCACCTGGTCCAGGGGGGAGCTGCGATGCTGGGGCAGTGAGCCAGCCTCAGCCCTCTGTAAATGCCCAGTCACCTGGGGAGGCATCACTGGGCCCGGGCTTATGTACAATTACACTACCTGCGGACTGGACCCTCACTCCCTGTCTGTCTGTCTGCCTCTCCTTCGGTCTGTCTCTGTCTGCCTCTCCCTCTGTCTGTCTCTGTCTGCCTCTCCCTCTGTCTGTCTGCCTCTCCCTCTGTCTGTCTGTCTCTGCCTCTCCCTCTGTCTGTCTGTCTCTGCCTCTCCCTCTGTCTGCCTCTCCCTCTGTCTGTCTGCCTCTCCCTCTGTCTGTCTGTCTCTGCCTCTCCCTCTGTCTGTCTGTCTCTGCCTCTCCCTCTGTCTGTCTGTCTCTGTCTCTGTCTCTCCCTCTGTCTGTCTGTCTGCCTCTCCCTCTGTCTGTCTGCCTCTCTCTCTTAACTACTCACACTCTCTATTCCTCCCAACCCGTGATGTTTATTAAAGTTCCAGACACTCAGTGTTCGCCGGGCGATGCCTTGGTTGGAACCGACCAATCAGCGAGTGGGTCCCGCCCCTCCTGAAACATTCCTCCGAATTGCATCAGATCGCCGGAGAATGACGTCAGACCAGGGGGGAGAGATTGACAGAGATAGAGGGGGAGAGAGAGAGATAGAGATAGAGAGAGGGGGAGAAAGGTGGAGAGAGATAGAGGGCGGGAGAGGGAGGGAGAGAGAGATAGAGGGCGGGAGAGGGAGGGAGAGAGAGATAGAG